>VXBQ01011975.1:943719-980599 GCA_013400175.1 Phainopepla nitens | reverse complement strand
TTTTTTCTAAATCATATTAATTTATGCAAAATTCACATAAGATGTGTTTTATATCCCAGAGGATCTTCATTTTAGAAGCTCAAGAGTTCACTTTTCTGTTGAAAGAAGGCTATAAGGATCCCATGAGGTTATAAACAAAAAGAATCCCTCAAATTAGGTAGTACACCAAAAAAAAAAAAAAAAAAAGAGAGAAAAAAAGGAAATGGTTAAAGCAGTCACACAGCCCATCTGCTGGGGTAGGCTAATTTAAATAAGACCTTGTCCAACAGTATTTTGTTATTCAGCATTCATATTTTAACAGGGGATAAAAAAAATGAGGCAAACCCTTCACACTTTTAACAGTGACAAACACTTCCTTCATATTCCTATCTAAAGTGAAACAGAATATGGTAGAATACTTTAATTAACGTGAGTTTGGGTATTTACACCAACAAACTTAGAAGAACTCCATTGCTCAAGGCAGTGCTCTGAACTAACGCTTGTGTGCAAAAGAAGACCTTGTAGTATTCACGTATTCACACAGTTATTGAAATCCCAGTAAAATGAAAATAAAATCAACCCTTCACTCATGAAAAAGTCCAGTAGATAACCCACTACTGTGGGTGAAGCTGGGTTCAAGGAAGCTCCCATAATTAAAGTGATTACAATACCAAAGCTCTGAGCTAGAAGAATTACCCAAGACCCCCCTGAATTGTTTTGCAGTATACATAAATGAGCTCCTACTATAAGCATTTGACACTTAGCAGTGTTTTTGCCATGGGGAACATTGCACCATACATCAGAGATGTCATACATGTAGAGACCTCAACTCACTGCACAGGAACACCTAGAATGAACTTGAATTCGTGCAAGTCTGTATCTACCAGACTTGAAACAATATACTTAATTTGGCCATAACAGAGGGGAAGCAAAATACCCAGCAAAATCTGTATTTTCTGTATGCTTAATTCTTAGCCTGACTTCCCAGTCTGACTGTTAAAATTCTGGGGAAACACAGTTTACCAAAATACGGACCAGTGCAAAATCCTCAACACAATAAACATAATGATTTTGTCAGTATCTCAGACATTCATAGTGATGAAAATACATCCAAAAACCAGAAATTGTGTTTGAGACAAAACCAATATGAGGCATTATACCCCAGTGGTATTGTGCAGTATCTGGCATATGTTTAGAGCTCAGTGCAGCATGTATAAATGCCTGGTGGACTATTAAGACTCTTTGCTGTAAAAGATCTTACCTCAAAAAACACACAGCAGCCTCATTATAGATGAGCTTTAAGATGAATTATAGCTGAATCTAATAATTATATTATAATGTCTTTCCAATCTGTTTACTGAATAACTGAATACCTTTGCTTCTGGATTAGGAGCCATGAGCTATGCATCTCAAGGGCTGTTGCTATTATTTAAATGGTTTATAAAATAGGATACTTTTTTGCCATCTTAAATTACTCACATCTAACAAGCCCAGTAAGAAGTCCTTTCCCACACAGTGGGAAACCTAGAACCTAGAAGGTTTGTTCCCACATAGAACAAACTGTCAAATTAACTGAAATGCATAGACAATGTTTTTCCGATAAAAAGTTTACATCCCACAGTTATATGAATAAAGCTCCACTCCTAAATTGTTTTAATTAAAAATCCAGTCAAGAATGCCTCTCATTCTCTTCTAATGTCATTCAGATTACAGAAAGCTAGAACATAAAAAAATATTTTCTTTAGCCTCCAAAAGCAAGATGTTCCTTTTTACTTTATTCAAAACATTGTATTGTTCCTTTCATATAACAATGCATAAGTCATTTAAATAAAGGGTTTTATTCTCTTATATCCAAGATACAAGCTGCTTTCTAGTTTCATTTTATGACAAATTATCTTTTCATCCTCAGCATGGATTTCAGTGTCTCTCCACATATGTGACCATAACTTCTCTATACAAAGTCAGAAAAAAAAGACACACAGCATCATTATCTAAATGAAGTCCACTGAGAATTATCAGATCTTAAGAGAAATCAACAATCAAGTCTTCAGAAATGCAGCCTAAGCACCATGTCAATAATCATTCTCTCCATGAAAATAACACTATTTGTAACACTTGCTGTAAGCAAGCTTGAAATTGGAGGCAGACTTGAAAGAATAAATCCACTGTGCTGCATATAGGAGTACTTCATTCTAGGAAATGGACTTTAATTAGAACATCACTGGTGTCAAATTTCTAATAAAATGTTTAAAGACAAATGGAGATAGCAGAACCTTGGGAGCTCTGCTAATGTAGAAACAGCTGTTAATTGCTGGGGATTTACATTTATACATTAGCACAAAGTCTGAGGCTCAGAACTGATAAAGAGACACAAAGGCCTTGTATTCATCTAAGCTCTTTTCAGATTGCCAATAAATTGTGTGTTCAGCTGCTATGCAGCACCCAGAAGCTCACAGAGCCCACAGCATCACCTCCTCTGCTGATGCAGCCTGCGGGGATCCACTCCCACCTGTGCTCCCAGGGATATTCTATTACTACCTGCACAGATTACCATGGACTGGCTCCATCTGCATTTAGAATAAACCCAGTGGTACTCAGTCTTTCCTAGGGAGGTTGGAGGACAGAGAAGGATTGCCATTTTGATAGCTTCACTGCCTGCTTCCTCACACCTCTCCCACCACCGCTGGAGCATGACATAACTGTCCTCTGAAGCATAATATTCTGCTGAGCCCCGCATGGATTTTCAGTAAGAAATTTGACAACAGATTATTGCATGTCTTCAGTGAATGACGTGAATTTCTCCCTGGGGCCTCCAAGGACCAGACCATTAAAAGGGTGGTAAATTGAAAGCTACATATAATAAGGCATTGAAAACCCTGGGGAAAATTGATCCAAATTACTTTTGTCTCTCCTGAAGCTGTCAGGTACAGTTGGCCAATGAAAGCAATATGGAAAAATCAGCTAATAATCGGGACAAAATTGCAACAATCTAATCCCCAAAGAATTCCCCCTTAAAAAAAACCCAACCAAAACCAACAAGACCAAAACCACAAACAAACAAACAAAAAACAAACAAAAAACTAACAAAAAACCCTACAGAAATACCAAACATATGTTGTTCTTGACTACTCAAAATCAAAAAGTGATCTTCAGAAGAATGTATTTGCATAAATTGCATAGTTTAAAGCTTGTATATTTCAAATTGACTCTATGTACTTTCAAAGTTATTAAACAAAATCACAAACTCAGAAATAGTCACTTGGGAGGTGCAGAGTGGAAAGAATCTGACGAGAGAAAGAGGCAGACATGACATGCACAAATGGAATCTACTGTGCACAGCCTCACACCTCAATTGCATGGAATGGCTGTGAAAAAAGCCAGAGGGAAGTGGTGATATATATGGGGATGTATATTTGTGTAAATATATTTCAACATATAATCATAAAATCATAGAATATCCTGAGTTGGAAGGAACCCACAAGAATCATCAAAGTCCAGCTCCTGGTCCTGCACAGCACCATCCCCAAGAGTCACACCATGTGCCTGAGAGCATTGTCCAAAATCTTCTTGAAGTCTTTCAGGCTTAGTGCTTTGACCAGTTCCCTGGGGAATCCTGTTCCAGTTCTCAGCCACACACTGGCTGAAGAATCTTTGTCTAACACTCAAACTAAACCTCCCCTGAAAAACTTTAATGCCATTCCCTTGATTCCTGCCACTGGTCACCAGAGAGAAGAGATTGGCATCAGCTACTACACTTCACCTCATGAGGAAGCTGTAGATTGTGATGAGGTCTTCCCTCAGTCTTGTCTTTTCCAGGCTGAACAAGTCAGGAAACCTCATCTGCTCCTTATGTGGCTTCACCATTTTTGTGGTCCTTCTTTGTATCCTCTTTAAGGGCTTTATGTTCTTTGTGGCACCCAAGACTGCAAATAGTGGGTGCATATGTGCATAAAAATCTCTCATTTCTGGGTAGGATACCAGGGCATTGGGGTAACAGTGCAAAGGGAAATGAGCTCCATGCTAATGGACAAATCAGCACAGTTCAGAGACGTAAGGTGTTGAGTTCAGAGAGGAGGATGTGGAGGCTATATCTGAGCACCTCTGTCCTTGTCAGATGACACTCTCTGCAGACACAGCTCCACATCAGAGGCAGGCTGTCTTCAATAGCTTTTATATCAGCCACCTCTCTGGCCCATTCCACCTTGCTCCAGCAATGCCCAGGTTCACTTTTGCTGGGGAAACACAGTGGATGTCTGTGAGAAATAGAAACACTGAGTCTGAGGAACAGACTTGTGTTGGGGCTGACAAAGGCCTTTGCGTAAGGCTGTGGGAAAATCCTCCATAGTTAGGGAGAGAATAAACTCACCCGCATTGCCCCCTGGGAGTTTATATGTTACTGTTATGTTAATATTGCTAGAAAGTTCTCTGTTTCCCCTGTTGTCATTGGTTTATATTTGCAGTAGTAATTATAATATTCCTAATCCTCATTCCTGATTGGTACCCTACCCTCAGACTCCACCTCTACCCTAAGTCTATATTTACTGTTTCACCCTGGCCCTTGCCTTTTGTGGTGCACCCCATACAGCATTCGTCTTCTGGTTTGTTATTTTCTTTCTATTGAAGTTCTTTATTTCTGGGTCACTCAATCGTGCCTGTCTCTCATTTTATTTCGCTGCTTAAGGGATCTTTTGCCTTTGAAAATCCCGAGGTAGCACACAGCCATACCATCCAGGATTGGCTCTTTTTAGGAGGAGAGGCTTAGAGATACTCAGGACTTGAATGGACAAGGTTCTGAGCATCTCGAGTCTGTCTGTCCCAGCTTGGGGTTGGGCTGAAACCGATGGGTGAAATCTTGGACTGTATCTCAGTGGTACCACAGGGAGGTTTATCCTGCATAACTCTCACCACCCTACACCTCCTTACCTGTTAAGGACAGTAATAACACCAGAGGTCTAAGCACTGAATTTGAACCCGCTGAAAAGAAACAATGAACAGAACAAACAAAACCCCCAAACAATTCCTATTTTTCATACAGTCATTTAAAGTAATTGTTTTACACAACATTCAGAATGTTTACATTTGCAGAGAGGAAAACTGAAGTGCTGCTAGAGGAGGACTGACTGTGTAAGCCACATTTTTCTTTTGCCAGAACTGCATGAGAACAGTTTTATATAAGGCAGATAAATCTGGGCTGGAGGTTTTCTCATCTGCTGTGGTGATTTTTCACTTTTGTTGGCTGGGGAAAATCATCTGTACTGAATAGCAGAGCATTCACTTCTGTATTCAAACACCTGTAAGGGACGAATAGTTGTGAAGCATCTTCAGTTCATCCTGAAAACTTACTATACTTACTATATTTACTTACTTATTATAGTATCAAGCTGAATGTGCTTGAAAATGTCCAGACACCCGACTCTGTTCTAAAAATCAATCAAACATTTTTAATAAGTTCTGCTAATTCAGAATGAAATAATTAAAATTTACACATTAAAGTGCAAGAAACACTTCTGAGGTGAAGTTCATTTTATTAAGCTATTTTAAATACTAAAGTTTATTACAACATAGAGTTTGTGCTCCTTTTGTTGAATTTCTGGCACTAAAACCTTGGTAATTTGAGTCTCTAAATGATCTGGAAGGGAATAAGTGAAGTTATATACATTTTTAAATGAAAGCAATCAGTTTTATCACATATCTATGGGCTGGGTTTTGGCATTATCTCAGGCCTTGCATAAAGAGACTCATTTAGGGATTGTGCCCCAGATGAGGCCAGGACTAAAATGGGGTTCGTTAAGTCGTGCTTCCATTTCTGACAGTGCTTGT
Organism: Phainopepla nitens; assembly: GCA_013400175.1. NCBI lineage: Eukaryota > Metazoa > Chordata > Aves > Passeriformes > Bombycillidae > Phainopepla > Phainopepla nitens. Next base: position 974,800 of record VXBQ01011975.1, on the reverse strand, counting down.
TGGAGGGGTACAGGGAATAAGGAGAGATTTAGCCCTGATGCACAGTTCCTGAGTTATTCCTGCCTGATATCTGTGCCCACAGGAATCCTTCCCCACCATCTGTCCAATGTAAGTGGTTGGTTGCCTTTGCTCCAGGAACATAACTCTTGATGTAGATGGCCTAACAAGGGAAGCAAAATCTTTGCAGTTTTTCACAAGATTCAGCAAGGGTAGAAGAGTTATTTTAATCCTTAGAATCAGTAAAAATAAACTGGAATCACTTTCAAATCACATGTAAAAACAGAACATGTCCGTGTTATCATGCATTATCTGCAATGTCAATGCTTGAGTAAAACTGTAAGGACATATTTTCACGAACCTTTTATTAAGTAAATGAGAAAGAGCTTTCTTGCTCTGAGGATTCTTTGCTGAATGTATTATTAGGTATTACATAAATACTAGGATTAACCCCTCTATACTTTGTTTATCCAGTATTAAAACCTACTGCATTGACAGATATGGTGATCGTGCTGTAATGAGTTGGAAAGATAAAAGCCAGTTCAACTATATTTGCTATGCAAGAGCAGTCAACAGGCAAGTTAATATCAGTTTTGACACTTAACATTTTTAGGTGTGACCTAAAAGTAGCTAGAGCAGGATGGTCTTCCTTTTCTATGCAGCTTACCATTTGATAAGAAAACATTTACAGATTTAATGGTTACTGAGAAAGAAGTAATCTAAGTACCAAAATCTGGGGTTCTAAAAGAGCTCAATCTTTTAAGAGAGCTTTTCTGCATTAAGGACATCAGGATTTGGTTCTGGGCTTTTAAATGAACAAACCAATAAATAGTTTTGAAGACGCAAAGTCAAAAAATAGTAAATAAAGGTCTTTGATGGATTAACTGTAGAAAAGATTCAACAAATCACTGCTTGTGAAGGGGTGACCTTCAACATAAATAAGCTATTTTGTCAACCAAAAGTTGATTTGATGGAAACAGAACTAACAGGGAATAAAATCACAAATTGTCTGCAAATTGTCAGTCAAAATGCATTGTGCAAGGTTATAAAAACCTTCAGTACATCTATCAGTGGTAGGACACTCACATATTTTAGGTCTATGATTGTGAAAAGTGTGATATAATAGACTCATAAAGGCTGAGGCTGGAAGGACCTTTAGATCATTTATCTGACTAACATCGTAAGACTTCACATCTCCCCTATGCACCAGCACACGGAGTCCAACAGTTCTCCTGGGCTAGACCATGGCTTGATATAAACTCTGGGAAATGCAAATTCTTGCATATTCTGTGGAATAAGATTATAGATGCAGAAAGTGATCAAGTCATCTTCATTCCCACATGGCTTGTGAGCCACTGCAAGGCAGTGGTTTGACTCCTCCCCGTACTGAGGAGGCAGGATGTGAAGGCTATCTACCCTCCCCTCTACACAAGAACCCAGCTAGCTTTACTGCTATAGAAGAGCTTGGGATACGTGGTGGTTAGTTCTAAAGAGTGGAGAGAGCCTCTTACAGCTTCAGTCACGGACCTTATCCATGAGAAAGACAAATTATTGGCCTGGCCTCATCCCGTGTCTTCAGATTTTTCCTCAGTCTTTCTCTGTTCTATGAAAGGAATGAAACTCTCTGTCCCTGCCCTGAGGGAGAGGGATAAGTGAAATTCTGTTTATATTTGATGAAGAGAAGCTTTGGGCTCCAGGGTCTGACAGGCTTGTATTAACTGCCTGGTGCATTGAGAAAAGAGTGGACAGGATGGTGCAATAAAAATACAGAGAAGTCCATGGGCAATCAGAAATTAGTAAGAGCCTAGGAAAATTTGTAGAGGGATCAGGAGTACAGGTAGTGATTTCCTGGATTATTCTAGTAACAACAAATAGTATTGATAGGAACATCCAGATCCATCAGGCCAATGCATGGCTCTGAGGTTGGTGCCAGCTGAAAAATTTGATTTGTCAGCCATAAAAAAATCTACCTAATACCTGGTCTACTGACACCTGACAGGATGCACCTAATTCAGAGGGGCAGAAGAATTCTAGCACAGGAGATAGCAGGACTCATTGCACTGCTTGTCAAAAGAGAGGTTCTTGTGAGTGGAGACTGGTGGTCGTCCTGGCCACAACAATCACAAAGTGATCAAGTTTAAAATCTGTTGACAGAAGGAAAAGTGCCAGCAAAACCTCAGCTGTGAACATGAGGAGAGCTGACTTCAGACTGCTCAGGGAATTAGTAAAGAAGGACCATTGGGAAAAATGTTTTTGCAGGTGTTGGAATCCATCAACCATATGAAGTTCAGCAGGGAAAATTCCAGATTCTGTGCTGGGATGAGGTGACCCTGGATGTATGGATAGACTAGGGAATGAGATGCTGGAAACCAATGCCATGGAAAGGGACCTGGGGCGTCCTGGTCAGAACAAAGTTGAATGTGAGTCAGCAGTGCCCTGCCGGCCCAGGAGTTGGAATTAATTATCCTTGTGGGTCCGTTACAACTCAGCATGGTCTGTGATTCTGCAAACACCAGAGCCCCTTCTGAACACAGATCAGTACCTTACAGCTAATCACTGGGCACTACAACTGCCTTTCCTTATAAGGACTGTTGGAGATGCTTGGAATCTGCAGTCTTCATTTCAGCCATCAGACAACCTGCTTGCACAGTGGTTTTGTTCTAGCTGCCTTTTTTCCTCCACGTGATTAATTTTGATTTATTGTTTTTTTTATTAGCAAAATCTGAATGGTCTAGTACACTATTTAAAGGGAAAGTGCTTGTTATTAGCAATTTAACTGTAAAGCTGATGAAGCATAAAGAACACAAAACCAATTGGGGAAAAAAAAAAAGATGAGACAGCTGAAAAGGAAACAAAATATATAGGCCACACCCCCTGTATATTCTGAGTTGCAAATTAATTAATCTATCATTAGTTAAGACTAATTTTATTCCTTTCCTTTCTTCAAAAGAAAGAAGAATGGGAGATATTTATATAAGCCTAAGTATTTAATTTAAACTTTGACTTTGTTGAGGTTTGGATCAAACCTGAAGATTCAGTAAGATACAAATGTGAAAGTGATGAGCAGAAAGAATCTGATTGCAATAGCCAGACTAGAGTTCCCTATGGTGAGCAAAACAGCAGAGAAGAAAAAATGTTTCTTAGTTGTGACTTGAGTAAAGAAGACCGCCTCAAATGACAATACATCAAGGTTTCCACATACATTATCACAAAAAGGAGGAAAACATCAGGATAACCTATTTGAAATGGGTAATAAATGTCTTACTGAATACCAGAGCATGGGCATACCAGACCATGTTCATCCAAGTGTTCAATCAATCTGGTGATAAAGTGGATTAATAAACATTTATACTCAAAATATAAATGAGACACTGTTAGATCTGCTGGAAAGTAAAGAGGAACTACTTATGGCCAGAGCTTAAGTGGGATGGTGGAGTTTGTATAACTTTTCTATCTTTGAATGTAACAAGAGGCACGATCCTGGATTGGGAAAAAGACAACTAACACAGTGACAACCCAAAACCTACGAACTGTTGACTCATTATATCATGCAAAGTACCAGTTATTCTTGCTCTGCGAATTACAGTAAGTATTAGAGTTGATGGGATATGGGAAAAGACAAAGAAAGTTTAATAGTTTTGACTGGAGATAAGAAAGAAATGGAGCAAGTGATTATGGAGATAACAGTTCTCTTGGATAAATAGGTCTTTTAGGTCAAAATATGAAATGTGGTCTTTCTATATAGAGTTTTCAGCAGCTCATATTCAAATCTGTCAATATGGTGAGTATTGCTGAAATAATTTCTACCTTCAAATAGTACTCTACCAAATTTCTGTATTCATTCAGAAGTTCTTTTTTTTGATATATTCTCCCATTTATCTCTGTTACCTGTTATTGCCGCTGAACAATTCAGGGGTAAAACTTTATTTTTTTTTTCCTTTCCAAGTAACTCCATGGTTATAACTCAGAATCAGCTTACTCAATCCAAATATTACCTATTGATCTGAAGCAGATAAAAATACAATTCATCCAGCTGCTTATGTTCCCCAGGAGACTTACTTTACATATCAAGCAACTGCATGTCATAGTCAAACTGTGGAGTAAGTGGACATCTTGTAAATTTGAGCTTGCAAGGCTTTTCATTTAATTTTCATTTGACATTTCAAAGGAAATGGGGCAGATCTCCTCAAATTAATGGAAGGGCAGAGAAACCTTTACCAAGAATATTGTTAGGCCTGTGAACGATAAGTGTTACCTTTCATATCCAGTGAGCAGGAAATTTTTATGTCTCAAAAAGCAGGGGAAAAAAAGCAGTAATTAGACTCTTTAATGGTAAAATACAAGTATATGAACAGTTTGAGAGAATTGTATGTCCACAAGGTCAGTTCAACATTCCTACCAATTTAGACCTGAGATTGTTTCCATTATGCACATCTAATACTGCCTTTCCAGACTCTCCTGAGTTGTAAATAAAGTGACAGACTTTTATGTCAGTAATTGGGTGGTATTGAGTTATTGAGAAGTGGGCTCAAGGGGCATGATAACCTTAATAAAAGCTCTTGCAGAATACACATACTTGAAAGGAGTACAAAGGTACAACTTGTCTAGGACGGCCTATTTTGGTAGTCAGTAGGAAGATTAATACGATGGTGTCAAACAGAGATAATTGATACCAATTTTATGTATTTAAGTTTCTATCAAGGAAGTGCACTGAAATCCATCATTCCATTTACAGTGACAAGTTGGTGTAATAGCGGCAGAATTTTTAGGTTTAATTCTTTTATAACTTGTGATAAGCTGTTATTCTGAATTATCAAGATTATGAACTGGCAGATTTAAAGATCACACTTGGGACCCAGTAATGCATTCCATATGAAAATGGTATTGAAAAAGATGGGAAAATATTTTCTAAGAACCAAGCTGCCAGGAGACAGTGAAAACTGTATAAAAAGCTTTTCAGGTGTAAGGCTACCACATATCTCTCTCTTCTTTCTGTTAGGTCCCACTGTTCAAGTAGTCATCCAGCGTCACTTTTTATTTGTTTTGCACCCTCTGCAAGTATCTAAAATTTCATCAGTACCCTCCCCCCCCCCACATGCAGTAAATTCTCACTGTCCCCAGTGTGTTACCAAGAACTTGGGGCATTTGGCTAAATAAGCACTCTGTGGTAAGTTGCTGCTTAAGCAATCAGCAAACAGCTTGGAATTATCAGTTAACAAAAGATGAGGACCACGTTCTTCACATGCACAGAGAATCCATCTCTTCCAAGGAACATCATCTTGGGAAAGCCAGAGGTCCATTGAAGGACTCTAAAAAGGCTTGTATGCAGACAGCAGTCATGGAAAGGGAAAACCAGCTGGGAAGGGCACTGCCTTGATCATAGGCAGAAGCATGTGGGATCACCAATGCACGTGGGATCACCAATGCACATGGGATCACCAATGCTTCCCTATGGTCAGTCCTAGTGCCATGCACCTATAACCTCTTGTCCTGAAGGTTACTGATGTAGAACTGTTACTGCTTGCAAAGGACTGTCCTGAGCCTATCTCACCAATAAAAATGCATAAATTTTTCAATAGCTGATGTATTAGGTGGGCAATAAAGTTCCAACATGATTTCTTCTTTTTTCAGAGGTGTGTCAATAGAACATTTAATTTCCATTCAGACTGAGTGAAAGCACTGTGCTATCATTTTAGTTACAGCTTTCTTACAGTTCATTCAGCCACAACCAGCTTTATACACACATGAAAATTTAAAAAATAAATAAACTTTTAATATAAACATGAAAGACCCTGCCCTCCTGCAGACGGATGTTTAAATAAATACTTTGGCAGCTTTTTAGTTTTTCAGCATTTTTGTTTTCTTTTCCATTCTGCTGCACAAAAAAAGCTGCATTAATACATCACCAATCTCCATATGCTTTCAATATTTAATTGACTGGAAATTTATTAAAAGATTTTACAAGAACATTTTCTAAATTAAAGCATATACATGTCACTGTTGTAAATTTAATGTTTTGTTTGCTTATAAATGAAACTGAATATGCTACATGGCAATTTCAACTTTGCAATGATTTGTGTTTGTTTTGTCTTAATTTTTCAAAGTTGACAGTGCATTTACTGAGCCTATTTGGTAGGACTGAATTTTTATTTACTCTATGATATTCTGACATACAAAGGCATGTGTTTTATTATCCAAACAGATGAGGAATAACCCTATATGTTTCCATATTATTTTATTTAAAGAACATAGAACTCACACTTGTGTTTGATTGGGATAGAGGACTCTTATGTTCTTGTCGTTGATGATATTTAATCACTGGTAGTTTAAATAAGAGATATTTAAGATTAATAATCTTTCTCACTTACTTTGGGTGAACATGGGGCTTTTGAGGACAATTACTCATCCAAAAGACCCACATGCAGAAACACTTCAAGCAAGAGCCCTTTCATAACATAACCAATATTCCTCAAGATGCTTTACAGATACCCAGTCCAGCATAAGTTCTTCTTCTTCTTCTGTTCTCTGTGTTTTCCACACCTAATCACAAAATAGAATTATTCATTCCCTCCCAGCAAGCCTGCACAACCCCATATGTTCTGATCCATTAGGAACACTTCACAATTTGTCATCTGACCTGATTTTCAGAGGGAAGTCTGAGATGTTTTAAGTGACTTCATGCAACCGTTTCCTATTTATCACAGAAAAAAGTGTGTGATGGTAAGGGGCTGGTAAAAAAAAATCTCCAGATAAAATGTTTACTGAGAAAATGAAAATATTTCAATTCCGATCAGCTACTGCTGTTTATCACTGGAGTCGTGTTTTGACTGTATTTCATCTCTGTTCCCTGTGGGCCTATCTCCTTGCTTGAATTTTTCTTAACTCAAAAATATTTTTATGAAAAAGAAGGCTGATTTTCTAACCAGTAAATAGATTTATATTCGCCTGCTTGCTTTGTGCAGAGAATATATGCATACTGATAATTTCATACTAATATTAGATATTCTTATTGATAATATAATTAATGTTCAAATTTGGATAAGAGATTTCAGAATATAATATGATTAACACATGTATGTTTATTTTTATGTCTATAATATAACAACCACAATATGTAGTATGTGCAATAATGTACTATTTTTATATTGCTGTAATTAATATGTATACTATGTATTTATGCAGCTTAACCTGCATGTTCTAGGGGGACTTTATGATGCTGAAATGTATCCCCATCCATCTGTTTAGCCCAGAAATAATTTGGCCTTCTTCTGAGAGAACTGAAGACTATGAGTCTTTTATAAACTGGGATATAATTTTCAGAAAATTCACAGAAGCAAAGAGAGGTTTCTTTTTATCATCTTCCTTCTCTAGATGTCTATTAGCTATCTAAAAAAAAACAAACATGCAAAAAAAATTTCATTAACCAATTTAAATATTTGATATTGTAAGTCATAAAAATCATAACCATTTAAAAACCACTTATTTGTTAAAAATCCCCAAAGACAAACCAATTGCTTGTTTATATTTGCATAGTTTCAGAGTTATTTGCAATGCATGAACACAGTTCTCTTGTATAAAAAACAGAGTGTAACCAGAGCAGCGTGGTCCTTCAAAGTTGACAGCTTTTGTTGGACTTATTTTGTATGAATGCTCACAAGACCTTCACAGAGGAACAGGCCATTGTTAATGTCATTTTCCAGTGTCCCTTTCTTCTGTCCCCAGAAGCAGACCTGGAAGAGGGACTGGTGCCTCAGGCTCCAGTGCTATCCTCACCGGAAGCCACTCTGGAAAAGTGTCCCAAAACCCATAAAACTAAAAAAATCCCAAAACTAGCTTGCAGCTGTGGTAGCTGGAGGTTGTGAGGTAAGAGTATGTTAAGTTCACCTGATGTTCAAGGTCTCCAGGCTCTTTTTGAGCACACGCTTAAGAGGTCCTCATGGCAAACATACAGAAACTTCCTTTGAGACATCGCTAAGAAGGTACGTTTCTCCCTGTGCTATTCAAAAGTTCTGTCAGAAGTTTCCTTGGGCCATTCTTTGAACTTTTCAGAGGATATTCTTTTGAAGATGCATTTGCCATGGCAATCCCACAGGTGCTAAGCCAGTGCTGCTGCAGCAGGGTTGTGTGTGGCCAAACCTCCTGGCTTAGCTGCCTGAATGGGCGCCTGCAGGAGCACTGCTGCCAGAACCAGCTCACTACAAATGAGGCTGGGCTGTGGCCGTCCTCATTTAGATCAGTATATGCTGATCTGTTAATTATCAACCATCTTGACCAAGGCTTTAATTTTTATTATGCCAGATGTCATTTCTATTAAAATTATATTAGTTACAATGAAGTGCAAGCAGCTTTCTATGTTTTGGGGTTTTTTTGTTGGTTTTTTTTTTTTTTTCTGTTCTGCTAAGGCTGAAATTCAAAACTAGGGAATCTCAGAATATGTTAGCATATTCATTATCACTCAAAAGCTAGTTAAAAATAAGCCCCAACTGTATAACTATATTTCTAGTCACAGATTCTTATGAAATAAATAGAAAAATGGCAAAAAGCCAGTGCTTGAAATAACGTGGAATTAATTTGTCACTCTGTAAAACAAACCAAAGCATGATTAGATATAGTTAGGTAAAGAACAAGACTGAAAGAACTTTCATTTTGTCTCTTTTATGACTATATGTTTCCCTTTCCTGCCCAGATACAGGCTGTATTTGTATTTCAGGCTGTTTGATTCATTTTTTTTAGCAAGTGCTTAGCTACACTCTCAGTTCTTTGCCACCATATTTCTGGGCATTTCCCCTCTTTTATCTATTACAAAAATACAAGAAAGTATGAAGATAGTTCACCTACACTGGCATTGAATATTCACATTTACTGAGAAGAGAATGCACAACAAAGATATGAAGCTGAAAAGCTGCAGCGGGTTCAAAGCTTAAACATCTGATTTATAAATTTCAACCAAATGTTGCCAAGCCCTGCTTTGCCTCACAGTCCTGCTGCTTGGGTCAGGGGCAATGGACTATGGGGAATCAGTGTTGACTCCCCTACAGGACTCAGTGCATGTGCTTGCTTTGGGGAATTGTAAAGCAAAACAGAACGACCCACATTATGCCATCTAGAATATATATTAGTTAGATGGCATTAATAGGAGAGATAGAATCCCTGGGATCTTCAATACACCTGATCCTTTCTTCTTCTGCCACTAAATTCCAAAATAAACTACCTTTCAAGTCTTTCACAAACATTAAATATTCAAGTTCCCAAATCTGTGCAAGAAAGGAGGTCACTGATTAATAAGAACAACTTTTCCTATTCATCCAAAGAGGCTGAGGCTAACATCCTGCTTGTAGTAGGCTATGGATGTTCTTGGCTTCAGATTAGGGAAGAGCCCTACCTAATGCATGCTAGCTTCTATCAGGCTTTCATTTCAAACCCTTTTTTAGAAGACAAACCTATCCACTTTCAAACTCCTGAGATTTAGATCTAAATTTGTAATACTGCTAAGAATTGGGAAAGTGTGGACAATTCACTAGAAGTTATTCTTAGAATGTAATCACAAATGTAAATTAGTGGTTTACAATTATCCATCCTGGACATTAGCAAGGGTTGAAAGTACAGTCCTTTACTCTAAAATAAAATAAACCAAAACAGAACTAAGCTAGGACCTAAAACCTTACTTTTTTTTTGGTGTGATGTGATATTTATTGTCACTGTTATCCTCCTGCAGATGATCCTGCTTGCCCTGTACTTTAAAAACATTGCTGTGTGTTTAAATTACTAAAATCTTTGCTAAAATAGTTAGAGAATGAAATACCAGTGATATCAGCTGCCCTAATTAATGCAGAAGCCAGATACTGCCCTCAGAGGGGTGATCTTCTTTTCATTGCTCTTATGTTTATATCAGAGACAGAAGTAGACCAGAAATCTTAGTGCAATCAGGTTTAAAGAGATGGCATTTAGAACAGGGAGGCAAAAAGACATGTGCTCAGGCATTACCTATGGCATATAAATGAGGGCAGTTGAAGACAGAAATGGATCAATTCTGAGCCAATTCCTTGCAAGTGAAAGGCCACATCAGCATAGCCCCTTGGTTTTAGTGAGACTGTGAAGATGTATGTGTCAGTCTGTATATCTTGGATTTTAAAATAAAAGAAGGAAATGACTAAAGGTGAATCCTGTCTGCTATGAAATACCATTTGAATTTGAAAAGAAGGAAAACATTTAAGTTCTCCATGGGGGTGAGCATCAGTAAAGCTTTCCGACTCTTGACAGCTACAGGGATCTTCAGATGTTTCAGTTGAAGGTACTTACAGAAATCCTGGATAATCAGGAAAGTAACCTTAATGAGGTTAACCTCAGAGAGCACAAGGAGTTTTTTCCTTCGTAACTGGTTGAGTATTCTCCTTTAGAAGGACAATTGTAACTGTTAGGGTAACTCATTGAGATGATTTTTTTAGCATTATTCTATCTAGAGGTGAGTTAACATGGAAAATAATCATAAATTGCCACCAAATTTTGCTTCTGCTTTTCTTATTCAAAGTCAGTCAGGAACGTGGTTGCACTAATTGAAAAGATTTGCTAAAAAAAGTGAACTATACCATGCTGCAAAAACTAGATTTGTAATGGTTACCTCTTTTTTTCCTTATTTTCCTGGAGGTAAGCACATTTGAAAAAAAGCTAAGAAGGAGAGAATATTTTCAGAAGAGAAGAAGGTCATTGTGCTCATGTATTATGAGAATAGAAGAAACGTGTGAAATGTTGGTAAACTGTCAAAAGTAGTTGTAAAGCTACCACAGTGTTTGACAATACAAACATAACTGGTTAGATAATGCAAGTTTCTGACTTTGTAAAGTAAGGTGAAAGGAATCAACTCTTTTCACAGAATCAAAGAATCATTTAGATTGGAAAAGACCTTCATGATCATCGAGTGCAACCTTAGACCAATCAACATCCTGCTGAGAGATCTGAGGAGTGTGGAACACAGCTCCTTTATGGAGCACGAGGCAATTAACTGAGCAGGTGATTTAGGACAGTGGGCAACAGTGGTTCCTTCCTTTGTTGTTATGAAGGAGCAACTCCAAAGGGTAATTTGAACTCTAGATAAGATGAAACCCTTTTCTCTCTATTTACTGAGATTTGAAAGGGTGTAAACCATTGGAAGTTGGATCTTGTGAGCCTAACAGTACATCAGAGAGCTGTGTACATTACAAAACTGTGTACATTAGTCAGAAGCAGCCACAAAAAAACTTGGAATAGTCCAGCCAAACATCCGGTGCAGAAAGATGCTGGGAAAGTATGATGAGTATGATGACTATCAATAAAGAAAAAATTCCTGCCTTGATTGGTTATTTTGCTCTTGCAAAACTACCATTGCCATATTTTGATATACAGAACGCTGCAATAGAGTAATAAACCAAAGTACTGCTCCCCTCTCTAAAAAAACAGAGCTGAAAGAAGACCTGATTCAAAGCCAACCAATGTTTTTTCTATTGATTTCAGTGGACTTTGGATTATGCCCATAAAATCAATTCTAAATTCTCATCTAAGCAGCAATGCAGCACAGCAAAGACATGACTGATTTTACTGCACACATAAATGTGAGCAGGAACGCTTCTCCCCCAGAATTTGACTTGTTTACCAGATCAGTGTTTAATAGCAGGCCTTGCTCATGCACTTTTTAATGGTACCCAGCTATATAATCATGACTGACACTTTTCTGCAAGAGAGGTGTTAGGTCTGGTACCTCAGCTGGCTCCAAATTTGGGTAATTACCTTCTGCCCCTGCAGTTTAAACAAGATACACCATTTGTCTTCATTACCTGCCCTAAAATTGCTGTTCCAATTTGCTGTGCTTTACTGCAATAGCTGCTGCATTTCACTGCACTGCTTTAAGTGGTAGGTGAGCTGATTCCTGAAAGATAGATAGTTTGTATAAAATATTTTGTGATCCTTTGAAGTGAGCAGTGCTCAGAATTATTTTTGATTTTTACAGTCCTTATGAGTATGCCAGGATAGTCACATTAAACATGCTACTTGGCAGGTTTTATTTTTAAAGACTACCATATGGTATACGTTCATCACCCAAGCTATTTCCTAGAACAATTCCATATGAGTGTTTGATGTTAATTTTATTTGGGCCTGTATTGAGATCATCATGCCAGGTTAATTAAAACATGGCAAAGAATTCTCACAATGAACTGATGCTAAAACAGAAGGAAGTGTCAGTTTTCAGTGAATAAAATAGCAATGCTAGAAGGTAATTATTTTCTGTTGCTAGCAGAAAGAAAATAAGAATATTGCAAAGCTGTGGTTAAAAAAAAACCCAAACAAACAAAAACCCCAAAAAACCAACCAACCAAGCAAGCAAACAAACCCCCCAAAAACCCCCCAAAACCAACAACAAAACGCCAAACAAAAACCCAAAAAACTCCAAAAAAACCCCAAAAAACGAAGGAAAAAAAAGGCAAACCCACAAACAAGAGGCTGTCCAAAACTTGTAGTAAAGATTAACAACTTGGGTGAATTTATTCCTTACTTGGCAGCACTGAATGTAATATTCAGAACATTGACATATAACATGTCATAAGGAACAGAGTCAATAGGGATGGAAGTATATTTCAGTCTGAGTCTCTAATTTATGAATATTGCCACTGATAACTTGAAATGTAAAGTGCTTTATCCTCTGTGGGCATGACACACTCTATTCAAATAAGGCTCTTATTTGATGAAACCTATCTTTCCTTTAAATGTGTTTCTGCCAGTATTCCTCAACAAAAGTCCTTTCCAGAGTCCTGGATTTGGCTTTCATTGTAATACAGTGTGTTTAATTAATCAGCAGAGTGATTCAGTTTTACACCTGTGCAATTCCATAAATTTGAATTCAGGCACTTCCATGCTAGCTGCAGCTATGCAATGTTGAATAAATTGTCATGTCTGAAGACCATCAAAGCTGAAGGGCTACAGGAAACAATTTTTGGTTGCCTCATATTTTCCTTGTGAAATATACTTTGTTGTGAATTAAAAATAAACATAATATCTTAAAATGTTAAAACCAAAATATTTTTAGCAAAGTAAAATCTTTTGAAATCAAGAAGCAAGCAAAATCAGAGCAAGCAACTATGAATCAGTGTACTGGCATTTGTCATTTAGTAGAAGACTAATCTTCTACAGGTACTGACATCTGTGTCATGCTTCTACCCAGAGTGATGTGCTGTTGCTCTGTTGCATTTGTTACAAATGAAAAGCACAAAATTCTAGAAAACTGAACCCCCCATCTCTTAGGAGAACAGGGCTAACTGCAAAGGCACTGCAATTAACCTGCACTATGACATTTCATGTTGCTTGTGGAAGAGCCAACCTTCCCTGAGGCAGAAGGTGGAACTCACCAAATACTGTCTACTGCTATAGCGTCCCCTATACTGGGGAGGCCAGCTCCTAACCCTGAGAGTACCACTAGAAGAGGAAAATTGGAGAGCAATTCACTCTTACAGTACCCTCTTCCTCCTCCCCTTTCAATTAGCAACTTTTATGACCTAGACCAATGTGAGTTCATGCCTCACATTGATCTACACCATAAAGCAATATGACCCCTATGCAATACTTGTAGTGTGGGCAGTCCTCTGTCTTCCCTACCGTGTCAAAGGTTTCAAGGCACAGGCAGAAGCAGTGCTATCATATCTGGAGACCCCACACAGCAAGCCAAGCCTGCCAGGAGGCCTGATCCTGCCTGAAATCCTCGTCAGCATCCAGAGCATCAGGACAGGGCTGCAGACATCAGGGAAGCCTGAATTAAGTGGTTCTGCAGCTTGAAGCCCCATGATCAACAATATTCCAGAAAGGACAATATCCATGGAGAAAATATCTTCACCCTTAAGCTTCCAAACAACAAAGTATACTATTGCGTACTTTTACATCTTGATTCCAGGCAGCCCAAGGAACCTAGCTAAAAAGTGGTCAGTCTGACATGGCTATATGAAGGCACACATTCAGCAAAAGGAAAATACTTTATTTTTTTCTATAAACACTAGTTTCTTTATGATGTGTGACAGATTAAAAAATATATATATATATATATATATTACAGAAAGACAGGGATATTTTGTAGTATTGCTTTCCAAAACCCATTTCTTTTCAGGTGGCTGGAAAATGTTTCTCTTGCTTTTCTTATCAATCCAGTATGATCTTGTTAAACGTAGTATGGGGCACAAGGACTCTTGTGAAACCCAGATGAAGTTTTGGAATCTGAAAATTTGGTCTTAAATTTCTAAAGTTAATAAAGATATTTTATGTTAATGAAAGAGACAGACAGCTGATGCTTTTTGAAGCTAAGCCTGACCTTTTATGTAATACAAAACAATCACCTTTAATGTGTACAATGTTCATTCCTGGCCTTAAAAGATTAGTATAATTTTATTTAACTTTGTTCTCTCAAGAGGAAAGACAACATTTTCATTTAGTTTAACATTGTCTTTACTGTTAAATAAATGTTTAAATGTGCTACACACAACACAGAAAACTGTGAGTGATATTTCCTGGGAAGTTTTCTAATCTCACACTATGGTCTGTTCACTCAAATGCTTATAGAAACTAATGTCAAGTCATCAGACTTCTTTCCACTTTTTAATTTGTCATTTTAGATCCTTTCAAAATTACATCTAGATGTTCACTCTGTAACAGCGCTCCCATGAAAAATTTGCCAACCAAAGAGAAATAACCGCCTCTCTCATAACACAGTCACAAATCTCATCTGAACAATATGAGTCACAGTCTGGGTAGAGGTCTGCTTAGTAATTTCTGCAGTGATTTAGACCTGTGTGTGGTGCAAGCCTGGGGCTCACTTTGGAAATGACGTTCAGCGTCAGATGGCATGTTTGTTTTGGGCCCATATTGGGCTACATCATTATTTGCTCCCTTGGCACCAGACTTGGCAGGCGTTGTTTGCAGAGGTCTAACACTGTTCCCACTGGCTTCTCTTAGGCATGCTATGTGCTACTGGTCAAAGTTGCTGGTTTGAATGTATGATGCACAGTACGTAATGCAGCCAGCCACAAATATTCCAGCTAAATATTTGTCTTTACATTACTGAGGTGCCTCACATCAAATCAAAGACATGTATCAATACCTCATTGCATGAAAAAAAGTATTGCATCAACCAATTGCACCAATGGCATGAAATTTAACCAGACCAAATTCCAAATTCTGTATCTGGAATGGACAGAGTAACACCAGGCACAATAATGTCCCCTCCATGGGAGGGGAGCACTGGAGAGCTGCCCTGCAGGAAGGGTGTGGGGTGCTGGCCAACAGCATCTCAGTGTGAGCCAGCAGTGTGCCCTGGCAGCCCCAAGGACAAAGCCCACCCTGGGGTGCATCAAACACAGCACGACCAGCCAGCCAGAACAGGCGCCTGTCCTGCTGTGCTCAGCGCTGGGGTGGCCTCACCTGGAGTGCTGCGTGCTGTGCAACTTAAGAAGGATGTTCAGGTCTCTGAATGCATCCAGAGGAGGGTAACAAAGCTGCTGAAAGGGCTGGAAGGAATGTCCTGTGAGGAGTGACAAAGGACTCTTTCTCTAGTTTGGAGGAAAGGACACTGAGGGGTGACCTCATTGCTCTCTGTAGCTTCCTGAGGAGGGGAGATGGGGAGCAAGATGCCAATCTCTTCTTCCTGGGATCCAGTGATTCCCATATGGGAATGGTTCAAAGTTGTGCCAGAGGATGTTTAGGCTTGGACATCAGGAAACATTTCTTAACTGAGAGGATGGTCAAACTCTGGGACAGGCTTCCTGTAGAGGTGATCAATGCCTGAAGTTGTTGGTGTTTAGGAGGCATTTGGACAATGTCCTTGGTCACAGGCTTTAAGTTTTGCTCAGCCTTGAAGTGGTCAGTCAGTTGGACTAGAAGATCTTTGTAAGCCCTTCCATCTGAAATATTCTAGCCTAGTTTAGTCTAGTCTGTGCAAATGTAGATGAAAGAGATGAGGTGAAGCTTCACAATACTATGGTAACTCCAGTGCCAAAAGCCAAGCACCTTACTGAGCTAGCTCTTGTTTGCCATTAGTATATTTTTAAAGGCAGAGTGTCTTATTTTACTCAAGAATACTTCTAATAATTAGGAAATGTGTACTGTTCTGTTTAGCATGGAGTACTTCATGTGCCCAACTTGTACTTGCCTTTGAAAAGCCATCTACATCATACCTGACTTTCTGGAATGTCTTGAAAAATGACAGAGCATAATATAATACAAATACTTATATACATACATTATCCTTCATACTCTTACTTGCTTTCTTTTGAGTGGCAGTTATCCAGTCACTGATTTGCTCATAGCTTCTCTGACACTAAAAGAGAACAAGGAGAATAGTATGAATTATTCTTTCCTAGCTTCCAAAGAGTTCTAAGCTGTTAAAAAAACAGTTATTACATATTTCCACGATTGTTTATTCAATCAATCAATCTTATTACAGCAAACTATGTACAATAATTGAGGGCTGTATAAGGAGTATAAGCTTGCTTGGTCAGAAAAACAGGCATGAATGAACACATTGACAGAACTGGCTGAATATATCTTCTGAATATATCTTCTGCGTCTTGGGAATTGGCTGTCATTCATGTCTACTATTTAACTAGGACAAAGAATTTTAACTGAGAGACTGACTACAATCTTGCTCAATAAAAGCCCTTTCCTTGAAAAAATTAGTGTCAAATGTCATTGCTCTTCACTGATATATCCTCATTACTACAGTTTCAGTCTAACAACAGACTTCTCTCATCTCAGCAACCAGGTTTTCTCCAACTCCTCACTTTTTAAATGCATTTTGTGGTGGCTGTATATATGACACATTAATTCACATGAAAATATTGATAGATACTTTTACACACTGAGGACTGAAAAGTAAAGATTTTTGTAGCACCTATATATAAAACCACCAGAAGTTAATATTTACTTATTTGATAACTCTTTACTTTAGGACGAAGTTACAAAACTTCAGAAAAATTCAGAAAAGAAAAAATTCCAGCAGTAAGCCAATGGCAGAAAATCACCCACAGTGTTGACAAAATGGAAAACAAGGTCCATTTCCTTACAGAAAGCTTTCATTGAAGCTCAGCTGGCAGTTACTGAAGCAGGGAAATCCCATCTTACAAACCAGAAATTGTTTTGATTGTAAGATTTTGCAATTTCTCCACCTTTTTTATAACATCTTTTATACACACATCAGCAGAAGTTCTGTTTTCTCCTAGCATCAGCAAGTTTGCCAAAAGTCTTTGTTAGACTGCAGCTAGGTTTTGTTTCTTTTGAAAACCCTGGTTCAAATAAGCTAATTTGGATAAAGTTCATCAGACAGCTTCAGGCACAAACGACTCCTGACACATTTCATTTCGAAGCACTGATACTTTATATCTCAAAGCAGTTAAAGTTTTCGGAGACTTTAGCTAATTTTATCTTGAAGGACTAGCACCAGCTCTAAGTAAATTAAAATCATATATTAAATCAATTGTATTCAATCAGAAAATGAAGCAAATAATTTGAACTCCAAATTAATGATTTTTTTTTTAGCTTGGTCTCTTGTTGAAAATTCTTCAGCTACATATATACTTGTGTTTGTGTGAATCATCAAATTTTACACATATTTATGTATACATTTACTGATGAGTAGCTGTGTTTCTGCCAAGACTGTCTAAGTGCATAAATGAAGCTATATTTGTAGGGAACTGCAATAATCTTTATTAGACCAACTGATACAGCTGGTAGGAAACAAACAAGCTTGCAGGCTTACAAGGCTTGCTTCAAATCTGGAACAGATGCAACCACCTCAGGCTAAATACTCACTGCAGACAACTGCTCTGAGTTTCTCTTGATTATGTTAAATTTGAGGCAATATGAGCCAATTAAAAAAAAAAATATGATGGACATGAGACGTGCAAAAGGGCAGGTTAGCAAAAGGGGAGATGATAGTGTTGCTTACCCCCATGGGAAAAGCAGAAATTGAGAGAGGGAATAATTATCAGCTTGACCTGTGAGATGGAAGTGCCACTTTTTGCTTCAGTTGAATAATGAGGAAATTAAATATCTTTTAGTTTTGTGATAGCTAAAACAGCAGAGTGCACTGCTAAAGGCAGTGTGGAAAAGCCTAGTGTGGATCTGAGGAATAGGCTGATATATATTCTTTAGGGAAAATTTTCTTGTAATCAGTTTCTGATTTCCTTTGTCTTGAGACCCAAATCCCAGTGCCTCACTTGTGCCAACCACTATCTGCAGGGATTTCATGGAAGCACTGGAATATATTAGGCATGTTCAACAGGCAGGTTTGCTTTTGTTCTGGTTCAATTTATTGATCCTTTTCATGGTATTTCCCCCTGTCTCCAAAAAGAGTCCTATTGCACCACCACCAATACAGCATGTCTGGTAACATATATAACAATGATAAATGAAATAACATTTAATTTAAAATGTCTTAGCACTTTAAGATATTTCATTTGTAATATAGCTAAATTATGTACAAATAATGGCCTTTGTTTGCACTGGAAGCACTCTGAGATATTTTGCATTAGAATCTAGAGATGATTTTCATCCTCTGAAGGACAAGGTGCAAACATGTTCAATAATTTTGTTATTATCCACTGCATCAAGCAGCAGATGTATTTGCTTCAGAAGATGTAGTCACCAGTAATTCACTCACTCTTAGCTGTGTAAAAAACACTAGATAGAGAATGAAATGACAATAATGTTTCTCACATAATACAGAAAGAACAGTTTGGACATGATTTTGAAACACTATCCCAGGGAAACATTTCTTTGTTCTAGCATACCTAAATTAAAATATATAATACTAAATTACTATGAAGTTGAAATTGGAAAAGGAAATGCACTGTGTTCCAGAAAGTGCCTGCTTTCAGCTCTGTGCACAGAAAAGGTAGCGCTCACTTAAGGGAGTGTGTGCAGCAATGGAGAGGGCAGGGCCTGTGTACTGCTGAGCAGCCTGCATGAGGTGGCAGGGAAAAGTCTGAGGAAATGGAGATGAGGAAGAGACACAGGATGAAAAGAGTTGACTCAGTTCCCTCCTTTGTTAAAGACTTTGTGTGTGAGCTCGCTTAGGACTCATTCATAAACATCACAGTAACACTCACATTTTTAGATGCAATTCTGCTCATTTCAGGAGTAATTCTAGTCCAAGCCTCCCTATACCACGGCAAGCAAGAATTGTTCACCTAAAATAATGGGATTCAGTGATGCCAGAATGCTAGGCAAAGAGCTTAAAAATATGCACAGTTGTGCTCTGTACCCACAGAGATGATAAAGCAAAGTATGGTCAATGACACTACGAAGTCTAAAGGAGTAGAAAATATTAAATAAATCATCATCAAGCTCAGTCATAATTATTCTTGTTCCTCCCACTTCTGCTGAGTAGAAGGTGTAAAGGTATCAGAGCATAAGGAAAACACAGCATCAGTCATGTGACTGACATTCATCTGCCTCCTTGTGAAATAAATACTGGACAATACACACATACATGCACTGATACGTATATATGTGTATGTGTGGGTATATATACATATATGTATGACTTTGCCATGGAATCCATTTGTGGGGTGAATGTGATCTCCAAAACACAACTTAGTCCAAAGGTGGTCCCTCCACTCAGTCATCTGACTAAGTTTACAAATTCACTAAAAATTAAATGCTTGATTCAGAAAGACCTTTTGAGTGTAAGCATAAGCCCTTTCCCTGTTCCAGTGCTATTCTTATTTCTAAACCCAGAGGAAGTGCTACTTTAATTGTTGACATGTTAGCCCTAAATCAGGATTTAAAACAGAAAAAAAAAAAAAATCTTACTTTTTCATCTTTTCATAGTTTTCTTTAACATAAATGTTTGCCATCTGTGATTTTTTCCATTGAAATATAAGTTTTGCCCAGTAGTCCTATATGCATTTTTAAACATAATATGATAGCAAAAATTATGCATTTTTCCCAAAGACTTTTGCTTACTCTATATAGTAGTTTTCATTTTCCTTAACTGGTTTATCTTATTCATCCCTTTACTCCGCATAGTCATCTATAATATTCTGCCTCTTTTCTTCTTATTTTCGTGGTTTAGATTTTCATCAGCAAACCAGAAAAGATTTGTTTTATATCTTGATTTAACTTATAATTTCAGTACACTTTTTCTGACAATGTTCATACTGTAGTTAGTTTGTGTACAGATGATAACTGCTGCATTGGTTACTTTACTGACAAGTAATAATAAAAGGAAGGAAGCAAATTGCAATGGCTTCTCAAGGAATGAGAAATTTTTCTGTATTATAAAGGGAAAGGCAGAATGATATAAGCTGTAGCAATAAAGAGGAAAATTAATTCCAAGCTTTTACAGATGACTGCAGCTGTATTGCTTAGTATGCATGTCAGCTGCAGGAGAATGTTTAAGAACGGAGAATCAGCTCTACAGTAACAAACCACAAAGCTTCTTAAATGGGCCAAATTCAGCAGTAGAGTAAAACACTGAAGTCAGAGGAATTATAAACCAGGTAAATTTAGCACTCTATGTTCTGCATCTTTTACTAATTAAAACAAAATTAGAGGGGAAATACTTGGTCTCTACTAAGTTGCTGTTACAGACAAGAGAATGCTAAAGCAAGATAAAGTGCTTTCCTTTCAGTTTTTTATGTATTTCTCTAGATAGTATTGTATGACCTTTCATACTAGAATTAATAGACTTTGTGAGTGATATTCATTGCAATACTTCTTTATTTCCATCTATAGGGAATGCAGATTATGGTATTAGATTCAGGACAAGTTTAAAAATAGAAGGACAATCTTTACTAAAACAGAAGTTACCATTATAGCCTTAATCTCACCAAGATGTCCACTGCTGAAAAGCCCCACTGTGCTCCAATGGGTTAAGACAGAACTAAAAGAGAGTTCAGTGCATTACCCTGCTTTGAGTACAGGTACCATAAAAAAGCATGTGTAAGCTGCAGTAACAATTAACCTCCAGTTTTATAATAGTTACAATATTTCTCAAAATATATTCTTTCATACCTGATACAGCATATGTCTGATTTTCTTTGTCAACAAGTAAGTTAAAATGCTTTAAAGGCATAATAAATGAATAAATTTTTCTTATTTTAGAAAATTGATTTTTGTTATGTTTCACATTGATTTTTCTTTTTTTTTTTACTTATTCAAATTCTAAATGCAGAACATTCAAAACCTTGCTGACAAAATTACAAGGGAGTTTTATTTTGAATATTTCACTTTGCAAGAAAAGCAGAAAGAGAAGAGTGGTTTACTATCATCTACCTAAATCTATGATGACATTTTTGGAAACTTCTAGGTGATTTGGGCTTTAAAGTCCTCTTCTCTAAGAAGAGTTTTGCAATTCCAAAAAGGCACTTTACAGAGCGTATGTTTCAAGAGTTGCATCTGTACTGCAAGATAACTGCTCTCTGCAGAACTGAGAATCTCAGCAATGAGATTCTTTGATCACCAAGCCCAGGGTGCTGCTGGATGATCTGTGTGGACCCCTGCCGTGTTTCCATCAAAGAAAAACAGCCTGCAGGAAGGTTAGTGACAAAGCAGGTTTCATCCTCAAATTACTGCCATGAGGAAGGCATATCATAACAGAATAAGGGGTGAACAGAGATGGCATTTCATTTGCCAGAAATTTTATTTTAGTTTGAATTTTCAACAGCCTTACTGGGACAACCAATATATTGAAGTTAAGCCTGACACTCAGTTTTTGAGGATTGGAACCTAAAAGAGAAGTGAACAGAAGTGAGAATACCTGCAGTGAAGAACTGAAGTTAGGGTGGTCTCCTCCCCAAATCCACTTGCTCTGGAGAGTGCCTCCTGATTTAGGGGACACCGACCCAGCTGGTCTCCTCTCTTGTTCAGGACAGAGCAATTTCCTCGTTACTAATGACCAAGTGCAACTTCTTGGGTCCTTCCTGGATAGACTGTGGCCTTGACAACTGAACACTGCTCTAGCTCTCCCATGAGATCCAGCACTTAGACATTCATCTCAGTAAATGCTGGACTGTTGCCACCTTACTACAGAATCACAGAATCAATTAGGTTGGAAAAGAAAATCTCTTTTCCTCTGAAATTTCCTCTGAAATCATCGAGTCCAACATGTAACCAAACACCACTCTGTCAAATAGGCCATGGCACTGAGAGCCATGTCCACGCTTTCCTTAAAAGCTCCAGGGATGGTGACTCCAGCTCCACCCTGGGATGTTCCTTTTAATATCCAATCACAGTTTCTGTGAAGAAATTCTTCCAAATATCCAACATCACCTCTCCTGGTTTATGGTGTCACAGTTCTAGCTACCTAGAGGCCAACTGCCACCTGGCCACAACCTCCTTTCCTTTCTTGCAATTGTAGAGTAATAGGATCTCCTTCCAGCCTCCTTTTCTCCAGGCTAAACACCCCCAGATTTTTCAGGCACTCATATGAAACTTGTGCTCCAGACCCTTCACCAGATCCGTTGCCCTTCTCTGGATTTGTTCCAGTACCTTAATGTCTTTCTTGCAGTGAGGGGCCTAAGCTGGGCACAGGTGTGTGTGTCAAGATGTGGCGTCAGCAGTACTGAGTACAGGGGGACAATCATTGCCCTGGTCCTTCTGGCCACACTATTGGTGACACAGGCCAGGTGCCATTGGCCTTCTTGGCCAGCTGGGCACGTGCTGGCTCATGTTCAGCTGCTGTCACCAGCACCCCCAGGTCCTTTTCTGCCAGTCATGTTTCCAGCCACTCTATCCTCAGCCTGTAGTGCTGCATGGGATTGTAGTGTCCCAAGTGCAGGACCCAGCACTTGGCCTTGTTGAACCTCAAACAGTTCAACAGAGCTGGCCCCAGCACGGAGCCCTGGGCAGCACCTCTGGTGACAGGCTGCCAGCTGATGTAGTACCACTCACCACCACTGTGGACCTGGCCATCAGCCCCTTTAGGACCCAGAGACAAGCATGCCCACCTAAGTCATGAACAGCCAGTTGCTCTTTACAGCCTAACTCCTGGAAAACATAGTAATGCTGACCTTTCTAACTCTGCTATGGAAGGGAATAGGCAGAAAGAGAGAACAAGAACGAATAAAAAAGGGAATTTTGTCACTTCTATTTATTGTTTCCACCTCTTCAGCAGAACTGCACAGTTCAAAACACTGGGCTGTCAGTGCAGGACATGTGTTGATTTTAAAAATTAAGCACTGCTGTATTGCTGACACTATTAGTCAGGGGTCAGTAGACATTTTCATTACAGTTGCCATTTTCCAAGACTTCATAAATGTCATTTTGGTTCACGCTGGGTTGAGACTTAGAGTGTAGGTTATCAACTTCCTGGCACTTTTGCCTCACCATAATAATCTATTTTTAAAGTTTTCGAACCACAGCAATTAAAATTTTTTTTCAGTCTGCTTCCATTATCACTCTGTAAGTTACGGGAACTGAAAAAGCAGGAATTTTGAAACTTCATTTCTTCTCACTCTGTAACAAACAACACTGAAGCCTTGGGTCTGGAGATGGAGTAGCAGAGAACAGCATAAATCAGTGGAGGACTGTTGGAGCTGTGGAGACAGGGTTCTTAAGGTCTTGTAAGAGAAGTCTGAGATATGGGTATCTTTTCTCTGAGTGTATTACCACCCTCCAAGACACAAGTGTTTGGAAAGGCAACGCACTTTAGTGCTCATCAAGCAGATGGAGAACATGTGATGGCTGAGCATACAAGGCATGAGGATATTGGAAAACCTTCACTGCTGCCCTGCTATTCCCTGTCCTCCTCTCCTACAATAGAGCATATTATGCTATTTTTTGAGCTCCGTTTCATTGTCAGCTAATGGATGTTCTATATGCATCTATGCTGTAGAGAATTTATACATAAATGGTTTGTCAGCTAGACCTCCCTGCACACTAATCCCAAATTTAACACAGTTTTCCCTCAGGAAGAATGCTAAGTGTATTTGTTGTGACAGAAAAAGGATACAGTCCTTGCCACTATATATAGACGTCCTTGCAACACATAATAGTTCTATTTTGACGACCCACATGAATTTGTCTGTTTGGACTTCAGCTACTTGTTTTGCTTTGTAATATTTAGAAAACCTGCAGCAATTTGCTTTTTACAGTGACATTTTTCCTTTTTTTTTTTTTTTGCTTTTCTTATCCAGCTTTGCATTGAGAGGGCATACAATCTCAGGATCAATATAAAATCCTTCCATATAGGCTGAAGTCCCAATGTAAATAAATACATTTGCCTGCTAGGAATAGATAACCTGGGCTGTAACTCAGTGCTCAGGTCATGGACAGACCTTCTCTGCTCACCCAGGAGAGATGGCACTTAAATTGGAGGGCCAGCTAAGAGAAAAAAAGTGCTATGCTTCTGTAGTCTGTATTCTTGCTTATCCAGTCCTTACCAATCAGAAGTGTCAAACAAAACTTCAGCAGAGCATACTTTAAAGAAACTTGCTGTTCTGTTTTAGATGAATTATATGACACATTAGATAAATACAGAACAAAGAAGACGCTATTCTCTTGCTATTCTCTATCAAAGTCCAATGAACAGTATTTGAAATGGATTTCACTATTCCATATTTCTCCTATTTACTAGTAATTTTTGTAATATGATTAAAATGATAGTACGCTACAGGCTAACATGGCAAGCTTTAGTTCAGTGGCTATTGGGAATCTCTTGATGTTCTTGAATTGTATTAGATTGAAGCACATAATTTCCAGGGAAAAATATATGTTTGTGCTCTCCTGAAGAATTCCAGTTACTTGGAAAATCATTTCCACCTGTTCCCAAAAAGAAGCTTCAGTGTTGACTAAAGCCTAAATTCTGAGACAAACTGGTAAAATATTTTTCATGTCTATTAATTGCTTAAAAACCACTACCTTGAGCAAAGAGTTGACAGACACCAGAAAATTAAATGAATTTATTTCAAATGCATGGCCTGAAAACATAACTACTGGAGAAATTCTATTGTTTGTTGAATTTTGATTAGTTTCAAAAATGTATTGAATCTGCATGACACACACGAAAAGATTTTTAATGTAGTCATTTATCTTAGTTACTACTCTTCAACTTTAGTTGTATACAGCTATGATCAAGAAAGGGAACATCAAAATTAGGTGAATTTAAATTTGAACAGAAATATTTCTTTATTGTATATGAACCAGTGAATAACCTACCAATTTCATACTCTGAGTTTCAGATTTAAACAAAATGTCATAAAAGCAGTAAAGATGTACATATTCATGTATATATGAAAAGAAAGACCAAGTCAAAATATTCAAATCCACAAAAGTAAGTTTTTGTGTTTTAAATATGCAGTAAACCAAGCTATCAGAATTCAATTTTGCTCATATTTCTTAGTATTATCTCTGTGGTATTGAAAAAAAAAGCAAAATACAGAAAAATTTTCATACTTTTCATTTGATGAAAATTGCTTTGGTTTATCTTGAAAAGATCAAAGTAAATCTATATCTATATCTATATCTATATTTAGGTATATATGTATACACATAAGCTACAGCTTCCAAATACCTATTTATCTTTGGTTGTAAGTGTTACTGTTTTGCAGATTTGTCTGTAGAGGCTTTGAAACTGCACTGAAAAATCATGTTTAAAGAGAAAAGATATCCCTCTACTGTTATTGCAACCACAAAGGAGCCGTAGGTGAGAAGCAGCTTATAATTATATTACCCACTCTATAATTATAAGTGTGGCAATTAACTGAAAGCCAGAGTCAGCATTCCAGTTCGTGACTCATAGCAAAGCTACCTGTAAAATTTTACAGAAATTCATTGAAAAAGCTGATATCAACTGTTAATAAAAAAAAAAGAATTCTAAAAAATAATTTACATCCAGAACTTTCCGTGTGATTACCCTGATGAGATTAAAATATACATAGATTTTTCAGGAGTTTGGAACAGAGCAAATGAAAAAGCAGCCAAACACAAAACCCCACACCAAAAGAGTACCCATATTGACTATGAAAGAAAATTCAAAATTTTGAAAAAAATTAAAAATTGAAGACATAACATTCAGCCAAGTATATCAAACAAGTTGTCTTCATTTTTCTTGTCTAAACATGGTTTTACATTTTTCAGCTGCACGTTGGACTGTATTTCAAAAGAGTAGTCATTTCAGTCAAAGATTGAAGCACTGTTTTATCTCTTTGCTGTCTTGAGCACACCAACAAGCTCCAATTGCCCTGATCAGCTGTAACCATCATTACCTGTAATAAGCTTCTTCCTGAGTGTCTCCCTACCATGGGCGTTATCTGCTGATGCTGGAGGTCAGCTGTGACCCCTGTGTGACTGGGGATCAGGCTGCTGTGCAGGGACTGCCAGAGAGCTCCTGCCGGTCTCCTCCCGCACTTGGGGCCGGATGCAAGCTCAGGACATGCAACTTGCAGTAGGGGAGGGTTGGAGACACTTGTCTTGCACCAACCTCACACAGACCCTGACCATGTTTTTACGTCCCATTCTTGTCCTTGGTCTTGAACTGTCGTGGAATCATAGAATGGTCTGGGCTGTAAAGGACATTAAAGATCCTCTTGTTCCAACCCTCTGCCATGGGCAGGGACACCTTCAACTAGAGCAGCTTGCTCAGGGCTCCTTCCACTTGAACAATTGGCCTTGAACACTTCCAGAGATGGGGCATCCACAGCTTCTTGGAGCAGCCTGTTCCAGTGTCTCACCACCCTCAGAATAAAGAATTTCTCTTTCATAGCAAACCTAAACTCTATTCTTTTAGTCACCACCTGTATTGGTGGTGCCTGGTTATCCCTGTCCTGCTGGATGGCCCTGGTTTCCATCACTGGACCTTCTCTGCTGAGGCATGGTGGGACTGTATCCATGCCAATGAGGACCCTGACTGGATCTCATCTGTGACTCACAGTTCCTGGCTCCCATGGCCCCATGGGATCATCTCGTGGTTGCAATGTCCTGGCAATAATGACCCAAAATGGATTATGCCAGCAATTTTGAAATGCGTAGGTATGAAAAAAAAAATAGGAACTTGTCATGATGGACACTCCTAGCAGTTAACATTTTCTCATTAGAAAGGATGCTGGAGGAGAAGAAAAAAAAAATCCTAAATCCCAAACTGTTCTTGTGTTGCTTGGCATTTACCCTACTTGACTGTTTACATGTGGTACCTGGGAGGAATTGTGAAATGAACTTGATTGATGTTTCTAAAAAACAAAGTTGTGAAACCTGTGCTGAAGACCTTCCCATAGAGAAATGCAAGTAATTTAGTCATCATACATGTTAAACATTCTCCAAAAAGACTATGATTTTATCAAATTAACTCCTTTCTGTCTCATGTTTTCATTATTCTAAATAAAACATGAATATCTGGACAACTGATTAATTTCCCTCACTAAGAAATATTTTGATGGTCTGCATATTTTAGAGTGTGACATTTGGTTGAATTAAATGTAAACTTTACAATTTAACTTTTTGTGAGGAATTACATTAGATCTATGTTACAGTTTGAGCATTGAGGTATCATCTATTTCATCTTGTTCCATTCAATAAGCTTTTTTTTTCAGACACTGGCACTGATTAACTATATGTAATTACAAATGATAATGGGACTACAGAGGTAGGTAAACAGTAACACGAGATTTGCTTAATGATCGGTTCTTTCTTCCTCCTTAATTTCAAGGTAGTAAACAATGGTAGCAGCAGGTTCATTAAGGGAATCAGTACTTTTATGGACAGTTAAATACTAATTGTAAAAGTTGCTGCATTCAAGTGAATTGTATCTTCTTTTTTTTTTTCTTCTTTTTTAATTAGAGGAAAAGCTAAGGATGTCAAGAGGAACCACATCCTTCAGACAGGAACATCAATTTTAGAGGAATCACAAAGTTTTATATAATCAGTAATTTGGGACCCAGAACACTTGCTATACTGACATTGCTCACATACAAAAAAACCCAAAAAAACCCCAAAAACAACCCCCCCCCCCAAAAAAAAAAAAAAACAAAAATCCCACAAAAAAACCCAACCCAAACCAAACCAAACCAAAAAAACTTAAGAAAAACTTCATTTTCTTTTATGGTTCTGCTTTTTTTTTCAGTTGCAGTTTCTAGCCATGTTTCTTCT
The DNA here is from genome assembly GCA_013400175.1 of Phainopepla nitens. Taxonomy (NCBI): domain Eukaryota; kingdom Metazoa; phylum Chordata; class Aves; order Passeriformes; family Bombycillidae; genus Phainopepla; species Phainopepla nitens. The sequence continues at coordinate 946,714 of VXBQ01011975.1, read as the reverse complement.
TCTGTATTTTTTTACATGTAAAACATTATTTTAATTGTGTGTCTGTAAGAGAAAGAAAGAAATGAGGCTCCTGATTTTTCATGGTAAAGCTGTATATTCATAAAGAAAAAAAAGTGTGTGTTGTGGGTGAATTGCTGCCTGTCTCTCTCCTCACCCATGTTCTAAATCTCAAAATTAGGATAAAGACCCATTCTTCACTTTGTTTATTATCTCTAACTTTCTATCCATACAAATAAGCTTAAGGCAAAGGACTTGAGGAATATTAGTGCTGAGCAGAAAAGAGCAAGTGAATTACACAAACAATATTTTTTGGTTACTAAAGATGAATACAAATTACAATTTCAACCCCATCACACATTCCAGTATTTCTTCATTTTGTCTTCATTTTGTCAGACAGGAATAAATGGCAAATACATTCAGATTTCACAGAAGGGAAATTTTTTTAGTTCATCCTTTTAATCGTTAAAATTCCTCTGGTTAGGAAAATAAGTGTAAAAAGTTCTCACAGGAGCTAAAGTCCATCAAAGGCTTGATCCTTCTTTTCAAAACACCAAAATATTTTTTCTTCAGTGTGCTTACTCCAACCCAAATATGATGTGGTACAGGCAATAAAATAAAATAAATGAACTAACTAGTAACAAAGTCAAAACAAAGCACTGCATATACAGTTCTTTGCCTAAGGAGAGAATGACAAAGAGAATGGATAAGACATGACTAAAATTACTTAGAGTGTTTAATGCATTTCTGGAATCTGCTCTTATATTCTATCAGTGGGGGCACTGCAAGAACCTATAAATTAAAGAAGTTGTTGCTTTTTATTCCTGCACCAAATTGAAGCTTCATGTTTGTTTTCCATTTGTTATCTAGGTTTCCTTCTGGCTATGTCTGTATAAGCACATAGCTTGATGAAGAAAGAAGAGATCAGCAGATCAAAGCAGTTGGTACTCAGGATCTCACACCCACACTGCATGTCGCTGGAGAGTTTTACTGAATTTCACCAGGTCCCACACACCCCAAATGTCTCCAGTGCACATTTTGTTGAGCTCTCCAAAGAAGAGAACTGTGGCAATGCACACCTCTGCACACCTGGCCTCTGGAAGGCGTCTACCTTCTGTGCACTGAAACCTTTCTCTGACGCAAAGCAATGTGTGGATACAAGAGGGAGGTTAACTTCCAAACTTCAGTTTTGTTCTCCACCAAAATAACAGTTTAAATACAGCATGTGTCAGATGAAGCTGCCTTCAAGCTGTTAGCTGGAGTACATGTCCTCATGCTCTCAATTTTTGTAATGCTCCACAATCCTAAGAGTTATGCACGACAGCATTTTGAATAAGGGAGGCCCACAGTGAATCGTGGGTGACACATCCCTATCTGGAGAACACAGCTAGGTAACAGAGGAGCTATCTGATCACATGGGAACCACTAAGCTTTAGCAGATTGTAACATTTCAGATGGCATCTATCATGAAATAATTTTGCTTTATTTCTTTATGGGAAATTAAAGACCTCAAAAATTGAAACTTCAAGAAGTTTTAGAAGAATTAGTAGGCATAAATTCTAAAATTATTGCCCTTAAATCAGCTATTGATATTTTGGAAAAATATCTTGGATCTTGATAACACTAAGATAAGCAGGATGGTAGAGAAACAACAGATGCTTATCTTAGATCAGATTCTAACATTTTAGGTGGTCTATTATGATTAATGATACTTGTGATAAAATGCACAAAACTGAAATCCAGAAGTTTGCTCATCTATTAAGTATATCTACAGTACCTGAATACGTGCTGGTTTCAACCAGAAAGTTTGTCATGCTTGTATTTATTGTGCCAAATTATGGTCATGAGCCATACAGTACTACTGGAAAGCAAACAAAGATTACAAAGAGCATGGAGGGTCTAGAGTGAAAGCTGTTTGAGGAGCAGCTCAGGTCTCTTGGTCTGTTCAGCCTGGAGAAGAGTCTCCCCTGGACTGAGGGGAGATCCCACTGCAGTCTGCAGCTTCTGCACAAGGGGAAGCAGAGGAGCAGGCACTGATCTCTTCTCTGTGTGACCAGTGACGAGGTGACACGGCCGTCCCCGGAGCCCAGCTAGATCCAAGGTTGCCCACACACTGTCCGGGTGGAGCAGCATGAAGTGTGAGGAACTGTTCCCGCAGATCTTGTTCGGGGAACAGAACCTAATGAGAGCAGGCTCAGAGCCACAGCTCTGATGAGGAGGCGAGCTCGAGTCGGGTTGGAGACAAAGAGGCAAAGGCAGGCTCAAAGGTCTTGAGGTTCCAACAGAGCCTGCATCCCAATGGGGAGGTCAAGGCACAAGAGCCACGAGCACCACTGTGCTTGGGGTTTTATACCACTACAAATCCAGTGGAGGGGAGAACATTACAACCAACAGGAGAATGAGGGAGGCGGAGAATGGGAGGAGTAAAGGATTACATATTTAACTAGGAACCAATCTGGGTATGGGGAGGAGACAAAGGGTCACATAGGCCAATGGGGCGTGGAAGATTAGGGGATTTCCAAGGGGGAGGACACTTTAGGGATTGGCCCATGTGGGGATTGACAGGGAAGGGTCTGGAAAGAGGGGCAGGGCACAGGTGATGGATGGGGGAAAGGGTTGGAATACAAAGAGGGGATACATTGATGGACAGGTGCTTGGGGGAGGATACAATCAAGGGAGGAACCATTTGGGGTAGGAACCGGGGGAACACATGAGAAAAAATCAAGTAATAAAATCACAGGCTGCAACAACAAGATCTGGGGGAATGTCAGGAAACTGTGTCCGGTATTAGGAACACTGGAAGAGACTCTCCAGAGAAGTAGTCATACCTCCAAATCTGACAGAGTTCAAGAAATATTTGGACAATGGGCTCAGGAACACAATATCATTCTTGGGGCTGTCCTGTGCAGGACCAGGAGTTGGACTTGGATGATCCTTGTGGGTTCCTTCCATTTCTGGATATTCTATGATTCTATGCTATGATTATTTTTTAAAACAG
>VXBQ01011975.1:795591-943708 GCA_013400175.1 Phainopepla nitens | reverse complement strand
GGGGAGGAGACAAAGGGTCACATAGGCCAATGGGGCGTGGAAGATTAGGGGATTTCCAAGGGGGAGGACACTTTAGGGATTGGCCCATGTGGGGATTGACAGGGAAGGGTCTGGAAAGAGGGGCAGGGCACAGGTGATGGATGGGGGAAAGGGTTGGAATACAAAGAGGGGATACATTGATGGACAGGTGCTTGGGGGAGGATACAATCAAGGGAGGAACCATTTGGGGTAGGAACCGGGGGAACACATGAGAAAAAATCAAGTAATAAAATCACAGGCTGCAACAACAAGATCTGGGGGAATGTCAGGAAACTGTGTCCGGTATTAGGAACACTGGAAGAGACTCTCCAGAGAAGTAGTCATACCTCCAAATCTGACAGAGTTCAAGAAATATTTGGACAATGGGCTCAGGAACACAATATCATTCTTGGGGCTGTCCTGTGCAGGACCAGGAGTTGGACTTGGATGATCCTTGTGGGTTCCTTCCATTTCTGGATATTCTATGATTCTATGCTATGATTATTTTTTAAAACAGAAAGAAAGGAGAATTGTACTAATAGTGCTAAGCACACAGCTACCAAATGATTAGGGCCATCATCTATGGAATGGGAGACCCAAAATGTATGTCCAGCTAACTCAGAAGGGCCCATATGTTCCCAGAAGGATAGCGTAGCCTAAGAAAGAGCCATCCTACATCATGTCTGTGAAAGTCAAAGCAAAGAATGCAGCAGAGAGAAGAAACCACACATACAAAATATGAGGAAAAGGTAGTATTTTGCAGCTTAGTGTTACAAAGACATTCAGCTGGAAAAATGTGATTCAGGATTCCTTGTGTTACATGAAACAAGTACTGGAAAAATTTAACAAGAAATAAGTAAAAAAAGAAAGAAAAATCCTACTCAATTCTTTGAAAAAATAGTCAGGAAACGAAAATTCAGACCCAGATTCAGAGTGGACAGAGTTGTTGTTGCCATGAGTAACATAGCTTATCAGAGGGACATGGACTGGATTTAACTGGTATCCCTACGTATCCTGGTAACTAAGCCACTCTCCCAACGGAGAGAAAAGATGGCTGGACAGAGATTCACTTGACCACATATAATCACCTATAATCTTCCCGAAAGAGATTAGATCAGTTGAATTCCTCAACAACCTTGACTATAGATAGATACTAGATCAGATAAAGGTATCTCAAATAAGATGAGAGAAGTTACTTTGGTAACTAAGTGTCCCCAGGAAATTGTGATGGTAGTAGGAGCCTAAATCTGGGACTTAAAATGGTCATTTGGATACTTAGATAAGATACTTTACTACATTAGGCACCTTAGTCTTTTATTAGATATAGGTCTTACTGATGATATAGGCAAGAGATAAATCCAATTTCTTCTTACAGTTTTCTTCCTTGGTTAGCAACAGCCCAGCCTACAAGGGACACTTGTTGCACTTAGAAGCACAACAAAGGAAATAAAACAGTTTAAGTGCAGAGACATTTTAAAATGTTAAGTGATACAGTGCTGTGAGTTGCACAATTATTAGAATTTTGCCACTTAATAAGGTCGCAGCTCTGACTATATGCATCCTCTGTGTGTTGCAAATCTGGAAATAGGTTAGAAATGACAATTTATTTTAAAGATGTTTCCATTTAAGTTAATGGTATGGAAAAATCTAAGAAATTTGTTCTATCAAAAGAATCATCTTAGTTTAATAGATATGAGAAACCTTTTTTGCAAAAGGTTTTGAAAATATCCCTTATAGTTTTAGATATATTTAGGCTTATAGCAGCTGATTCATAAGTAGAAAAGAGAATATTGTAAACTTTTATTCATCCTACACTTTCAAATTTACTAAATAGAGATAAACAGAATGGACATGCTAAGATTTTTTTTTTCTGATTAATTTTACGGTAATTCAAAGAGTTTCAGTTTTAAATTAATTGTTTGAATACTAAATTATGCAGCTTTATGATCCAGGAGATAAGCTGAGCTCTAAAGATGCCTCTGAGACTTGAAAGAGACAGCATTAGAAGCTCATTATTGCCGGCACATTTAACATGGTTAAAGTAGGGGAAAATAGCCATTAAGTTAATGTAATAGTTAAACTGCATTAATTTGAAAAACTGCCCAGTGAAATGCTTACAGTGATGGTGTTGGGGTTTTGTTTGGCTTTTTGGTTGGTTTGTTGGAGTTTTTTTTATTCTGTAGCATCTTCAAATATTAAAGAGTCAAAACCATTTGAATAGTAGTTCTTTTCAAGCAACTTCACATAATGTTTATACTTGGAGAAATATTCAGTTTATCACTCAAAAACGTGTCAGAGTATCAACTTTTTCTAAAGAAAGAAAAGCAAATGTTAATTGCGAAGAGGATGAATAAATTCAGGACTATTGAGTGATAACAAACAAGAAGAAAAAGTTCCAAATCTTCTTCCCATTAGTCCCTTCATTCTCTGGGTCCTTTCTTCCAATCTTTGAAAGTAGAACTTAATGAAAGTAACAGTACCTGTCTCCTAATTGCTTAAAACACCAAAGTAAACATTACAAACCATTGAAAAGGAGAGCAAAAAGATAACACCTAAATCCTAGAAAAATTCACATTGAAGAAACATAATGATTGATACCATAGAGTTAGATTTAATACACTTTATGTCTTCTAAAATGAAGTAATCAATCCTACAAAAGCAAAATATAAAGTAATCCCCCAAGACATATATATGATTTATCACTTGCTTCAGAGTGGTTGCAGAGTATAGTGCTATGTTTAATGTCCCCTCAAAATTTTTTCGTATTAATTATACAAATTTCACATCTTTTTTTTTTTCTCTGTTGTAATTTTGCCACATTTATGTTAACTTGTCACAGTTTTAGTCTCAATAATTTCCTTGTTAACAAAACCCACCGTTCAACCAATTTGGAAAAAAAAAAGATGTTATTGCCTAGATTTTTCTCTTCTAATTACTTCTTGTAAATTTGAGACAATGATCTACTGAGGTTCTACTACTCAAACTTCGTAAGTATCATTATAGATCCCAAGGGCTCTGGCTGCAGGTGGTGGCATTAGGTAGAAGTGAGGCAGTACTTATCAGACCATCAAGCTGAGGAATGCAGTGTGGAGTACAACTGCCTCAAGAGACAAGACACAGGAAGAGTAGCATTCACAGAATTTTATTGTATCAGGATGTATTCTTAAACAGGAGCATTAACTGGGTGATATAAACTTTGGTGCTACTTCCCATATACTGGTGTCATACACTGATGTATCACACCTGACTTCACATCTGATAAAACCTGGACAGTTGATGTCACTGTCTGTTTTGGTGGCCAGGAGGTGTGGGGCAGATGGGATGGGACTGAGCAAACAAGAACGGGAATAAGAGACTTGGGCTTTTCAAGAAGCTCATCACTGATGCTCCCTCAAAGTAGAACTTCCCAAATGTCCTACCAAAGCAAGGAATAAACTGGTCTGGACAAGGTGAAAAAAAAAATAATTTTGGGGAAATTTGGCACCTGCTTTGTGCCGTATTACATTGAGCGTGCTACTTGTGTCCAAATGACTCTCAAAATGTTTTTGGTGGCAGAAGAGGAAGAGATGAAGGATTGCTCTCTGTTCTTAGTGGCAACGGGGAACAAAGAGACATGGACCCCTCTGTGCATGCGAAGAAAATCACTTTATTGTATAAGTCACTACCCTTTTATGCTTTTAACTTCCACTGGACATAACCAAAACCTAACAGAAGAATGACACCCATTTGGCTGGCTCAGCTGTAGCCTACTGTCCATGCATCCCATCACCTAACCAGCTTCCCTTTCACGTGCTGTCCATGTGTCCCATCACCTAACCAGCTTCCCTTTCACGTGCTGTCCATGTGTCCCATCATCCAACCAGCTTCCCTTTCATGTGCTGTCCACGCATTCCTCCTCATAGCTGCCTCACCTCTCAACCGACTTCCACCCATCCAGCCTGCAGCCATGCCTTCCCACAGGGCTTTCTGGAAAACATATTACAACAAACTATAACAATTATAACAAATAGAACTCCATATCCCACTGTTCTTAATCTCAGACATGGAATTAGCACACAAGGACTCCTAAGTTATGGACCAAAACAGTGCTTGTGGGAACAGAAAGCTGATGCAAATCTAGAAGAGAGCAGCAGAGCCAGTATCACTCATTACTTCACTTCTGGGAAGCTTTCAGGCCACTCAGACATACCTAATTTACTCATTGTGACTAGGAAGAATGTGACTGTTAGGAAGATCTCCTACTTTGTGGCTCCACACCATGGTGTTTGAGGATGGAGGAATTCAGGCAAACTACTCTTCATTCTTCTTTAGTGGTTGTTCCTTCCCATTAGCCCTGACTACAGGATTACAGAGCTCATTGCTCCTCCATCTTCTCCCTAGGCAATGAGAATGCTCAAGAGTTGCAAATAGTACTTCTTTGCAAAAATAATTAGAAGTCTGGGCTATATGGGGATGGAGTATCTACCTGAGAAAGAGGTTGCGTCTCTGTGCTGTCCATGTTATTAATCAGGCTTTGGTAGCACTGGAAACAGGTGCCAAAACCCAACTACTTTAAATTCGACATGGAGATGGAGAAAGACATCAGGAGTATTTTCCAGCTCTGCTTTTTAAAGTAAAATAATCCTTAGACTTCCTGAATCTCAGAGGGTTTATGTTATGATTTAGCTCCAAACCCACACCTGGTAAAATAAACGCAGTGGGAATTTTTTCTAAAGCTGGTGTAGTTACCTCAACTATAAATTGTCAGAGATCATAAGTGAGTAGAAAATAAAGTGAAATCAAGAACTCAATACTTTTAGATTCCATTTGAAGGATAACTCTTCTACTTCTAAATCACCAGGAAATCAATTGAGGCAAGAGCATCCTATAATTTACTGTTCCCAATATCTGCACTGTAAATTGCCTTTCTTCTTGTCTTGGCTGCCTTAAACTCTACTGAATTTTCCTGACTTACTAAGGCTTTCCTAAAGAAAAAAAAATAGAGAAGAAACAAATTAAAAATGTTTTAAATTATTGTGTATTTTCCACTGATGCTTCAATATGCTTAAATATTTGTTTAAACATTATTAATGTGAGTTATGATTCCTTATTTCCTTTTAAGAAATGTCCAGGCTACACCAAAAGCACTTTTGGTGAAGATATATAATTGGAAGATATTTTTGAGACCAATTTAACATTTTTCCAAAATGAAGAAACTTTTACCTACTATTCCATGTCAGTGAAGTGAATGTACAAACAAATGAAAATATCCTCTTTTTTCCCACTGTATTTCCTCCCCTCTCCTGAATTTCCTACACTAAGTATGCAATTATATAACCTTCACTGACATGAAATTAAAAAGAAAGCAGAATTACGTGAGAAAGAGTAGCAAACAGCTTGTCATTTGTTGGCGAATTCACTTTGTTATCTCCAAAAGAAATTTTAAATAGATGATTCTCTGACAGTTTTTACAATGAAATCTGATCAGTTTATGCTCTCCAAACAGGAGCAGAGCACTATTCCTATGTAAAAGCTGTGCTCCAAAACCATTATAGTTACACACACAGCATAAAAGTTTCACGTTTACATACAAATAACAAATGGGTGTGCCTTGGAGGAACTTGTTTGTCCAATCTAGCCTTGAATATTTGGATGCAAAAAGGGCCCAAAGAGGCATCTTCTTTTAGGTTTGATTCTCTTTAGACACAGATACATAAGAGATGCCTTTTGGTATATGACTAGAATATAATGACTATAATAACACTGTGTACACCTACTTCAACTGCGAATTCTTCTAGTATATTCCACTGGTACTGATTTGTATTTGAATTAGTTTGCCTGTTTTTTCTCCGACATATTTTTATTCTCCTTTCTTATTTTCTTTTCTGTCCATTGTCTTGAATATTGCTTGAAGAATGTCTACCATGCAACTTATCATAGAGCAAAATAGCTGTAAGAACAGGCATTAGAATCATTATGACCACCAGGCCTCCCATGAGTTTATTCCATGAAATATAAACAACGTTTCATTTAATACAGAAATAGAGTTTCAATTTCTGTAGCAGCCTCAAGTGACCTTAGACTGGAATTTTGGGTTGTGAAATTCAGATTATTGGATTCCATACTTCTTTGTTCCATACTTCCATACTGTTTCCATACTAATTAATTCTCCGTAGACTATAGAGTAACCACATAAACCAAAGGAAATATTCTTCTGTAGTTCGCTCTACAAGAGTTTATTTTGTTAACTTCCTCTTTGCCCAAAGTGATGACCTAATCATTCTCTTTATCAATGGCTAGCAACAGTGAAATGATGTCATTGTGGGAAAACACATTCCATATTTTCAAATCTCACAGCATGCATAGATCAGCTTGCAAGGTGACGTTACACAGATCAGATGACATACTATCAAAGAAGAAGGCTGATCTTTTGAAGGAGGCTCATAAGTATAAATTGCAATTAAGGATGAGAATTAAAAATCCATTACATAATTTAACATACTTATGATTGCTTCTTAGCTTACAAAAGGTTATATTCTTCTCTCTTCAATTAATGCAATTTTTATTAGCAGAGAATATAAGGCTCCCTAAGAGTTGGACAGAGCAAAATGAATGTGGATCTCTTTAAACTTAAGTACCTGCAAAAATGCCATTAACTGATGTAAATTTGACAGTCAATTAGCCTCTCTGATGTTATAAGTGCTTTTAATATTTGGAAGAAAAACATTTCAGTCACTAATTTTGAACTGAAAATAGGCTTAATTTAGTTGATTCCAAATGTTTTTTTGCCAGAGTAGAAAGCTTTTTATAATGAACAATAGGGATACTGAGAACAGTTACCATAAGTCAGACTAGGGCTATATCACATTTTCTTAAGCATGCTTAACACTCCCCAGTTATAAAAAACTTGAGTTTTTACTTACACATAATTTTGTCAAATGTCAATAATTTCTCATGAAAGATTTTACTCCAGGTGGGTGTCTATGGCTCGTAATTTCCTTATCCCTGAAAAAGTCAGTGAAGTAGTTCAATATATGGCTTTACAGTGTTAAAAAGGCAATTCAGCCTAGAATTATAGAGCATTTCATGTGTCCACAGAACAGCTTTCATTGACTTCACTTACAGCTGTGTGTACTCTGCACCTGTGCAAATCAGACTCCAGCGCGTGCCCAGAAAATTGAGGAAAACATGGAATTCAACCACCTGTGAAAAATTTAACAGCTTGATCCCCAAATAAAAGTCAAAAATACATAGCGTTTTCTATGCCTTCTTGTTGAAGTGTCTCTTTTAACGTAAATTAGAAGTGAGAGATGGGCACATGTACTCTTATTGATTTGAGTGTTATTCTGGGGGTACATGTGAGTTCTGTTAGTGGAACAAGAAATGTGTTAATTCTTTACACTGACTTTGAGGGTGACTTATTTCCTCTGTCATACATCTGTGTTTCCACCATAGCTATCTTGGAAGAACACTGCACTAGGATACAGCAGATATGTTTATACTGTGCAACAAAACCTGAGTTACATGAAATTATCAGCATTTTCAGCTGAAGGCTTGATGTAGGGAAGACAAATCAGTCTGCCACCACTAACCTCCACTGCCGAAAGGAGTTCTACTTGCCTTGACTGCGTGTTTCTGAGACTTTACAGGCATTGCTGCTGGATATCTGACACATTATGAACAAAGAAAGTTGTGCCAACAGAACTCTATAACAGAGACAAAGCCTTTGAAAGACTTAGTCTCACTCATGCAGTCATTTAAACAAGACCTGTTTTCTTCAATGCTGCAAGCTTTTCCTTTTGTGATATACAATTTCAAGGGTTCAGTTAAGTGTTTGCTTTATGAAGACAGGCACCTCCTTTCTGATATTTCAGTTTAAACTATTTCATCCCTTGCTGTGATTACTCTATATAAGGCAGCAGAACAAAACAGATTTTTGCTTGTCTTGTAAACGACTTTCAGTTCTCATCACTATTTTTTCACAAGAATACATTCATTTGGTGCAATTTTCCACTTTTTTTGAATTTATTATTTTGACCCAGAGAGTAACAAGGACACATGATTACCTATTGAAATTGCAAGACATTGATGATAATGCACATAATTTGCATAGAACTCCCAATAATGTATTTTTAAAAGAATAAACCTCAAATTCTGTTTCTAGGGTGTTTTTTTTTTTGCCCGAGACACCCAGTGCTAGAAGGTTTCACCACTGTACCATGGGGGCCTGTACCATGTACAGACAAAACATTGTATTGCCTTGCAGAAAGGTATTTTTCTATTTGTTCAAAGAGCAGGCTTTGTTCCTTGGTGGAAAATGCATTGCTAATATGCCAGTTTAACAGGATAATTCATATATTCTGTCTCAGTGGGTCAATATGATATGTCACTCTTTCTTTTGTTTCCATTTTGATTTTTCTTTTTCTCCAGAACTTAGTTTAACTTGGCCAGCACCCACATGAAAACATCTGTGATGACCCCAAAGACACTGAAGCTCTTAAGAGCAAAGCTCTTTTTAGTTGCTTGTTAAATTAAAACATTCAAACTTGCAAAGTCCAGTAACCCTACAGTGGCAGAGCTGCTATACTGCGGTGTCCCCATGTCCTGCCACAGTGAGGCTGAGCATGCAGATATACACACATGCGCACCCTTGCCTGGGGTACACATACATGTGCTCACGACCAGCCACACAGGACAACGTGGAGACAAAAATCTGCACTCATGCAAATGCCAGCAGCACCAGAGTATCGAGTTCCTCATCCAGTAAAATAGTTAGAAATTTAATTTGATGAGATGAGAACACAGGACAGATTGCAGTGATTAGGCACAGGGCATGATCAGACTAGTGCCAGCTAAATACCACTGGCCCCTTTTATTCCTCTGTTTCCATGCTTGTTCCTTTGCAGGGCATGCTGATTTCTCTATTCTATGCCTTTGGTTCCTCCCCTAAACATCTTATCGTGAGGTCTTGTATAATCACAAGATGCTCTTCCACAGCATCCCACAATGATCCCCAAACTTGGTAGGCAGTAACCTCCTCACCTCATCTCCTCACTACAACCTGTGAAGTGATCCAGAAAGCTCTCTCAATGACCAGTGGTGATGGGTGCCATACCCAAAGCACTGATGTCAGTCATCCAACAGCCCTGGGAGGAGCCAGGGAAGTGGCTTATTTTTCTAATAAGTTTATTGTGATTCCCTCACTTTCCAGTGTGACTTTCTGCACCTTGATGTTGGTGGATATGAGGTTTTAATAATATAAACTAACATACACAGGTATGTATACAGAAAAAATCAGAAAAAGTGGGTGACTTCTGGGCGGTGATATGTTTGGAAGTTCAAAGTGGCTTACATGCAATTTTGACAATAATGACATGTTATAGTGCATTTGTGTTCAGCCACCTCTTTGATGACTGGAAGTATTACAGTAGAGCTTATATATTCCTAAAACTGAATAGGAATTTATCTTCTTCAGACAGGATATATAGCAATATCTGAACAGTCTCAATTTACAATGTACCATGTTAAAATACAATTTTGTTTTGCTTGATATAGTGATATCTAAGCTCAGTATAAGGGAATGCATTTATGTTCCATTTCCTTGCCCATGCCAAAAGGACACAAAGCCTTTCAGGGGAAAAGACCAGACATTTGAAGGCATTAAACGTTTTACCCCTCCCAATTTGATTTGCCATGAGATAGGATTCAATATACTTAAATCTGTAATAGATTCCTCTGCAAGTGTGTGTGTGTATGTGTGTATTTATATATACATATATGTATGTACATATAAAATATTATTTGTTATAATTCCGTTGTCTTCACTTACTTGAACTAAGCCTAATGAGTTATGCAAACAGCATTGCTGTGTCATTGGAGGAAGAATCCGTGTCCAGTGGGAAGAGATTTCAGCCTGGCATTAGGACTTCAGAGGAGCACCAGCAGAAGGTGCTGGTGGTGCTTAGCATGTCCCAGCCGCTGGATCATCAAGGCTGTTGTCCCTTTTCTCAGTGTTCTTGATAATGAGTCAGTTTCAGCTTCTTTCCTCGCTGTCCTGCCATACTTGATATCGGTCAGAAGGATGAATTCCTGGGCCTTAATCCTCTGATTGATAAGCATGGGATTGATCTTAAGAGGCAAACTTCATATCTTCAGGGTCAGTTCTCTTCAGGGCCAGTTCTCCTTCTCTCAGTTCAGAAAGAGAAAGTAGCCTCTCTGAAATAATTCAACAACATGTAAAAAATAAAATGAAAAAAAACAAACTCAAAATTCTTTAACAGGTACATGACTATACTTGGAAACAGGCACAGATAAACCAAACAAAAATGTGTCATGATGTAAAATCATCATCCTAGGATCTTCTGGTTAGTGACAGTCATGTTAAATTATCATCTGTCATGCTTTCTCTAAGTGGACCCCAGTCATTGACATATCCTGTCCTTGACTTCCTGTCTCTGAAGTAAATACAGACTGAAATGACTGTATTGATTTTACATTTTCTTTCTTAGATAGAATTACTCCAGTAAGTGCATGCTCTCTCCCAAAGTTTTCTATGGTCTCCAGTCCTGATGACTGATTTAATTAAGCAAACTGCTCGTTTCTTACCTACGGAATATAGTTTTGTTTCACAGAAATTGCCTTTTTCCATTCCATTTAAAGATGCCTTTGAAATTCTCTACTCTAGCAGTGAAACTTCACATGCAGAAATGTGTTTTTGATTGTGAATCTGCCTAGTTATAGATGCAGTGCGGCATATCCTGGCAGATAAATGGGTCTTTCCAGATTGCATCTTCTCATCACAGATTTAGACCCCTAAGTTTTTCAGAAAGCTGCGTGTTTATCATGCAAATCAATAAATGAGGACAAAGAATGTGTCTCTTTACCAGGCCTTGTCAGAAAGTAGATATGATGTTATAGAAAAAAAAATCATTTGGGGTGTTAGACTTGGATGACCCTTGGAGACCGCCTGCTGAGATTTGGAGAAATGCTGGTAACAGCCTGAGTTATCCTGCAATGTAAAAACAAGTTCTGCCACTGGAACCTGTACAATTGGTGGGCTGTTCATTGCTGGATCCTTGCTGACTTTAAGAATGTCAAGAAAGTTGCGGAAGAAATCAGGCACACAGATGAAGCCTGGTTAGATAGCTTTCATCTTTTAATCCTTTATAAGATTAGAAAGTCCTGCATTACAATTTTAGAGTACTGTGCATTCCTTTAAAAAGCAGGTTTGTGTGTCAGGGCCAAAGTAATTTAAAAAAGGAATTAAATTAGAAATATTTATGTGAGGTCATGTATTTCAATTATAGAGAAAGATGTCCCAGAGGGAATATAGTAGTATCTACCAGCAAAAAGTATTTTGCTACTTTATTCCAGAACTGGTTTGCAGAGGATCTCTATTGCACTGGTCAGTATCAGAGACAGTGTGGGTCGGTAATGATCCCCTAAAGCAATATTTTGATGTTTCAAAATGGCTGTTAATGATGCAAATTTGCCCCCTGCAGCTGAATTAAGGATAAGTGTGGAAGAATGAATGTTTCTGTACTTCTGCCAGGTCATTTCTGCTCTGTTTTTTTTGGCACAGCCAGCAGTTCACTCGTGTGATGGTTTCTGTTTGGTTTGTAGTGGAGATCCCTGTCTAATGAGTACCAACAGGAAAATATCAGTTCCTTCCATGCAGAAGGCTACATTACCTTCAGAGATAGCCTAGGAGAGTCAAGGATGCACTTTGTAATCATTGCCTCTAGCCTACCGTTATGTATTATTATAGTAATCTTTCAATTGCCCTGACAAAGGAAGAAGGTGCTTGCACTCAGATATTACAACCTTTTTCTGTGGAGAGAAGTGTCTCCTTTTCTACTAATATCAGAAAATATCATCCATCCATCAAATTTTCAGACACTACCTACATCGCAGATTAACAGATTTTGTTCAAATGAATTTTAGGAAAGATGAATAAATCTTTTTGAAAAAAGATAGTGACACCTGCCCACAGTACCATTTGGTCCAATTCCAAATCTGATATAGCTATTTGAAGTTCTTCCTAGGCTGTCTGGAGCAATATGGAGAGTTGAATTTGGCCCTATCTATAGAAAATGACTTGCTACTTTACTATGACAATTTGGGGATAGTGCATATCGATCCTCCTACTGTAAGTGATACAGGCGCCATTTTAACAAGATTATTCTGGTAGCAGTACACCCAATATTACAGTTTTTACAATAATGTTTAAATTATTAATAATTTCATTATTACCTTAATAAATGCTGAAGGTACAATAAAACTGTGATTAAAGGTGCATTATGAGAAGAAAATTAAAGCATTTTTTAAGTTCTGTTGTTTACTGCTAAGCAATGATATTACTTTGCTATGACATACAGCATTTTCAACCATCAGCATTAAGCTACCATTTAGCCACTTAACAGTTTATTTTGAGATAGTTCTCTGTTGTTAAGCAGAAAACAGAATCAATGTGCAGAATGTAGTGCTTTGTAGATGGATAAGCATGAGCTTTTCAAATATCATAACAAATTTCAAATATCAAGAATGTTTCTTGGAGCTGATATAATGGTCAAAACATGAACAAAAGGAATGACTTCCACAGGTGAAGACAGAGGTCTGATGTCAGAAGATTCTGCCCCAAGATGAAGAGTCTCGAGGTGATGGACAGCATTGGCTGAAGTATTCCTATTTTAACAGTAGCACTACTAAAAGAAATATGTAACCCTTTAGTACTCTACTTACTAGAGTTCTCCACTATAAGGAGAGACTACAAGACATTTTTCATGTGTTGGTGCCTAAGATGTTTTCATCACATATATTCCTGATTAGATTAAAGAGAGAAGTTCTATTGGAACACAATGATGGCCTGATTGCCAGTGTAACTGAGCTAGTATAGCTTTGGCAATTAGGTTTACAGCACCTTCTAATTTTTTTTTTTTTTGCAAATTTGTTTTTAGTGGGGAAAAAAAAAAAAAAGAAAGACCTTCTATATCCACACAAAACCAAAGAAACCTTGCAATCTAGTCTTCATTTCATTAATATTCTATCTTAATTTATCAGCTCTCATGCTAATCTGATTCCTGATAATTCTGTTAAGCAGTGCTAAAAGAGATTTAAATATCATATTTGCTGTTTGTTGAAAGTTCATAATTTTGAGGAAAAAAATTATAACAGTTCAACCAGTGGTTTTTATGAAGAGGATATTCACATCTGACCCCACAGTGCAGAACACAGTGTACTGCATGGAGGCTTTTGTTAGCTCTCAGCAAGATAAAACAGCCCTGTGAAGTGAGCAGTCCAACTGTGTTACCTTAGAGCTCTAAACACCAATTAACCCCGGGGTTTAGCTCATATTTCTTCCTTCTATGTTGTTGTTTCTATTGCAGTTACAAACTTAATTTGATAATCTATCTGGATTTTCTTGTTTCTATTTAAAATGACAAATTCTCTTAGATAAGGTGATAAGAAAGTCATATATGTGGGAACTGTAATGACAATGATGTGGAATTTCTTTTAGCTTTGAGTGATGGTGAGAATTTATCATTTAAGAGACAGATATAATTTTCTAGCCACAGTTTGTTTTCTGTGTTGTACATCAATGTTTGCAGCTGCTCTGCATTTCTCTTCACCATATGCCAAGTATAAGGTCCTTTCACATCAACATGTCACACTTGCTTAGTATATTTAAAATTGGTTGAGAATTAATGAGCTTGATGTATGTTGCACCATTTTGTCTTTTCTGCTTCTAATATTTCTTGAATACATAAAGTAGACAGGTTTGATGGGAGTTAGGAAGTTACTTTAGGTTAGGGTGGAAACAATGCCTTGCAAACAAGATAAGTAAAACAAATGTAGAGGAATTGCAGTCATGTCTTACATGCACAGAAAGTGCAAGGTAGGTCAGGTAGTAGAGTTACATAGCTGACATTACACTGCAGCACTTTTCCTTACTTTCCCCAAATCTATCCTCTCTACCAAGGAAGGACCCACTGTTGCATTATGGTCTGGAGAATTCTCTGGTCATCTGAAGATTGCATTTTCAGTGAATTTGCTCAAGATGTTTGATTTATCCTCCCAGTGGACTCAATATCCATCCACAAAGACACGCATGTCCTCTAACACTGACAAAGAGACATAGTGCCACAAGAAGCATAAATCATGCAGATAAACTGGCATAACTTGAATATTCAATTGCCAAAAACCATGAAAATGAACTAATGCTTTCATCCATATAATGTCATAGAATAGAATCATAGAATACCCTGACCAGGAAGGGATGCACAAGGATCATCAAATCCAACTCCTGGCCCTGCACAAGGCAGTCCCAAGAATAACACCATGTGCCTGAGATCAGTGTCCAAACACTCCTTGAACAATGAGTTTACTGTAAAATGTTACACACACACCTCAGTTACATGCTGCTCACAAGAAGAAAAGTATGCTGTAAAGCCAGGAACAGCATCATGTATTTTCATTTCTTGACACCTGGTCTACAAACATGTATTTAGTCAGATTCCTTTTAGACAGAGCAGTCCTTGAACATAAGCATTTAAGAAACTATGAAATTTTAATGATTATAATCTCTAATGCATAAAATATCTGAATATATGAAATTTTGTATTGATATCAAATTAGCAAGGCAACGGTGGAAAACCCTTCTCTTCCCTTCCCTTCCCTTCCCACTGTCCTAATCCAGGTTTCTTTTCATAGCCCAGACCCCCTGCTCTGGGTGAGGACAATAAAAAGTCAATTGCTACGTGGAGTGCAAAATTTTTTGCTTGTTGCACATAAATTGCAGGTGCACATAAATATATAGAAGGAGAAATTGGCCAGATATATAAAAATATTTTATGCTGAGTTTAGCCAAATTTGTCTGAGTGTGAGCCTGTTACTGTGTTGCTCAATGCTTCCAGCTTCAGACGGGTCAAAAATCACCAGGATTTCTCTATTTTCTTACATTACTGCATAGCCCAGACTTAGCTGAACTATCACGACCTTCCTAACAAAATGAAAATACATCATTAGAGCCAAAATAATAACCTATAACTGTAGTTAGGACAATAGTCTGAGAAAGGCAACAAAAGCAAAGGCTTATTCTGCCTTCTCCAGAGATATGCTGGATCAAAATTTAAGGAATTAAACACAACAGATGGCTTCTATGACTAAGGCCAGCTCTCTAAGCAACATGGGTTATAAATACACTTATTAAACAGAATTACTTGCATTTTGGAGCCAAAGCCAGATACTTTGATATATTTCCCTTCCTATGTAAGTGTCTGAAAGGTTTTATTTTTGTTCCAGAACAGAACAAAAATACAATTCTAAACTTCTTTTGATACAAAATTTTCATCCTCCTCAGTCTAGTGCCAGATACTTCCTGAGAATATGTGCTTTTAAGCTCTCTACATCAGTCGAATTAACTTTGACACATAACAATCTGTGGCTTTCAGAAATAACACCTAAAGAATAAATCTTTTACACTGGTCCAAATGTTTAGGAGTTTAGAAGGAAGTAATTGCCTAGGCTATTTCACTAAGCAACCAAAAAGACTGAAGTGCAGAAATTTTCTCTTCACATCCTCAGAGAACAGTCAAGGTGTGCAGAATGTAAAGAAACACCTCTTCTCTTCTCACTGCTGCATAAAATGAAGACGCAATTGAAAGGGGTAATTTTGGTAAATCCTGAAGATTAAATGAAGGCAATCATAGAATGAGTAGTGCTCCTTTGTATATAAAACACTAACAACAATCTGCTGTCAAAGATGTAAAGTTTTCTTACGAACATACTTCTTTGTCCCTAAGAGCTGAATAGTTTATTACAAGCCTACAGATCAGCATGTCTGTAGTCCACCAACAGCTGTATCATTGAAATACATCTATAGAAGCCATCAGATGTAAATAATGAAACAGGACTTACCCATGACCTTCCACAGTATTGAAAAGTGTAAGGAAATACTACTTTAAGCCATAAATGTACAGTAGAGATAATGCCAAGAGAATTAAACAACCATCTGGTGTAATTATTCATGTTCTCTAAAAATAGTTTGCATGTGAATGTGGCACCATATTTTCCTATATAATTTAGAGGTTTGAATCTAAAGGAAAATTACATAAAATCACAGGAAATAAAGACTACTCTTTTTTTTCTTTTTAATGCAGATTAACACATTCTCTTCCAAATAAGAAGGCACAGAGAAAAATGCAAGGAGTGGGGGTGAATGGGGAGAAAGGAGTGTAGTATTGGTACTTCTAAACCAGAGCTAAATGTGACAACCCATCTGAATTCATAATAATCTTTCCTTTATGTGCTGGTGTTTTCATGATACTTTGTAATACAGATATTTTCCGATTATACAGTTATCAGGTATGTAATTGCATGAAGATTTTGGTGGCTGTTATTCTAAATATATGATATAAAAATGGGTTTGAAGTAATGCAAATGTTAATAAAATAGCTTTTTGTCATAGAAATAAATCATTCATCTCTGAGGAGGGGTAATTTGTGCATAAAAGATCATTTCCTGTCCCTGCTGCAAGAACCTACCAATGTTTTTAAGAGCATCAGGTAGTTATAGAGAAATTCAGCAGCCTCCAAACACTAGCCAAAACTCTTCAGCAAGCCACAGACTGAGTTGCATTTGAATACTGTATTCCAGCAACTCAAAACCAAATTAAATTAGTAACAACCTGTCCTAGGACAAACTACAGAAATTTTTCTCCCCACTCTTAATTATACATTTGTGTTCTATTACACTAGGAAATAAAATATCCATTTATAACACAGGCAGCACTATGGAACTGTAAATTCTGTTGGGCAACTTGAGAAAAATTCAACAGAAGTATTTTTCAGTGATAATATGTGACTAATGCACACCAGTAATGAATTTAGAAAGATCGCGACATTATTGCTCTTCACTAAGATAAGATGACCAGAATTACCACAAATGAGGATAAGAAAATGTGTGGCGAGAACTAATGGATGCTGATTGCAAAATAAATACCTGAAGTAGGTGTTGTTTGTTGCGTCATTTCCCAAGATGCATATGTGGAGGAGATCATACATACCTTTGTGTACTTTGGGAGCCAAGTTTCCTATACAAATATGGGCAACGGGGATGTGAGCTGCACTATAACTCTCTCATATCAGATGGAGATAGCACCTCTGTGTTTAAAAAAACTCAGTAAAATATTATCTCAGACAAAAATTTTTGGAATGGAAACTACCATGGGAGGCAAGAGTGGACAGGAAAACCACAAGCAGACATTCTGTTGCTGCATTTTATTTTATGAAGGCACTGTTTGCTTCAGTCAGGCTTCAGGAGATACAAGTGCACTTGATTCAATTCTCAATCCCTTCTTCTAACTTTCAGTGATCATCTGAAGTTTAGCAGTTTGGTTTCAATACTCTCAGAATCCTATTCAATAGAGAAACAGTGAGTTCCTTCTTAAATCGACTAAGCAGAAATTAGGAGCAGGTAGGCAGCAGGGTAGCAGAGTTAGGAGAAGGAAGAACTTAGCTTGTCAAAGTCATGTTCCTAGGAATTTGTTTAATTATCAGTACAGATTTTACAGACTTCTAGAAAGAGGAGAATAAAGATTGACACAAAAATGGATACTAACAGTACTTTTATGATTTATTCTCACAAAGTCAATTTGCTATAAATGCATCTCCATGCACACTTATTTCAAAATAATATTTTCATATCAAGATGGTCTCTTGGTTTTCTCTGCATTTTTTTTTTAACTGAGGAATGAATTCAAACTAATTAAAGAAATACCATCATGTTTTTGTTTTATGTCAAGTGCTTAACTAAGACCAGTGCTCAGGAGATAGCCTTTCTGTGGGTTAATACATGTAAAATGAGTAAAGGTGAGTAATTTCTATCTTGTCTTCACTTCTTACTATTTTTTGTATTATGTTCTTATAAATATATTAATTAGCTGCTAAGAGTTGCCTTTTTAACATAGGCAGTGTATATAGTAGAAATCTCTAGATAAAAAGTAGATTATTATAGAAGTCGTGTACACATTTCACTAACATTTAAAACAGCTTATTTTGCCAACAGCATTCCTTCCTCTAATACCAAACATTTGTTTTTAAGACATGATTGCTACCTCAGAAAAAAAAATGGTTTGAAAGCAATGTTTGTCTTACAAAGATAGGATACTGTATCAAAAGTAAAGTCAGGGCATTATGTCTGAAGAACAAAGGGGTTTATTACAAGAACAGGAAAATAAAGTAGTAATAAAAGTAAATATCATCCTGTCCACATCCTTATTTTCAAGCTAAAATCTCCACACACTCTTAGGTTAATCTGAAAAGAAATTGCATATTAAACATCTATTTATACTAATAATTCTCTAGAGACTTGGAGGAAATCAGGAATGGTGGGAAAGTATTTTCCATGTATAACCTAGTGCTTGCTTTCATCTAACTCCTGTTTCAATTCAACACATTAATCATGTTTTTCTCTTGAAATGCTTAACATGACAAATCCCTTTTCAGAGCTGTGCTTGCCTCTTTATATTATTAATCAGGAAATAACAACTTCCAGATAACCATATTGGATGACTAGTGAAATGTTTCAAAAATCAAACAGCTTCAGTGGGTTCCTTACTAGGAACAAAAGCCATTTGAGCATATGCTATTTATGTTAATTGGAGAAGTTGTTATCTGACAATACTTACACCATGTCTGTGCCAAATTCAGAAAGACAAAAGTTGTCTCTCCAAGAGCTATTAATACATTACTGTGCCTTTTGGGATGGCTGTTTAAATTTAAAGATACTTAAAAAAAAAAAAAAAGAAATCATGTTTAGAGAGGCTATTTTTAAAACAGAGACGCTTCATAATAAGTGAGATTTAAATCAGAACAGGAATTCTTGTTACTTTTTGGAACCAAAGAAATATGCCCTAAGGTAGGTCAAGCAGAGGACAGTTTAAAACTCAGATGTTGAGAACTTTTTACCTCAAAAGCAGTATAATCACCAAGTTGACAAAAATGACAATCCTAAATATGTAATATCAGGCCTCTTTCAGGATGCGAAACTGCTAAGAGGAGAGAGCTGAAATGATGAAGGAATAACAGGAGCTAATTTTGAATCCAGCCAAGCCTGAAGGAAGCATATTTTCCTCTTTACACGAAACTCTTGAAATGGTGGGGTGCTGCAAAATCTCTCTGCAGTGAACAGGCAATAACAGATGCCACTCCCTTCCTGGGCTCTACAGAGCCCTTCAGAGCAGAAGCTCTTCACAACAGAAAAGCCACCTACAAACACAACATGCAGAAGAATAAAATTCAGCTTGGAAGCAACTGCCCATGTCACACAGTATCTGCACTATGGTGACTTCATGGGGATTATTTTAATATGGAGGAGATAAGGCAAAGTTATTAATTATTACAAAAGTTGAAATTTAACATTCTCTTGAACTAATTGAAGTAGACATTAAAATAACACCAAAATTTGAAATAATGGTAAGTTCTCCTGTTAAAAATTTGAATGCTTAATCCTTCCAGTCTTGAGTAAGTATTGGAAGTTACAGTTGTAAACAGAAGAGAAGGGACATAAGCAAAATAGAAGAATTCTCTATATGCATAGATTTTTCTATTATTAAAATATTACCCTTGAACTATTTTCGTGAAATGGGATAGGTCCTATCAAGTACTTAGGAAACCATTCTACTCAATATCTGGCACATAAACCGGAAAGCACCCTCTCATTGGTATGTAGGTTCAATGCACTCTATGCCAGATCTGTTAGGAGTGCTATACACTCAAAATGATATCTAAAAGATACAATATCCTAATAAATGGTTCATTATGCCAAGATTAAAATGGTGAGGACACAGAAGTCTCCTATCCCCATCTTAATTGTCCCAATGTTCTTCCCACAGCCATTTTTTCAAATATTTTATTTGGTGGTCACATGATTATAGGTCTTTGACACAATTATTGGGAGAGCAGAAGGTTTGAAATTTTTAAGGGTCAAAATTAGAACCTAGCCTTTCTATTCACAGAGACTAATATTTCAGTTAATTATTACTTACTTGTAGCATGAGCCACGTTTCATGATTTTGATAGATTTTTAATAAATTTTACCTCCTTATCTTTTGGAGCTGATTAAAATTACAACCCATTTCAGTGCTCAGTGGTGTTTAGCTGTAGCTCACCATGGAAACGTACCTGTGAAGTCACCTGCTCTCATTCTGCTTGAACAGACACCTTCTTCTGTGGTTGCATAAACCATTTTGAAGGCTGGTTTTTTTCTGTCAAAGAGGGATGTACCATACCAGGAGAACCCCGAGTTCCCTGCCTCGTGGATAACATTGTGTCACCCAGAGGGTGCACTCAGAGCATTTTACTGAGGCTATGATGACCTGCATTCTCGATGACAGCAATCAAGTACCATGCTTTATTATACATAAGCCACCAAAATAATGACAATTATTGAAGAATAACACAAGTCGGGCATGCTTTAATTATAATTTTGTATAGAAAGGTCATGCTGTTCTTTAGTTTGCCACAGGCAAGTCTCCTCAAATGCACAAAAGTCAAGAGATATTGTACTATTGTTCTTTCTATGAGATCATAGTAAAGCACAATTTTGTTGCATTCAAAGGATTTTATGTTAAATTATGCCTTATCGGTTAATTTCAAGAGCTCATTGAGTATTTACTTACATAACGTTCTGTGCAAGATTACAGATGCAATCTTTCAAACCATCAATCCTGCCAATTATATTACCTAAACGGCTGAAAATATATTATGGAGAAAATCCACAGATGCCCATAAAAGCCCAAAACAGAACTGTCATCATGTTTTAAATACTGTAATCTTTGTGTGCAAATGAATTAGACAACTCAACTACATGTCACCAAGCTAGTAACTGAGACATTGTTAACAACTGCTTGGTGGATAGCAGGTAGTAGTGATTAACTGCTAATCTAACTAATTAAAAATTCACTTGGGCCTGGATTCATCCATTGTAACTTCAGTTACTTAAGGAGATATTCAGGTTAGAAAATTAGATGTAAGAAGTAATCTCTACAGTTGTTGGAAAGACCTCAGCCATTCTGAGCTGTATGTGGTTATTTCACCATTAAGAGGTGTCAGTCTTCTTCTGTCAGCTCTTACAGAGAAGAAACTCACTCAGGTGACTCAGCTGAAGATGTGGGGACAATGTGGAACTGAAACAACTCTGCCACAGTGAGTGATAAATAAAAACTCTACTAGATCTGCTGAGCAGCTAATTAAACTTAATGTTCAGACGTTGATCCCATAGAGAGACATCGCTCTGTCAACTGAAATGAAATCATCATATGCTTAAACAATTTGGGTGGAAAAATCTGAGAGTTCAATCATTTAAGATGTTTGATAGCCATATCAAACACTTGCTGCAGCAACACTAAGCTTAGCAATGTCCTAGTTGAAGAGAAAGCATCTGAGCTTCTTTGTACACTGAGTGTAGTGTCCTTGTTATTAACTGCAATGATTATTCTGATCTCGCTTTGCAGACCAAGCAGGGTTGTGGTGACCAATAGTGCAATCTGTAGAGAGATTTTAGGACTAGTTAGCAAGAGAAGACTGCTGTTCCTAGGCTGTTCCTGTTGCTATTTTGTTATTGTGAGGTGTGGACAGCCTTTTTCTGATTTATCAGGTTGACACTTTTGTCACTGCCTCAGTGGTCTCTGTGGTGAATACCTAACACTAGAAAGCAAGACATTGCCCTCTGGTGCTGCAAATTGCTGGCCCAGAAGACATAGTGGTCACATAGCTCATATACCCAATGAGGATGTTCTTGAGGATTATGCCAGTCTCTGAACAGAATCTTATCCAAGAAGAAGCTGGATTATTAAGGTAATTTTATGCTGCTTTTAACTCTTTATTTTTAACTCTTTGACTTAGAAGCATACTGCTCAACAGGATTTTGATATAGCACCTAGTCCTTGGGTTCTGAAAAGCTTTGGAGATAGAAGCAGTGCTTAAGTTATGCAGAAGCCAGAATATGGATTAGTATGTACTGATGTACTTCACTGATGGGAAGAAGTAAATTAGCCCATGAGCACACTGTCTTGGTCTCTTATCTTTGTTTGGCTCATGCTGTACTCAGGCCATTATTGGTTTCAGCACACAGAGTACCATGTAGACGTAACAGCTCTAAGAAGAGCACAAGGCTCAGGAGCACAGAAACAGTAAGCAAAGGGAAAACAGAGAGGTTCTTCAGTGATCTGATGTGATCCCTCCCCCAGGCTTTTCCCTTTGTCCCAAGGATTGTTTACGCATTTTGGCATTGAAGAAGCCACAAATAAAATACAGAAGCAGTATCTGAGCTGGCCTCTTCCTGGGCCAGGCTGCTTTTTATGAGGCTGTAAGTTACATTCCCAGTTGTTTACTCTCTTCTCCTTTCTGTCCCTCTCAGTCTTGTTTTTCTTTTTGCACAGTGGTACAACTTCAACAGAAGAGCAGAGAATAAACTTCTATAATTCTTGTCTTAAACTAGGAAATGAAGGCACAGCTTCTGGGAGACGCAAGATAATTTGTACTGCCTCTGAAAGTCCTCTGTTAAAGAAAAGGTGGACAGAAACTGACACCTTCCTTTTCAGCTGAATTTTCAAAGATAACTAGAAGACAGCATCCAAACACAGAGTGGCAGCTAAGGCACTGAAGCCCTTCAGGCTGTAAATGCCAGTCTTTCACAAACACTGGCTTTAGAAGTTTTCTGAACTGCTGAAAGCTGGAACAGAAGTACGATTTTCTCTCTGCCTCCAGCCTTTTCTTCCTAGCTCTCTGGCTGGCTGAGGCATCCTCCGTTCAGATAAAATTTCACAAGGCCAGCTCATAATCATAAACCTCAGCCAGCAGTCTAACTCTTTCCACTTGTGATGCCCAGAACAGGCAGTTTCTGGAATATGTCAAATCTAGTCATAGCTGACTAAGACCTCAGTGTGGAGTTGTCTGCTCTCTCTTTTCTTTATAATTCTGTTATTTCTGCATCAGCATGACAGAATCACAGCTCTAGTCCACTGTGTTAGTGTGGTTTTAGGGGGTTTCTATAGCTCCTCATCAGTGGCTTAATCTAACTCCCTGGGATATGAACTGGTGCAATGAGGTGCAAAATCTGAGCTCTGTCCTACTGCCTCTGCTCTCAAGGGCAGTAACCATAAAAAAAGAGGGAGGACAGTCAGTTGCAGAAAGAAGTATTTTATTTTATTGCTTGTGCACAATCTCTGCTGCCATCACAATCAAAAGTTCAGCTTGCTACCGTGAATCTATGGCTTAGAGGACTTTCCTTTAGCTGATTTTTAAGTAAGAGAAGCCGATTTCATCCACTACCAAAACGTTCAGGAGTTTGGCAAATGTCAGGTGCTAGATGGCCAAATTTGTTACCATAGAGAAGTGTTTTGTTTCTCTGATGGTATAGTCAGTACATTCAAGGAGTGTCACCAGAAGTGATCATTCTCTGCTGTTTTCACAGCTTTTGGCCTGCGCTGCTGCTCCCAGTCAGGGAAGGAAAATTCCACAATATGAGATAAAGCAGAGCTGTGTTACAGAATGAGAAAATAACATCTTTGATTGCTTTTATTGAGGATAAATTGTAGAGCTGGCACACCCTGCTGCTTTCCACAGAATCAGATTAAAAGAGATCATCTGGCAAAAAAGTACTAGACTGGCAACTCTTGAGTAGAAGGTGTTGATTTAATGCTGTTAAAGTCACTCAAGAGAATAGGAACTTCAGATAAGACAGAAGAGTGACAAGTGCTTGTAATGAGTTGCTACTTCATTTCTGAGTGGTTTGGAGCTTGGATTTCACAAAACAGTAAACTTCCAGGTGCTTCAAAGACAACTTCTTTCCCCAGACTTCAGCATAAATTGAGCAAGAAAAGGAGTTCTCAACAATACATACGTGAAGACAAAAAATGGATTATGCTGAACTTGTACATATAAGGACTGTTAAAAATATAACAGACTTCTCTTAAAAGAAAAAGCATATCTTCTTATTTACAATATATAACCTCTCCACTGGCCTTGTTTCTCATTCTTCCCAATGTAATTTTGCTTTAGAAGGGTTTTTCAGGAAATAACAGGACTGAAAAAAGAAAGTGATGTATTGGTCTGTAAGTCCCATAAAATGTAATTCTAGCTTCAGTATCTGAAGCTTTTAGAACTTTAAAAACATCTGAAGCTTTATGGCAGCATTAGATCTGGCATAGCAACCTGAACAGGGACTTTCTGTGATACTATTTCTTTATACAGGCTAAAGATTTTGTGAGTGATTAAGGAAATATTAATAATGGCTCATGTCTTCAGTGGTATTTAGATGTCAAATCCCCATTAAATAAGATTTGAGTAAAAGACCTATGTCCCTTTAAAGATCAGAGATCATATTTTTATACAGTGAACCCCAATTTACACTATCTGCTTCTGCTCAAATTTTGAACAATAGTTCAATGTTCTTCTCTGCGTGAGTATGCAATTCACGATCAGTTTGGTCTGCTTGGAATGACACCACCTTTGCCATTTTATTTATTTATGCGTGTTCTTGCAGGGATTTTTTAATCCATGCCAAACACCAGAGTTGCTATAGATGTGTTGGTCAGCAGGAGAAAACCACGGAAGCCTTGGTCCATGTTTCCCAGTTCAGCAGTTTGGCATGGCCCATAGCCAGGGATGGAGTTCTCTTTGCATTTTCTGGGTCCTGGGCTGGGCTGGTCCTGCAGTCCTCTCTGTGTTTGTGGGACCCAAGGCAGTGCAGGATAACTTCTCCCTCAGCCCCACTGCCTTCTCCCATGGAAAACTGCCATGGAGCAAACTTGGGAGTGCCTTGTGTTTGTGAGTGCATTGCACCATTGAACCAAGGATGAAACTACTGGTTTTATTTCAGTAATGTACTGCTTTTGTCACTAATAGGGATAATTTTAATTAGTTGTAATATTGTAATCCTCTGATATTAATAGAGATTTAAAAAACCATATGGGAACAGGGCAGACAGTACAGGAAAAGGAAAAAAGGAAAACCACAGTGTTGCATTAAACTTACAGGAGAAGCACAATAATGCTCTGAAGCAGATTCAGCAGGTATTTTGACTTCAGAGTGCGTTTTGGCAGGCAGATTGGGCACATAATAATCCTAAAACAATATGTCCTGTTCCATTAAGGGTTGCTTTGTGCCGTCAGAGGCAGGGAACTTACAAAACTGAGTACTGGAGGAACTGAACTTTCTCTGGGGAAACTGAACATGGCCTGAAAAGCAGAAATTTTACTTCTAAGTTATACAAAGCCACAGAACCAGTTCCTGCAGGTGTGGGCTACCAATCCTTGCTTACTCAGGAAACATCTCATCCTGCTTTCTATATTCACCCAGAAACTCATGAAATATTATTTCCCTTTCTAAGTCTTTGGAACAGCCAACAAACATAATCACCACCTCTTTTCATCCTTATCTAAAACATTAACAACAGATTTTCAACAATACAATGTTAGTGGAAATGGCAACTGAAAATAATACCCAAAACCATATTCAGTTAAATTTTAACTTTAAACTACATGACATTTTTCTTTCTCATTTATTACAAATGTGAATACCTCTGCCACTAAAAGAAAAAATTTATTTCCCTGTGATGCAATACATATTCTTTTTCAGGCGTACAAAATTTCAGTTGTCATTTTTTTGAGATATTATATCTGCTCCCTTTACCTTTTTGTTTGAATTCTCATGTACTTAATTATATCTTTTTTATAAAAAACCACTAGAAAAGTATGTACTCTGGTCAATAAGAACTGTTTATAAAAAAATGTCAGTAAAAATTCTGAGAAGAGAGAAAATATCAGGGCAAAAATTTCCACTAAAATTTTATGAAAAGTGAAGGTGTTGGCAATTTTAATGTGTTTTGGGATATTGTAAAAGCTTGGTTTTTAATGAATAAAAATTGAGTGCACAATGTCTGGCCATCTTCATAGCATTTCTAATGATACAGCTATTTATTTGATATTTATTTATTTGCTATTCTATAATTATTTGATTTAATTTTCCTTTTCATCTCTCTACTTCATTTTTGGAAAAAAAAAATAGTTCCTTTTCACCAAATTCTCTAATCATTTATGGAATGAACACACCAGTATATTTCTTTTCCTGTGTTACAAGGTAAACAAATAACATGAATAATAATAACAACCTATACTCTCTGTTCTTCAAGCGATACAAAAAGCAATGAGAACAGGACCCAAATCAAACTATCATCAGGAGGAGAATAATAAATATATTCATAAAGTCTCCACACTAAGTGACTGAACACATAGCTCAGTCTTAACAACAGAATTACAAAACACTATAAAAGTAAAACCTATCCTCATAGCACATCAAAGGAAAAGACCAAAGAGACAGAACAAGCTTACTCTTCTTCATTATTAGATGTTGAGCACCTTGGGAATGATGTTTAGAGAAACATATTTGGAAAAAAAGATTTGAATAGGGAAAATATTTCTCACAGCAATGAAAAGCATTACAATTTGAATTCAGTAACTGCAAACAAAACAACCAAGCAGTCCAGGCAGGATTTGAAATGTGAACTGTGTTAATGGTAGAAGCATTTCTTTGATGTTTTACTCCTGAATATTTTGGAAACCAAGAAACTCATCATGACTATTTTTCAGGGTAAGGAAACCGCTTGCATGCGTAAATTGTCTTTACCTGAACAAATAGTAGTGTTTTCATTTGTCTGTCCATTTTTTCAGCAATGCTTTTGATATACAAAGAAGCAAAAATGTAAAGTTACTGTGTCCTAGACTACCTTTAACTGGCTGCATACAGGCTCAGTTGTTCACAGGTGAATTTTTCAAAAACAGTAACATTTGAAAGCAGATAGTTCATATAATTGTTAATTTAAAAAAAATAGCTTATATCATCGGAAGCATTAAAGCATATTACTAAACAATGAAATTTAAAATAAAAAGCACCAAACCATTTTTTTCATTTTCTATTTATTCATGAAATAATTGCAACTATCACTGCTGGGTAGATTGTTGCTGTCTATTTCTCACTTGGAGAATTCAATTAGCTATTTAAAAAAGCCAGCACCACATTTCACAGCCCTATATTCTCTCTTTCTCTCCAGTCTACTTTTTAAATGTTTTTTTTACAATTCTCTATCTCTGGTACCCGTAATTGTCTTTGTAATTCCAATGATGGAAACCCTTATCGATTCTTCAAATGCTCAAAAGAAAACAAAAGTGTTCACTAGACAAATAAAACAATATTTTCATTCTGTAGAAGCACCCTCTATGATCATAGGGACAGATATGATATGGGTATGAAAATCAGTGTCTGGTTAAAGTATTATGAATTTCCTTGCATAAGTTCTGTACAGAAGTCATTTGTACAAAATATCGTCATTCTTTCATATAACACAGCCCAGTATTTCTTCACTCATCAACTACATACAGTTACATTATGCTTTCACTAAATCCTCATGTTATAAATTATGTGAATGACATTGAGGCAGATTTAGCTATTAATTCCTTGAAATCTGTCCCCATTTCTTTCCATGGAGCTTTTGTAATATTCTGCATTGGCACCTGTAATTTTTTATGTTTTCAGTTTCTTAAAAACAGAAAAAATATTTTGTAAAGCATTTATTGATCTTTACTGGGGTTTATTGACTTTCAGAGGGCCTTGGTGACTTAGGAGGGAAAAATGACAATAAACAAAAATAAAGCAGAAAACAAGTGTCCCCAAAGGAAACAGGGTAAAAAGAGGATAACCTCAGTGATTACAGATGTTGGCAATAAAAATATCCACTCTTTTGTACTTGGGATTGGCTCCACCTTCTCGCTGAGTAAAGAGGCGGAAGATCCTTGATTTAAGATAAATCAGTTTTATCATCCATCTAAAACCAAGAAATAATAGTAATACCAGAAAAATGGAAAACAAGAGAACAAAAATAAAATAGTGGTTCTAGCACTGCAGCATGACTTTTGTTTCCAGAGGGAAAAAGGAAAGTGTTCGTGTAAACCTTCCTCTTATCTTTTCCTTTGCATATGGAGAACCTCTGGGGCAAGTGGGCATAAAGAGCTAGGGAAAACATCAGGGAGTCATATACAGGAGCCTGCTTAAGTCAGCACAGATCACCCCGTCACCAATTCATCTTCCTCATCCTGAGACATGAGGAAAGGTGCTGCACTTGCCTTCTGGCACCTCTTTGGAGACATGATCGTAACAAATGAACGCAGATATATCTGAGAGACAAAAATAAATACACTTCTCCCTCTTGTAAGGTGTTTTTAGAGAAAAAAAAAGTCAAAGTACAAGTTAGATAAATTCAGACATTAACGGAGAAAGCCAAATTTACTTAACCGTGTAAACACGAAATCCAAAACCTGAAAATTAAAACCAGTGGTAGCAACACACTGAGAGTGGACACTAGATTTCTTTGTAAAATTCTTACATATTTTGTCTTTCCTTGCCATTATGTAACAGTGGATGAAACCACTAGGGAAGAGCTCTATTACCATGAAAAATGGCATGGACAACAGAGGATAAAACAAAACTGCAGGTTATGAAGCTGATACCCTTCTGATCATCTACAAAACTTGACGGATTAGAGAGATGGGCAATCATCAACCATATGAAGTTTAACAAGTGCCAGATTCTGAACCTGGGATGGGGCAACCCTGGTTGTGTGTAAAGACTGGGGAACAAACGGCTGGAGAGCAGCACTGCAGAAAGGGACCTGGGAATCCTGGTTGATGACAAGTTGAACATGAGCCAGCAGTGCCCTGGCACCCAGGAGGGCCAGCTCTGTCCTGGGGGACATCAGGCACAGAATGGCCAGCCAGGCAAGGGTGGGGATTGTCCCACTCTGCTCTGCACTGAGGCGGCCTCACCTCCAGTGCTGGGGCAGTTTTGGGTGCCACAATATAAAAATCACATTAAACTATTAGAGAGCATCCAAAGGAGGGCCACGAGGATGGGAAAGGGTCTGGAGGGAAAGGTGTGTGAAGAATGGCTGAGGGCACTTGGTCAGTACCTTGGAGAAGAGGAGACTGAAGGAGAGATCTCATCACAGTCTGCAACTTCCTTGTAAGGGGGAAAAGGAGGGGCAGACATTGATCTCTGCTCTCTATGACAAGTGACAGGACCCAAGGGAATGGCCTGAAGCTGTTTCAAGTGAGGTTCAGGTTGGATATCGGAAAAAGGTCCTTCTCCCAGAGGGTGGCTGGGCACTGGCACAGGCTCCCCAGGGCAATGATCACAGCACCAAGCCTGATGGAGCTTAGGAAGTGTTTAGACAACATCCTCAGGCATATGGTGTGACCTGTGACATCTGGGGATGGTGATGTGCAGGGCCAGGAGCTGGACTTTAATGATCCTTGTGGGTCCCTGCCAATTCAGTATATTCTATGATTTCATGATTCTGGGATTACAATTGCTAGCAATTGTTCTCAGTCTGTTGCCCTGAATTATTGTTTTTATGCAAGAGTATTTATTTCCATAACATGACATCCTGTTGCAAACCACCCTTCCCATACTACATACTACAAATTACAAACTGGAAAAGATGAAAACTAAGTCAAAAGCCTTTTCCCTAGCCAGCAAAACTTGCATTAGCAGTGTGGAGATCATGTTTTCATCCTGCTGACCTATGAACAAATTAAATTTTACAAGCTTCAATGCTCAGATTTAAAGTGACCATCAGGGCTCAGACAGTCTTATATTAGAAAAAAAATGTTCCTCCTGAATTTTGTCTCTACTTCACACAATCCTCAATTGCTTTCTCATTTTATCCCGTGGAAGGAATATTTCCAGTCCTGTGGAACTGAGGAAAAATAGACATATAATTACTAAATAATCACAAAAGGCATAGGCAAATGAAAGATTGCTTTCTTAAATAAGAGGCACTCAAATATGATTTACACACCACATAAAGACACTATCAGGGGAGATAATCAGATTCTTTAACCTTTAAGACTGAGATATACGCCCTCTTTTGATTTAGAGTTGAATAAAGACCCGAGAATATTAAACAGGATTTAGAAGGACAGTAGGAATTCTAAATCCAAAATGATCAGCTACACTCAACTAGACAGGGATGGTGATGAACTGCCCTCAGAAGGGCAGGGACAGGTGGCTGAGGGACAGCAATGCTGTGCAAACTGAGAGCAGAGAGACCTGAGAAATCAGCTTTTTGGGTGCCCAAAGTTTTACAGAAACCAAAAAGGGAAATTTGAGCTCATCAGCTACAGAACTCCGGGCCTAAGCTCCCTCTGTCTCTGGCCTGGATGAAAGTTTACTACACACCCAAATCACAGTATTGCAGCCAAGAAAATTGCTTGCCTAAAGAGCTGCTTAGCCTGATTCTTCCTGCCCTGTCCCCGCAGAGGGTACCAGAGAAGCCTGGAGAGGCACAGTGATGAGGACATGCTCTATGGATTCCTCCTGAGGAATCATATCTAGGCTCAGAATCCTCAGAAATGGTTATTTTTTGGCACAAAACCTATAAAATGGGTGTTGTTGCTGAATATATCTATGACTTAATGTCAAGTTAGAGAAGAGTAAACAAGAAATCAGGGCTTCCTGCCTTTCTCTGGAGCCCAGAGGAGCTGTTCAAACCCACAGTTCTCATCTCTGAATAGCAGCAAAACACTTCTTTTCAAAAACATTTCTCCACATACACAAAACAAGATCCAAGAGGTGATGAAACAGGAGCACAGTGGTTAAAGTGTCCTTGTAGATGCAGAATCCTGAGATTCCTGCCTTTAGCACTGAAGCAGCTCTGCCACATAAATACATCTTACAAATTTATGGGAAAGGTGCTTTGAAGATCATGTAACATCAATCAATACCATCTAAATTTTCACTTCTTCCTTTTTTGAAACTCTACAAGGTTACACTGAAAGAGGTTAGAAGTGTGTCCCTGCATCAGGAGACCCTGATGGTATGGTGGGTGGTGGTCCAAATATAAGTATGGAGAGGCTGGCAGATTGACTCCAAGTATCTACAGGTAAGACTTAGGGCAGGAAAATGCACAGATTTAATGAAGTCAGGATCCCATTGCAATTCTTTTTAATTAGAGACTTCGTTTCTGATACATTTACCAGTTACAGTGCAATCATGTAAAAGCATGCATTAAACATAACTCCACAGTACTTACCAGCACTATGTGTAGTAATATTTCTTTTGTTTCACTGATTTCTCATCAAATGTGTTCACAGTGATTCCTGACATTTTCCGACACTTGTCATGTGTTGTACACTGACACAGGTCAGCAGATCTTCTTGGAATCTTGATGAAACTTCAGCCAAAGCCTGGGGTTTCTGGTGCACTCTTGGCACCCAAACAGCTTTAGAACTGGAGGACTTCAGAAACTACACAGCACAAAGATCAATTTCTATCAGCAACAACAGCAGTATATTTTCACTTATTTCACTCTTCAATATACAAAGGCAGGTCCTCCAGCTCAACAAATGCTGGCAAAGCTAATTAATAACACACACAGCAAAACTGTCATAACCTAGTGGTGATATGAGACCAGTTCCACAAAGTCCAAATTATGAAGGTGTTACAATGAAATTTAAGCTGCAAAAGCAATATACCAAGAGATAATATGGTGATAAGAAAGCAATATCCTGGGATCTTGAGAGGTGGCTAAACATAGTAAAATAATTTTTTTAAAAGCCACGAAAAACCCATCAGTTCTTAATCTGCATCACTGCCATCAGATTAATTTATAATTTGGCTTTCTGGGTATAAGTTTGAACTATGCTTTTTGATGAGTCTACATCTGTTCTAATAGAAAGAAAGGATTAGTTTCTGTTTTTTTAATACTGGCTTCTTTTGATGATTAAAGGCTTTATTTCTATACTGCAATCCAGCTTTTCTTCCCTATCCTGTTGGAACAGGAGCTGAAACGAGCCACAAGGGACCAGCAGAGATCAGTCCCCTGCCCCAAGCTGTTGGTCCAGGCTTGGAGCTTACTGCTTGAGTCTCATTCTTTGAAGTTCCTTTGGAGAACAAGCTGGAAATTTAGAAGAGCCAAGAATATTAAGGACATCACTCTGAGACAAAATTTAGGACGACTGAAGCACAGAGTGCCTTCCCTATCCTTGCTGAGGATCAGAGCTAGCATGCAAAGAGGTCAGTACTCAGAGTCTACCTGTTTCCTAGGGTGACTACAGGCCAAGCACTAAGATTCTGAAATCGAAGCTACATGTTTTCCCCACAATGATGCAGGAAGAACCACAGCTCACCTCGTGGGGTGTACCTTCTCTCCCTCTCTGGGGACCATCTGCATTTGGTACCAGAACCTCTGATCTGTATTGCTATGATTTGAAGAAAGCCCTCTTTAATCTCCTCCCTGGTTGTTCCTAGCTTGATGGGCTCATGATACCTCAGGTCATCAAGGCAGAGATGCCACCTATAAGTGGACATGAAACTGAAGAGTAAGNACACCATCCTGGGCCTGGAAAAACAAGTTCTGTGGAGGCATGGTACCCCTGAGAGGATCGAGTCAGACAATGGGACTCATTTCAAGAATAGCCTTATAACCACCTGGGCTAGGGAACACGGCATTGAGTGGGTGTACCATATCCCCTACCATGCACCAGCTGCCGGGAAAGTGGGAAGATACAATAGACTGTTAAAAATCACCTTAAAGGCATTGGGTGGGAGATCTTTTAAAAATTAAGAGCAACATCTAGCAAAAGCCACGTGGTTAGTCAACACCCAAAGGGCCACCAACCCAGAAGGCCATGCCCAATCTGAGCCCCTGCATACAATACATGGAGACAAAGTCCCAGTGGTACATTTCAGAGATTTGTTAAAAAATATGTTTGGATCAATTCTGCCTCGAGTGCAAGACAAACCCATTTGTGAGGTTGTCTTTGCTCAAAGATCAATTTGCATATGGTAGATAATGTATAAAGATGGAATAAAATGATGGGTACCTCAGAAAAATCTGATTGTTGAGTGAAAACCATGTATAAATATCATTGTTTGCTAAATGTCACTACCAATATCTGTATATAGCTATATACTATATATACATATATATGTATGTGTATATAAATGTGCGTGTGTAAAGTTAGAATACATATTAGTTTTGTAGTAGTAGGAGTAGTAGTAGGAGTAGTAGTAGTAGTAGTAGTAGTAGTAGAGCTATTAGGTAGTAAGCTGACAATATGGGGATAAGGGTGGGGAATGTCCTAGGGTGACTTTATGATGCTTGTATCCCCAGCTGTCTGCTCTGTTTATGCTGGATCTAAGTTCTGTACCTTAAGGCTGGTTCTGAGAGTGAAGCAGGGGAGAAGAAGTGCAGAGTTGGTTTGCAGACACTACCCTTGCTCTGCGACATTCCTGCTCCTGGACTGTGCTGTCTGCAGCACAGACAAACATTGGGAGAGAGCTCTCCTTTGCTTTTAGTTGTTTTTCTGTGGTTAGTTGAGGACAGAAGTTTTTAGGAACTGATCAGCTGTTCAGTCTGGAAGCACCAGGACTATCATGCAGGGGCCCCCCAAGCTGCACTCCTGCCAGGACATTGGACCTGAGCCCCAGAGAGAGAGGCCCGAGCCCCAGAGAGACTGAGAGAAAGCTGAGGATACACCCATGGAAAAATCTCTGACCTACAAAAAAACTCTAAATTTGCCATCTCATCAGAACAACGAAAAGTTCCATTTTTTAATATTATTCATATTTTCATGTTTGCGAGTACTCTGCTTGTTAAATAAACAATTTTTTTACTTTTCTCAAAAAAAAATTTTCTCAAACCAGTTGAAAAAAAGACCAGTTAAATTTGCTTTCTAAAAAGATCCCATTTGAAAGTTTCCTCCCAAATTTGCCCTAAAGCAAGATAACCTGGATCAAAAAGCGACCATAAACTCAATAGCACCATGTGCTCCCAGTAGCAGCCATGCTTGCAAAGAACACTGCAAAGGAAAGGTTTGGGGCCTTTTATAAATGTNAGGACAGAAGTTTTTAGGAACTGTTCAGCTGTTCAGTCTGGAAGCACCAGGACTATCATGCAGGGGCCCCCCAAGCTGCACTCCTGCCAGGACATTGGACCTGAGCCCCAGAGAGAGAGGCCCGAGCCCCAGAGAGACTGAGAGAAAGCTGAGGATACACCCATGGAAAAATCTCTGACCTACAAAAAAACTCTAAATTTGCCATCTCATCAGAACAACGAAAAGTTCCATTTTTTAATATTATTCATATTTTCATGTTTGCGAGTACTCTGCTTGTTAAATAAACAATTTTTTTACTTTTCTCAAAAAAAAATTTTCTCAAACCAGTTGAAAAAAAGACCAGTTAAATTTGCTTTCTAAAAAGATCCCATTTGAAAGTTTCCTCCCAAATTTGCCCTAAAGCAAGATAACCTGGATCAATAAGCGACCATAAACTCAATAGCACCATGTGCTCCCAGTAGCAGCCATGCTTGCAAAGAACACTGCAAAGGAAAGGTTTGGGGCCTTTTATAAATGTTCAGCTTTATGTTCACATCCTCTAAATAACTCAGAATTACTCTCAAGGACTTTCCAGGTAGAAATTTAGTTAAAGTTTCAAATATTCTCATTTCATTCCCATAAATACCAATATCAGTAAGATCTCAAGCTTTTCTGTACCTAGGGTGAAATGGAGATTTTTGCTGGTCCTTCAGAGCATCTTGCCCTCCCATGCTTGTTATATGAATGCCTGAATTTTCAGATTCTTAGCAAAATTTACAACTAAATCTTCATGAGCTGTCTAAAAAACCAACCAACCAACTAAACAAAAAAACCCAAAATAAAACAAAACAAAAAACCCAAAGCAAAAAAGAAACAAGAAACCCTGTTTATTCCACCCTAACTGAAACATTTCAGCTTCAGTAACTTCCAAAGATAAATCTATAAACTTCTGAGAGATATAGATATAGATTTATTTTTAGAATTATTCATTAATTCAAAACAAAAAAATCGAAACACCCAGTTTATAAACTGTCAAAATGAAATATTTCCTATTAGAAAATAGTATTTGTGGAGGGGTGGAGCTGTTTGCCAAACTTGGCATAACATCACAAATAGCTGCAGTCAGTCAAAAATGTGGTTTTGGATAAATGAGGTATTTGTGTTTTTATAAAAAATTACCCACTGATGTTCTCTATTGCTTGCTTAAACCTAAGTTTTATATATTTTTTTCATTTGCTTTTTTTGTAATATTGTTCCAATGCTCTTGGAATTGCT
The DNA here is from genome assembly GCA_013400175.1 of Phainopepla nitens. Classification (NCBI taxonomy): domain Eukaryota; kingdom Metazoa; phylum Chordata; class Aves; order Passeriformes; family Bombycillidae; genus Phainopepla; species Phainopepla nitens. The sequence continues at coordinate 908,508 of VXBQ01011975.1, read as the reverse complement.
TTGAAGTCTGATCTGCATTGTGAGCAAATTTGGCTTTAGCTTTGTACCCTGTTTGTACTTCAGAACACAACAATAAAGGCATGTCTAAGTAAAGGATTTTTTTTTTTTTCCAAATATTTTTTTTAAAGTTTAAACACAAAGATTACTAGCTTTAGGTATGATTTTAAACACTGTATTTATTCTCAGAGAGCACTTTTGCCATCTTATATGAATTACCTGTTCCTCATTCAGACAGGCTTTTGCTCCCCTCAGGGTTCAAGACCCTGAATGGTTGCTGCCCACAAGCTAACATGTATTAAAATTACTGTAGATGAGATGAACCCAAATAACCCCCCATTAAGCAGATCAACTATTAATGATTTCCTGGAGATTCCAAACTCACATTCATTAAATATTAATTGTAAAACAACCTATTACCCTACTGAGAGCTAGAATAATACCTCCTTAGTGACCTCATGCATTCTGATGATAGCTAATTCAAGACTGATGGGAAACAGTGGAGCCCAGGAGAACAAAGGTGCACAGTGAGTCTTTAGGATACTGGTGGCACCTCACAGGAACCTGTATGGCTGCTGTTTGCTGTTATCCACTGATATCGATCTTCACCTCAACATGTAAAGTCACTTGGATGCAACTTTTTACGTAAAGTTAAGGACCCAAAGATCTCCAAAGAACTGAACACAGAACTTCTGCATACTCACTCAGTTATTTAGTATTAAACTGTCTCCTCTTTCTCTGTTCCCCAACTTTTACTAATTCCTTTATTTTTCATATAAAGGAGAAAAATGCAACTTCATGCAGCTCATGAAGTACAGCTGGATTTTGCTGTGAAATTTTCTTCTTTATGGAGAGGTATAAAAAGAATCAACTGCCCACAAAACAGCAGTCAAAAATCCTGGCCTTCTCCCTGTCCTGGAAGAAAAGTCTGTATGGCTGCAGGCACAGCCTCACACACTAGTCCATAATCCCCAGGTGGGGATGTAGCCCTGTGCAGGGCTAGTCAGCCCTTCATCCAATCACATCTGCTGCTCTTCCTCCTGGGGCTCCAGTCAAGCCTCCCACAGCATCAGTGAGTTTGATATTGCATGAATCTCAGACTCTGATTGACATCTGGATGCCCCACTGCTTTTGTTTGATGCAGTGTTGATGCCTCTGGTATGTGTGTCCTAGAGAGAGTAGAGGGTTCTGTAAGGTTATGTTTGCTATGCTGAGGAAAAGCTTCCATCCGGGTGGGAGACCAGGGTGCCATGATGTCTGCTTGGCAAAAAAACAAAGAAGGAAAAAAAAATAGAGACATGATAAGTAAGCTTTAAGCCTGAAGCCATTGTAATTGAAAGAAAATACAAAGCACAGCATCACGTACACATAGGGATAGTTCTGCATTTTCTTTACACCTTCACTGCATATATGAAGGTTGAAGGTAAGGGTTTGGGAAAGACAAAAGTCAGCCAGCAACAGAAAAGTATTCTGCTATGACAAAAAACCTCCTCTCTAAACTAGCAGAATTAACCCCATAATAGATCCACTGTGATGAGTTTAAGGGCTGCAGTACTACAGCTGAGAAACTGTGCACTTGGATATTTTAAGTTCATAAGATTTTGTGGCACCTGGAGGTTGACTCCTCAGCAGTGATGCCAAATGCAGCAGCACTTAACAGTGGGTGCTTCCAACCCACTGGCACCAGGAGTTTATGGTTAAAAGTTTTATTGTGTGTTTTCCAAGCCTGGTACTTGATTAATGCACTTGTCTTGCAGTACTGAATGAAGATTTAAGTGAATTTAAGATCCACTATCTCAAAGGACAATAGAGTCAAGCTATTTCAAAGCTATTTCATATAAACAAACAAACAAACAAATAAATTAATAAAACCAAACACATTTCTTCATGCTTTACAGTCTCAGGACCAAGTTATCCTTATAGATTCTGAACACAATTAGCTCTTTTTTTTTTTTTTTAATTTAATCTGTCACTCTAGTTAGACCTAGAATTAGAAATTTTCCAAATATTAGCTGTAAGATCTAAATACCAGGCTTACATAACGCATGAAGAATGTAGGGTTGACCACTAGAATATGTATTTAGAAGACTTTTAAAAAGTAAGTCTTAAAGCCCTGCCAAGTTATTGACTGGTAAACCACGTGAGAGATGTTAAACAAGAAATTTTTAGTGGTTTGGTTGCATAATCAACAGAAATTAATTACATTAAATTAAAAATTTGTGCTTCACAAAAGAGATTCAGACTATATCTGGATTGGATCGGGTTTGTCATAGGTTCACCAAGATGCACCATTTCCTCTTCTGGTAAAACATATCTCCCAGGTTTATCAACCTGCAATGTTTTTTGCAGGCAATTATGCCCAGAGACCAAAAACTAATCTAGCCCTAGTGTTTTAAAAAGACATATAGAAGCACTAATATAATATCATCTATGTTTAAAATCCATGTAAGGAGCAAACTAGATAACGAGGAATAAAGAAGTAACAAATTAAGAAACCTCAGATAGGAAATGTAGAGGAATAGCAATGGTTGACAAATTTTTGTACCAACAAGCAAGGAAAATCTATCCCTTACTCAGCTGTGAAGGGCACAAAACATTTAACTCCATTTACAATGAAAAAAATAGAAGACATCTGCAGAAAAATGAAAGATTTGCCAATCAAACTGCAGGAGAGAATAGACAAAATCCAATTGTCTTAGAGTGAGCTGCTGAGAAACTTTCTGAGCATATCTATTACTTTTCATAATTAACAGACACTTGAAACGTATGGAAATTTAAAAGCACTGGAGGAGTGCCACGATTAAGAACTGAATAAAAGCAGGGTCTGTGGGGATTCAAGTGCACTTAGGTAGCAGTTCCTGGAAAAAAATATGGAACAAATTTGAGACTGCCAATTAAATTTAGAGACCATGGGACTGTTCACCATCAGTCAGCATGAATTCGTGGAGAGTAGGTCTTTTCAAATCAACTATTCCTTTCTTATGTCAGGATTTCAGGTCTAAGGGACATAATCAAATTATATTTTTATATATTTAGAATTGTCTTAGAATTATGACAATTCTGTTTCTGATTTTTTATCTTAAGACCATGGAACTAAATGACAGCAAAATTAATCAAAATTTTTGAGATCCCTGATGGATCTCAAAATACAAATCAAACTTAGAATGTAGTCAGGAATGGAGTTTTAACCATAAGGCCAAAGGGATTTTTTTCTTGTCCCCTATTGTTATCCAAGCTAAAGCTGCAAAAATTTTACTGACGTGGTAACTGATAGGATCAAATAGGGTATACTTAATAGTGCTTTTACTCTTACAGGGAGACCTGAATCACTTGGTAGATGATCACAAAGTAATATAAGTACATTTTTTATGGTCAAATATAACACAAGATAGCTAGGAATCCAGAGAACAGATTGTACAAATTTCTGTCATGGAAATAAGTAATTCAGAAAAGGACTTAGAGGTCATAGGTAATTATCTCAACATGAGTTCACCGCACAAAGCTGTGGCAGGAAGTTCTTGTACATTACAAAAAAAAGCTAACTTCAAGGGGATGACAGAAATATGGGTAGTTTTTTTTATCTTTCTGCACAGCACAGGTCATGAATTTCCTGCTATGATCATCTGGGCATATCTCTCCTAAACAGTTCCCTGCCATTGCAGAGGCCTCAAGCTCACACCTTGGTCTCTCCTGTCTCTTTGCCAGCAGCACACACCACCTAACTCTCCTGGTAACCAAATTTATTGTTATTTAGGCCAACCATACAGCAGCTTTGAAGCCAGTATTGAAGTTCCTAGATGAAAATGTAATGAAATAGTGGTAAATGATGTAAGGGGCATCAAGCTTCATCAGCAGAAGCCAACCCTTCAGCTTTCCCAAGTGGAGTGATAAGAGGCCAACTGTGCTAATACATACAGTGTTTCTCTTATCAAGGGCAGAAGGGGCTCCTGTATACACTTTTCCCTGTGATGTGGGACAGTCCACACATGGAGCTTCAGAGTGTTTGCATCTCAGAGTTTTCTGTGGGATATTATCCTCCCAGAGATGTCAAATCCAAACTGCATTAAGGGTTGGATGCAATAAAATGGCTATGGATTGGCACCCCTTTCGGCAGATGCATCTTATCAGCTTTAAACTCTAGAATTTGGTGATATATATTGTGCCAGTAATTATTTCATAAAATTATCCTTCTGCTAGAGACAGAAAATATCAGGCTGACACGTCTACACTCAGCTTTAAAAAATGGGTGCATGGATTTTTATACTTGACTGTAAGTTGAAATATGTGGGCACACTCTTTAGACCAGGTTCCTTCTTTAGGGTATCCCAGATTTTTGTCATATTAACAATTAACTGTTAGGTTACTGTTCATGTCTTTAGGAGCTTCCATTCAGAATCAGGTGTTTCACATACTCAAGAGGCATAGAAACAGAATTTTCAGAACAATGCTTTGTTTAGGTATCTCTACTCACAAATATTTGAAAAGGTGTGTTTATAGAACAGAAGACACAGCTTCATAGTTTTGTGACCAAATTTGAATTCAGTTAATGACTACCAGCTCTTTCTAGGAGAGGATGTCACCTGTTTGCTCTCAGCATATCACTAATGCTCTGCATTTCTGATGACTAAGAACCCACCCCACCCCTTCCTGGAGACTCCATTTAGCCTCATTCTAAAACTTGGGAAGAGTAAACTTCCAGTTTGTGGAGATAGAGAATATTCCCCCTGTCTTTCTGGACTTGTGTCTATTCCCTACCTCTTTGGCTTATACTTTGGTTTAGCAGTTTATTTTGATATAACTCCTAAAGTCAGAGAGTATAAAAGAAGGAATTTAAAAGCATGTAATTTAAAAAAATAATTTCTGCAGTTCTTTCATTCTTTCCCTTTACCTTAAAGGATTGTACAAAGTGTTTAATACTTGATGTTTGTAGAAAGATCACAAGGTCACTTTTTTCTTTTAATAAATCAGAAATTGAAAGAACACAGGAGAAAAGAGAGATAACTTAGTTAAATCATTAGCACAGTCCTCTAAAAATGTGGTTCAATGCATAATCAATCATTTTTGTCTGATCTTTATTATTCTCTTAGGGCCTGAGTAAAGTAGAGATGATAAAACACCTGGAGTGTTATTAGGAGGAATTAATTGATCTTCATGAAGGTCCTCTGCACTACAGAGGTGAGGGTCTTAAAAGTCATGCCAGATGGACATTTCTCGAGTTGGTGCAAAAGAATCAGTCATGATTCTTCCCCATTTCACAGAAAAGGGGACCGCTTTATTCTTACAGATTACATAGACTAATTTTGCTAAAGGACAGAACAATTCAGGAAGTCTGGAGTACTCAAGAATTTAGAGCTAGTGCTAGGACATGGGGCTGTGAAGAGAAGAATCTGGCTTCACTTCAATCCATGGAAAATATTTCCAAGATTATATTCTTCAGGATACTTTGAAAACAAAACACTTGTTCTTTCAAATATTTATCTTCCTAGATGTTAGCTCTTGACTAGTTGAGTTTCAAGGCATAAATATTTATGTTTATTGAATGTGAAATGCTCAGTTCAGCTCTTTAGTAGCAAGATCAATGCCTCTCTTGTAAAGACTCTGAAGCAGGAATCACTATGGATTTAGGGGGATGTTGCCCACTTTAGGAAAATACATTGGAAGCAATAACCCAGTATCTGATAAAGAAAGTCTCCTGCTGCTCCCTCTTCACTGTGTGAAGCCCTTGCTTCCTTCTATGTGTAATTTGGTAAAGGTCCATAGAATTCACCTGAACAGACTTCACCATATCAAGTGTTGCAGATACACATCAACAAGAACTGAGGTTTATTTATTATTTCAGGGGTAAAATTACCATCCACTTCAGTCAGGCCAGTCCAGAAACTAAGTGTAGTGGTTTGACCTGGTCTGGAAGCCAGGTGCTCACCAAAGCCACTCTATCATTTCCTTTCTCATCTGCACAGGACATAGAAAATATAGCAAAAGATTCATGAGTTGAGATAAGGGCAGGGAGAGGTTACTCACTGATTACTGTCATGGACAAAACTGACTCCACTTGAGAAAATTAGTTGAATTTATTACCTATCAAAATCAGAGTAGGATAATTAGAAATAAAACAGATCTTAAAACCACCTTCTCTTAACCCTTCCTTCCTTCATGGGCTTAGCTTTATTCCTGATTGACTACCTCGTCCCCCTCAGTGGAACAGGGAGATGAGGAATAGGGGTTGTGGTCAGTTGATCACACATTTCTGTCACGGCTTCCTCCTCAGGGGAGAACTCCTCACGCCCTTCATCTGCTCCACTGCGTGGTGCCTTCCATGAGAGACAGTCCTCCACAAGTTTATCCAGTGTGAGTCCTTCCTACAGGTCCCTGAAATTCTTCATGACCTGCTCCAGTGTGGGTGTCTCCAATGGGATGCAGTTTTTCAGGAACAGGTTGCCCTAGTGTGGGTTCCCCATGAAGTCACAAGTCCTGCCAGCAAACATGCTCCATCATGGGCTCCTCTCTCCAAGAATTCAAAGGTCCTGTCAGGAGGTTGCTCCAGCATGGGCTTTCCACAGGTCATGGCCTTCTTCAGGCCCCAGCCTGCTCTGGTGTGGGGTTTTCCATGGGCTGCAGGTGGTTCTCTGCTCCACCATGGACCTCCATGGACTGCAGGGGGACAGACTGCACCATGGGCTGTAGGAGTATCTCTGATCCGGCACCTGGAGCACCTCGTGCCTTGCACTCTTCACTGATTTGGGGGCCTACAGGGCTGTTCCTTTCACATATTCTTACTCCTCTCTTCTCTGGCTACAATTACTTTTGCACAATAATATTTTTCCACCTTCCTAACTATCTTATCCCTGAAGTGCTAACACTGCTGCTGACGAGCTCAGCCTTGGCCAGTGGTGGGTCCATCTTAGAGTCAGCTGGCATTGGCTCTGCTGGACATAGGGAAGCTTCTGGCAGCAACTGCTCAGAGGTGCTAGCCCTGCATTCCTCCCACTACCAAAACTTTGCCGTCCAAGCCCAATACACTAAGCAACCTATTTCTTATCCATAGAATATTTTGAGCCAGAGAATGCTTGTGACTCTTCTCCCATTTCTTCTGTGTTCTCCATTTGTGGTGCAGCTCTGCATTGTCTTTTGGTAAACACTGTTAGTCACAATTAAGAAAGCATCTCTGTTTAGTCTGTGAAGGCTTAGGAAGCTTACAATATTAAGCAATATTAAGGTCCACAGGACGTCAACCAGGGCTACTTCAGAGACTATGACAAATTTGAAGACTATAGGCTATTGATAAATTATCAAGATGACTCAGAATGAACAATAAATAGATATTAATTTAAATCATGCTGACCATAAGTTTGAAGACAGAAGAATGTATGGAAGTTTAGAAAATTATAATATTCTATAACATATACAACCTGAAAGAAGGCAATTATATTCTGTGATTTTATTAAATTGCACAGTAATTTAAAAATACAATTACATTTTAAATGAACAATTGAAAAGAATAATTATATTTCATTATGTCAGCTGGGTTGCTCAGATGAACACTGTGTACTGCTGGATAGGAGCAGAGGCATAATGTGATCAGTTTAAGAAAATCATGATTAGCAGCTCCATATTCTGGAAGTTAATTTATTCCTGCTGCTGGCAAATGACATATTTAAAACTCATTTGTTGGAAATGAGGGGAAAAGTAGATCAAAAGGTAACACTCATACCTTAAAACACCCTTTTTCAACTTCAATCCACCAAGAAATGGAACTTTTTTAGTATTTGATTACATAGCTTAAGATAAGTTGAGCTGCTTTAGAATACCATGATTTGTTAAAGCACCCATTCTGCAGCCCTTTGATCATCTGTGTGGCCCTCCTTTGGATTCTATTCCATCTCTCTGTGTCTTCCTCAAGTTGTGGGGACATAGTTAGAATCATGGAATCAGAATAGCCTGAGTTGCCAGGGACCCACAAGGATCATCAGGTCCAATTCTTAGCCCTGCACAGCAGCATCCCCAGGAGTCACACCATGCGCCTGAGAGTATTGTCTGAAAGGTGCTTAGACCCTGCCAGGCTTGGTGCTGTGACCACTGCCCTGGGGAGCCTGTGCCAGTGCCCAACCACCCTCTGAAGGGATAAAGAACCTTTTCCTAATATCTAACCTAAACCTTCTCTGACACAGCTCCATACAATTTCTTTGTGTCCTGTCACTGGTCACCACAAAGACATCTGTGCCTGTGCCTCCACTTCCCCTCATGAGAAAGTTGTAGACAATCATGAGGTCTACTCTCAGCCTGGCAAGGGCTCAATAGGGTAGGTTGATAATTTCTTTAGGTCTGAGAGTAGTACCCCTGTGGATGCAGCCCAGGATCTGATTTTCTTTCCTTGTTATGTTGGTGCACTGCTGACTCATCTAGCTTGTTGTCACCAGGACTCCCATGACCCTTTCAGCCCACACAAATCTGTGCTGTTCTCTTCAGTTACACAGGTGCAGGACTTTGAATTTTGGCTTATTACACTTTGTCTGTACCTTCATCTCTGTACCTGAGAGTGTGAGCACGGTCTTCCAGCCTGTCTATGTCTCTCAACTCTCTGTAAGATGTCTCTCCCTTCTGACGTGTTTGTCTCACCACTCATTTTGAGTCATCAGCAAATTCTACCTTTTTATAAAAAATAATGTAGTCTTATATTTGATGTAATACAAAAGGAAAGACCTTCAAGTGTGTTCTATAGAGGTGACCCTCATTAGGAGACTGTAGAAATTTTACATTACCTCCGTTGCACATTTTAAAAATATCTCAAGATAGAGGAATTGAACAAATAGATCAGAAATTCATGTGGTAATATTTCAAATATGCTGAATTTAGCCTCTAAATAACCACTTGTAGAATCATTCACAATTCCATAAATATCCACCTTATTGAAAACAGACTGTGTGATGAAAGAAAAAAATTTCACTCCCAAACATACAATTAGAGCTAATGTCAACCTGCAGGTACTTGGATCTCATTAATGGACAAAAAGTGCATTAAGTTGTCTTTTAGCTTCTTAACTACACTGATAGAACTTAGAGAAATATCTTTTGGTTGTATAAATTCCTCATTTGCCACGCGTGGCAAAATGTGCATGAGTCTAGTTGCACCTTACAAGCCTGAATAATACCTGTCTCTCTCCTTCTCACCCATCTCCTCGTGGTCTCTTCTGCCTGATTGATTTGCTTTTCAGCCTCACAGAGATTTTCCTTTCTGGGGACAATGGTGTTGCCCAAGACAAAGTTTAAGTACAATATTTCTGATAAATAATATTCACCTTTATGGAAATACTGGTAGTCATTAAAACTTGCATAAGTTTTTAAGACTTCTGAGAGCCCTTTGAAGTAAATACTGTTTATTCACCATCCTAAAAGTCCTAAAACAGGAAGAAACTTTTCCTGGAGATATATTTCAAACTTGAAGTGTTGGGCCCAGATCTGTTCTCAGTAATCCAAGGGAAAATCCCTGAGGCTAACATACTTCAAGTTTGCACCATTAGAAAACAGATTTATTTGATGTAAAGAAATCTGTCATCCATTCTGTGAAGTTACATTCAGTGCAGTTCAGAACATACTTGATCCACAGAACTACAGACCAATTTTGTGTGCCATGATAAAACCAGAATCCACTGAAATAAATTCATTCTTTGTGGCATTTAACTTCTCCATCTGGATGTCAGTTCACTCACAATGAGTACATTTTCAAGTGGTTTTTGTTTCTAGTAGCTCTAGGAAGATACTGTTCCCAATCTCAGTACATTTTTTTGTTCAAAATGTCACATAGGCTGAATTTTCCTTTTAATCTATTGTTACTACTTACATGTCATTTTAACATTGTGTATAATTCTTTATTCTCCTTGATATTAATGCATTTGTAGTTGAATTCTCACTTCTTCTATATTATTTAAAAACTCATGGACATCAATTTTCAATCTTAAGCAAAAAATAATGGGCATACTTCTTGTTCCAGATCAGATTTTTTTCTTACAGTCAACAGTAGCTAGTGCCTGTGGAAGAATAAAGTACATATAGTTATGACCCTTTTCTTGACAGATGACAGTAATCAGTAATTTCAAGACTCCTCAAGCTGGAGGTTACCTCTGGGCCACTGTATTTCTTACCGTTATTATTCATGAATTTGCCTAATATCTTTTTGAACCAATTTATAATTTTGACCTCCTTGCAACTTGAGAGTCATCATTTAAATTACATAGGGAAAAAAATTCTTCATGCCTTTTAAGTGCTGCATTTAGTGTTTCACTAAGTATCCTTGTTCCTTACTGTGGCACAAACCAACCACTTCTTTACACTATTAATGTGTCACTGACCTTTATCATATGCAGTAACTTTTTTTAAAAAATCAGAATGATCCCTACAACCGTAGGGAAGCTTTTCATGCTTTAATACTTTTCTTCATCTGAATCCTTTTAAGATGGAAGGACCAGAATACATATAGTAAGTAATGCAGTTCTGTTTTCCAAACTCTTTCAGTTTATTAGAACTCAGTTCTAATAAATCTGTTTTTCAGGGCTTCAGTCCTGACTGTAATGATGCATTAGCAGTTACACATCCTGGAATTAAAATGCATCATGCAAGTGACAGACAAGGAAACTTCAAGCTGGAGAAAACACAGAAAGTTGTCAAAACATTGTAAGCCTCTCAGTGCCAGGGACAGGAAAGTGACAACAGCATGAAAATTACAATTATTCAGGGCCAGAGTTCCCCTCAGCAGCATTAAGGATGTGTTACAGCTCTAAAAAGATGCAGATATTGTTTCTCAAGAGCAGACAAAGAGAGGAAAGGAATAAATAAAGAATTTTCACTCTCAGCTGGAATAGAAATGTTGCAAGTAAACATTGACAATCATGGATGATGTGATCTTACAAAAATTACTAAGATCCTAAACCTGCAAGTCTAGGGAAACTCATTGTCAGCAAACTGCCTCATCACTTCCAATAACCCTGCTCACATACCACGACTACTCACAAATACAAATTTTTGCGGTTTCAGGACACAATTTCTAGATTACTGACCAATTTCCAGCATTGAAATAAAACCAACATTTATTCTATTGCTGCAAGGTGGTGCACCACCACTTGAGTCAGTACACTGCACCAGAGGGACCTTGATTTTACCCCATACTGAGTAACGTATAAAAGGTAAAAGTTTATATATTCAGTTCAACGAGTGGGCCAGGACATATCTGCTTGATGACATCTTGTTTTACTAATGTCAAATATACTTATGTGGGATTATGGTGTGTGATTTATGCCTTGTGCTTGACAGCAGAATATGCACCTTTGCTCAGCAATCCACTAGAAAGGAGCCCAAAACGGGGCTCTGCCTCACTTCCTTCTCTGACCCTTATCAGGGGAAAGGTGTAGATCTGTTGGAAACCTATTTCTACACAAGTTGTCTTAAAAAAGAAAACACTGTAAAAAAAGTAGAAAAAACTAGGACTGGTTGAAAAGACGAATGTAAAGTTATCCACTACATCTACCACAGAAGCATATTGTTCTGTACTACTGACCAGAAGAATATAATGACTCATAAAGATGTCTTCTTATTATGATATTTTAAAGGAAAAAAATCCAACAGAAATAATCTTAAATTAATGGAATTGGGCTGCAATATCATTGCTCTCAGTGCAGTTAGAATAACATTCTAAAAAATAATTTTAAAAAATAATCTCATAATTTCAGAAAAATCTCTAGAAATCCTAATTTGTGTTGTATAGGAAAGAAAATAAAATCCTTTTTTTCTGAGATTTTCTGTCCAAAATACTTTTAAATCTGATCCCTATATTTGCAAAGTGCAGGAGGGCCAGGCAGTGAGAGAAATAAAAGGAAACCAGCACATATTTCTTTAAGTGATATTTTTAAGCTCCCTTCTTCCCAATTTTTTTTCTCCATATTCTTTGTCTTGTGACATTTGGCAAGGCAAAGCCTGAAAACTCTATTATTAGTTAGTGAGAAAATGCAGCAAATGGCTTGGATGGCTTAGTTTCCACATTCCCCTTCTCTTACACACAGCATTATCCCACAGCTCACCTCCCTTGAAAGGTAGGAGAGGAAATTCTCTGTTTTGAAACCACTGGTGAGATTGCAGTCAGTGAGGCAGGGAGGGAGTGCAAGTCCATGTGAGGAAGGACAGAAAAAGTAGAGCAATGTAAAGGGTGCTCTGGAAGGAGTCTAATTTACTTGCAATTGGTTGGACTGAGGGTTTGCAAGCATCACAAGATTTCTGAGCAATAGCAGCTAATATATTCATAGAGACCGCCTACTGAAATTGCATTTCTAGTGCTACTTTTGTCTCTGATTCACTCCTGAAAGGGCAATAGCATTTTCTCTGACATGCTGCTGCCACTGAGTCCTTCAGGGCTCACAAACTGACAGGTAGAGGAAAGATAGTAATACCTCTTTCAATAAACCTTATTTGTCTATTTCTCATTGGGCCATCTCCTTTTTTTCCTCTTTCTTTCATATCTGCTGACATAGGTTTTAGAGGTTGGAAAGGAAACTGTGGCAGGAAATCCACCCTGTTAAATAAAATGCAGTGTAACATAAAGTACTGTTTGAAGCAAATATCACTACATAGAAGAAAACCACTTCTGTGAGTAGTATAAAAAAAGAGAGAATATTTCTACAACACAGCCAAGTAATAGAACATTTTCATTCACAACCATTATGGCTTGGTGTAGACACACATAAACATCTCCAAAAAAAGACCCAAAACAACTAACACATGTAAAATAGATTCTTTTTAGCTGTTAGGCTAAAAGGTATCAGAAAAGTCCTGTGTCAAAGCTCTAGCTCCTCTGAAATAAATGAAGAAGTTGCTGTTGTCCCAGTGTAATTTAATTTTTGACATTTATAATTTTCTATGAGTGCTGGGAAAACCTTTGTGTTATTGTTTTTCTTCACAGAATTGAGATGCATGGAAAGATCTTGCTCTCTGCTACTTTGCCACTCTTCCCCACTTTGTCCAGGTGAGCACAACCTTTCCTACACGAGGCTGCCCAGAGTTGTGGATGACACATCTCTGGAAGTGTTTAAGGCCAGGTTGGACATGGGGTGTAGCCCCCTAGTCTAGTGCAATGTGTCCCTGCCAGAGCAGGAGGTTGGAACTAGATGAGCATTAAGGTCCCTTTCCAAGCCAGATTATTAGAAGATTTTTATGATTTAATATCATTCACATGAGTAATCACATTGTATCAAACAGGATACTTTCTTGCACACCAGGTGAGCACTGAGATCAATGTTTTATAGTTTTGAGGACATTTTCTCAGCAGAGTTGAGTATGGAAAACACCTTTCATTGTTAACACATTTGTATGGGTTTAACATTAGATGAAAACTCTATCTATTCAGGCACTATTTTCATCCAGCTTGTTAATGAGAAATTTCACTTCAGAATTATAAATTAGCTATCATTTTATGCAAAGACTTTGGTTTTCATGCTACCGAAATACAATGTCCACTTACATATTTGCCTTAATTTTTTTCCTCCAAAAGAAGTCTGAATTATTGGAGTTGCTCTCTGCATTGAACTTCTACTGAATATCTACAAGTTTAGCCCCTTACTGGTAAGTCTTTTAAGGAATGTTCTGATTGTCATTATTCCAGAAGAGGAAGACAGGTAATTTTAGGTGACATACCTGTCACAGGAATGATATTTAAGCTACAGGGTTTTCTTCTACAGGAAATCACTGTTATGATTACTGTCACTTTCAGACTTAAATGCAAGCATCACCCTTGACTTTCCTTTAGTTCATCAGAAACAAAGGCAAACAAAATCCCATAAACCTCTTTGCCTCCAATTAGGAAAGAAGACTGCCATTATTTCTATTCTAAGCAGTTAAAGTAAGATTTTCTATACCTGAGACCTTATTACTAAAAGACATTTGTGGGAGGTGGAATAAAAGGATGCCTTTTACAGAAACATGAGTGAAAGTTTAACAGGTCTTTTTGGTCCTTTTTGAATCCAAGTGTTGGTTTTAAAATCAAGCACAAAAATAAACCAGAAGAGGTAAATGCTTTTCTGTTTGTCTAGGCATAGCCTAACATGAGGATTTATGATTTTTTTGTTATTTTCCTTTCTTGTCATAGTTTCCTGTCCTTTCTTTTCTTGGCAAAAGCTATGAACAGTTCGTAACACTTCTGAAATACTCTGAAATATTGCTCAGGAATACGACTTTTTCCAGGTCCTTGCTCATTGACAGTGATTATTTATCCCAAAAGAAAAATATTTTGAAAAATATTATCCTTTGAAAACTTATTCACCAGACTGAAGACTCTGTTAAATATATTCCTCTCCTTTCTCTGAATTTTCTAGATTTAGAACTGTTAATGTTCAGAGGGAGTAATGACTTAAATTGTTATTTCTCATCACCGCTTCATAGGTAGAATAAGGAATGAAATGCATGACATTGCTGTTTTGTCAATCTCTGCATTTTTAAATTTTGAATTCCAAAAGTACAGCAAAACAAATAAAATTTCAGTGCCACTTTAAAGCTGAGTTTCTCAAACCTGTTCCGGTAGAACTAGGCAAACTAAATAGGTATTACCATAGATAAAAGAATCATCCTAAAGATGAGGTTGCAGAAGGTAATAAAAAGGAAACAGGACATAATATTATCTTTGAATTACCCATTATCCGCTAACGTTTTACCACAGTGGCTGTCCTTACAAACTTAATTTTCCTTCATACTACTTCAACAGCAACTGCTCTGCGTTCACTGTTCATAAATCACAGAGAAAATGCAATGTAAGAGCAAGCAAGACTCTGCATTGTAAAGATAATGCTGCAATAAGAATCTCTATTCAGACTTGTTTCATTTTCTTTTTGTAAATACCTCTACATTTTCAAGTGGTTACTACAGAGCATGCACACATAAGTAAGCTGAAAATTATTGAAAAAACATCAACATTAGGGTAAAAGCAAACAAAAGATAATTAAGTCAAGATATTGAATACACTTTAGGATTAACTTTCTACAGAAGAAAGGAAACCTTTACTGACATCTCAGTTAAAAAAAATAATTTCAGTAGAATTTGGAGGAGTATTTTCATCTTGTAAATGCTAGTTTTCTCCACTTCATTGATCTATTGACATTTCAGTGGTTTTGTTCTTGATTCAGAAGAAAAACACATATACATAATTTCTCCTAAAATGTAAATTTTAAATACCTCATTTTGAAAATATCTGTATGCTAAATATATTATGACAACTTTCTTTGGAAACCTTATTCTCCAAATGGGAAAATCCCATGTGGAAATGTCATGAACATCTTAGCCAAGCTCCAAAGAGTTCTTAATTCATAAAAACAGCATTTTCTGTACCAAATGGCACCTTCTACACTTGCACAGTTTTTATTTTTGCTACAGCATGTCTGAGGACCTTCATTTACTCAAGGTCAATGGAGGACACACACATGCAAGTGTCCTTCACTGAGAGTGTTTATAAACTGAAGAATGTTTTAGAGGAAATAATGTCATCCCAATTTTACAGTTAAAAACAAAGACTAAGTTTTCAAAGATAATACAGGAAGTCTGAGGCAGGATCAGGACTGAAACACACATTTCCTAAGTGTCAATGCAGCTCTTTTTATCACAAGGATGAATTTCTGTCCCACAGACATACAGTCAGAGATTCTTATCTTGATGCACAGGCTTGTTTATAAATCCAACCATTCTCTAATATAGAATTAGGTTTGCAATATAGAGCTAACAATCGATTACTGTCTCACATTACAGCTCAAGTCTGTATTTTATTTAATATAAATTTAGATTTTAGTTTCAACAAAAAAAATTCCCCATGAGGATGGCACTGTGTTTGTACCTGAATGACCTTTCTCTAGGAATGTGAAGAAAGATTCATACCGCACTTCAGCACCTGCATGCTATTCCATCTTTAACTCTCCTTCATGCCCAACTCAGAAAGTACTGAGTGTTGTCTTTACTGTGATACCCTGACATTTCCAACCCAATGAAACTGTAGGTGTTGTTTTCACACTGCGTTCTTCCAAACTTTCAAATTTCACTACAGGCAAACCTGTTTCAAGATGTTGCCTGCAGCACTATGTGAACTTGCTGTCAGATGGATTTATTTATGGATGATTGCTGAGTTTTATTCTCTTGAGGTCAATATTTGCTACATGTACACGTATGGATAAGGAGCTGACATATTACCAACATTTTACAGATCTTTTATACTTTTGACAATTATTTTCTTCAGAATTACAAAGTAAATAAGTTATTGACATTAAAACATATGTACTTGAAAATGGGGAGAAATTGCAGCAATTAAATCCTAGAATAATAGAATATCAGAGAATAGCTGGAAGGTATTCACAAGCATCACTGAGTCTAACTCCTGCACAGAAAAAAATCCCAAAATCACATTGTGTGTCTTAGAGTATTGTACAAATGCTTTTAGAACTCTATCAGGATTGGTACTGTGACCACTTCCCTGGGGAGCCTGTTCCAGTGCCCAACCACCATCTGGGTAAAGAACCTTTTCCTAATATCCAACCTAAACCTGCCCTGACAGAACTTCAGGTCATTCCCTTGGATCCTCTCATTGGTCACCAGATAGAAGAGATCAGTGCCTGTCCCTTTGTTTCTCCACACAAAGAAGTTGTAGATTGTGATGAGGTCGCCTCCCAGTCTCCTCCAGACTGAACAAGCCAAGTGACCTCAGACTGTCCTTCTACAAATTCCTCTCCAGACCCTTCACTGTCTTAGCAGCCTTTCTTTGGACATTCTCTAATAGCTTCATATCCTTTTTAGCTTGTGGCACACAGAACTGCACATAGGACTTGAGGTGAAGCAACCCCACAGCAGAGCAGAGCAGAGCAGAGCAGAGGGGAACAATTCCCTCCCTCAGCTGGCTGGCCATGGAGCTGTCTGGAGCCTGATGCTCCCCAGGACACAGAGGCCCTTGATGCACCCAACCCTCTTGGCTGCCACGGCACTGTTGACTCATATTCGACTTGCCAACAACCAGCAACTCCCGGGTCACTTTCTGCAACACTGCTTTCCAACCTCTCATAACCCCAGACTGTCTGTACATCCAGGGTTGCCCCATCCCACATGCAGAATCTGACCTCTGCTGCCCATTCCTCTGATTTGTTGGGGTCTCACAGTAGGGCCTTTCTGCTTTTGTGGGAATCATCAGCTCCAGTTTTCTACCATGGGCAAACTTCTTTAGTATAGATTCAAGTCCTGTGTCCAAGTCATTTATGGAGCTGATGAAGAGCACAAGGCCGAGGATGGAGCCTTGTGGAACTCTACTGGTGACAGGTCTCCAGTCTGATGCCACTGCAGTCACTGTAACCCTTTGTGCCTGACCCGTGAGCCAGCTGCTCACCCATCACATAGAGTGGTTATCCAACTGTGAGCCGCACATTTTCTCCAGAAAGATCCTGTGAGAGGCAGTTTCAAAAAACTAGACATCCTTTAAGAGTATATCAGTTGGCTTCCCTTGGTCAAGTAGGTGGGTAATGGTGCCATTAAACGAGAATAAGTTTGTGATAAGCAGGACTTTCCCCTCACAAACTCATGCTGGCTGTAACCAATGACAGTGACTGACAGGACTGTATATACCTACAGGTACAGAAGATCATCC
Source organism: Phainopepla nitens (assembly GCA_013400175.1). Taxonomy (NCBI): domain Eukaryota; kingdom Metazoa; phylum Chordata; class Aves; order Passeriformes; family Bombycillidae; genus Phainopepla; species Phainopepla nitens. The sequence goes on along the minus strand of VXBQ01011975.1, from coordinate 890,868 downwards.
TTCTATCCCTCATTGAAAACTGGGAAAACATTCGCCACCATAAACGTTCACTCAGCACAAAAGCTGCACAGCCCTTACAGGGGTTTTACAAGAATATCTCAGTTTCACATAGCTGTGTAATAAGTGCCCAGAGGGCCACATGATAGAGCATTAAATGACATCACTTTACCGTATGCAGCATTCTGACCTCCAGTATGAGTCACAGCAATTTAGGCAGTTTGCTGTGCTGAAAGAAAAAGCTGTGAAAGCAAAAATGGATGCAGACATAGCCACAGCCTAAGTGGCAGTGCCCTGCCATGCCTTTCTCTCTGGCCTTGCTGGCACCTGTCAGGCTGTTTCAAGTGCTTCTATCTTCCTGTACCAGTCTGCAAGTTTTGAAGGAACCGGTCATTTGCTTTGCTATTCTTTGCTATGCTTATTTTGTTTTGTTCTGGCTTTCATCTTCAGTTGAGGTTTAGTCATAAACTGTTACCGAGAGGGTATTCACAGTTGTATGAGTCACCACAGTTATTTTAGTGACAGCTTCTTCACTGCAAAAGCTGAACTAGGGCCTGACCCCCTACCATGGGAAATAACACCAAATTCAGATCATGTTTATTCACATTCGATACATAAAACATTTCTAAGCCTCAACTGTATGACAACATTCCATATACAGACCCTTATGCACAATCAGTGAGTGTTCTGACTTTGACTTCATGGGATCAGCACACTCACAATTACACATCATCTACTCAAAGGGATTACAATGCAATCACTATCTCTGGCAGAAGTCGAAGATCCTGACAAACTATCTAAAGAACACTTAATACAAAAGTATCAAGAAGGTGCTGAGATTTTACGGTGTGTTGTGCATTTTCTGTAGAAAATCAGAGCTGAAAAAATTTTGCATGTAACCAGTATGTTAATTTGAAATGCTGAATTAATTCATCTACTGTATTCTTCACAGCAGTTTGCATCTCTTCAGACTTGTATTAATTCCATGTCTAAGCCTGGAACAAAGCAACAGTCCTGTTGCATGTCATGGTGCTTTAAATTTTTCACTGCTTGGGCTTCAGAAATAAAGTATCTACGAACTAAATCCTGGTGGGATTAGTGGATGTAGGGCAATGTTCCCGATGAACTTGAAACCTATAACAAGTTTTGAATTTTCAATACTTGCAGATAAATTAACAAAGTAAAATTCAAAAAAACCCCTGTAATTTATTTAAACACTATATTTGAGCACTACTAATGACAGAAAATACTATATATGTTATAGTACTAGTCTTTTACTCTACAATTCTGCAGTCTGGTAACTCATAAATTTTGCAAAATAGAAAGATTAATCAATAAGGAAATGTGAAGCTAAGCCTTTGTATAGTATCACATAGACTTATGTAAGAGTCTGTTTCTATAGTCTTCAATCACTAGGGCTAAACAGATCCCAGAAAGTCAATGTTTGTATTCCACAGGGCTAAAGACAAGTTACAATTACAATAGGTCATTTTCTCACTTAGAGAAATGTTTCAATGTTTCAAAAAAAAAAATTGACTTTTTCTTTTTAAGCCTTTAGGACAAAGCAAAAGTCTTCAGACTTAGAAAAAAAATTTCCTGATTAAAAAAAAAAAACCAAACAAAAAAAACCCAAAAAACAAAAAAACCAGAACCAAACATACTTAAGAAATGAAAAAAACATAATCAAAAATGACCCAACTCCTTGCCTTGAGTGTTACTGTCTCATAAAGCTGATTGTACTAACACCACGCTAACATGAACCTCAGGAAAGATCATTTCCTGTTTTCCAGAGAAAGAGATATTTCACCGTAATCTCCTAGACAATTACTGTAAAATATTTATACATTTCTCTGACACAAAACAAAAACACTTGGATTGGTGTGTTCTGTACTTTGCTTGGGTTTTGTTTTGCTTAAATGAGGTCCTTGCTGTGCCCTAAATTAGCTTCATAGAAACTTTTATACAGGACAAAGCTTTCTGCTCATCAAGACTCACAGTGACAGAGCAAATAGCCATGCAGGAAACCAACTGGGGGAAATCATTGTTCTGAGAGATGTTTGTTTTGGTTTTTCTTTGTATGTTCTGCCTTGGATTGCAGAAGGGGGTTCAAGGAAAAGTAGGTCAGGAGGTTTTTACACTGAGAGATTTGAGAATTCCCAGATACAGAGGGAGGCAAGACAAAGGCACCTATTCTCAATTTATCTGCATTAAAATGTGTTCCTTACTTGAAACTTGAACTTGGTGGAGACACATAAATTTAAAAGCAGTTTGTGCAGAAATCCTTACAGTGAATAAACAGAGAAAGGTATCCATAGACTAAAATCCTGTAATTCTTTTTAGCATTGATTTCATTGAGCACAGAATCATGCAAAGGGATCTGATGCTCCAGTGAACTCCACTCAGTAAGGAAAGGGAATTTAGTGGTATTGTGGTGTGTAAGCCTAGCCTCTACAGAGACATACGAAGAACTGATTTATGCAATGGCAGCAGAGAGGGCACTGCGCAGGAGGACAGCTGATTCAAGAAAACAAGATATCAGCAGGCAACCTGGAGAGGACTGGCAGAGACAAGAGAATATTTGGGTGCGGGAGAGGAGAATGAGGCTTTAGGGAGACAAAAGACATGACATTCATGGAGAAAGAGAGGTAAAGGAGCAGAATGAGCAGCACAGTCATTCTATTAGACCAAAAGTTCATTCAGTCTAGAGTCTTGCTTCCAAAATTTGCTGAACAATATTTCTAGGATATTCCTCTAGAACAGAGAGGGGAACACAGATAGCTGCACAGACACCCGCACTTTTGGCTGAGGGAGTTGAGGTACCTGTAGGTAAGACAGATTCTTATTTGAACTTCTCTCTTTGGGAAAGGATCCTCATTTAAGGTTCCGGAATTTGCCCATACCTCTGCTCACAGCCACCATCTCCCCATCTCCCTTGTCTGTGCTTAAAGCTGTTCTTTTCCTTTATCAGTTTGTTGAGGAACTGGATTTATGTGTAAAATTGGCCAAAGATTCTGCCAAGAAAAGATAACTCTGGCCTTTCTTTGCAAGTCACTTGAAAATATAATCCCTTGATTTGTTTGACATGAACTGCTAAAGAAACATAAACATAAAAGAAATATCAAAAAATCAAGAATCTCAGGATATTAGTGAGACCACCTGTCAGGGTGTCAGCCATGCAACACCCCAGTTCCCACGAGGCACTGACAGGTTATCAGGGCTGAGCTGAACAAGCTGGGCCTTCATTTCAACCAGAAGTCAGAAATTTCTGCCAAAACATAGTTAGGTTTCAAAGATGCAATTTTCAATACCAGCAACCATCTTGTGAAGACCTCTACATAAACCTTGCAATGCATTGCTGTTGCAAAAATCATCTATTTTAGAAGATTTCATGTCTCTGTCTCTTTTCCTGGCATTCTGGACAGCTTCTGAAAAATTATATTTAAAAGGAATTCTTGTCAATGCAACTGTTATAGCATTCTTCCTAATAGATAAGAATAATGATTTTATGAAATGGCTCAGTGAGTGATATTATCTCAAGCTGTAACTGGTTTATTGACATTACTTTCAATGAGAAAAGTTTCTCCCTATTCAATATTCTTTGAAGTTCTTTGTAGCAAAACGATTTAATAGCTAAAATTTCTTATGAAATGACAGCTTTACCCCTATTTTTATTCTCTCTTTTTTTTTTTTTTTCCCCATGACTTCTGAGCCTCATCTCTTCTATGAAGGTCTTTTCTCTGGTAGTCCAGTAACACTCTTCTGCATTCCAAAAGAATGTTTAGGAACTTCAAAGACCTTGGGTTTGTGTTGTTCACCTAGAAGCAGTCACTACATTGCCACTTGTCCATGATTTGCCGTGAGAGGTTCAGATAAAAGGATGACTTAATAAATGCCTCTCTGAAAAAGAACATGTGTACAGTCCCAGAAAAATAAGTCCTATCACCTTGTTACAGTCTTTTGTCGTCTTTCTGCTTCTCTCCATGTCAGCACAACCCCATAGGATTCCACCTACTTTGTCTTTCCTCTCTTGCACATGTGTGCAGTGACCAAGTACAGAGTGGTGCAAGTATTGTACTGGCAACAAAATGAAAAGGTTGTGTCAAACAGGAATTGATAGCAGAACTATGAGAAATGTCACCTGCAGAGACTGAGATTAATTTCTTGAACCCTAATCACCTCTTCCCCAGTAATAAAATAAGCACGTTATGAGCAAACTTCAAGTCTTGTCTTGCAGTTTATACTTCACATAAAAAACAATGATATAATAATGATAAAGTTTATGTCTTAAAAATGACCTCTAAGTTATCAACCCCAAAGAACCTCCTTCTAATAATAGTGTCATTAGAATTATCATTATATACACACTATGCAAAATCAATTTAATTGTAGCAAAAGCCTTTGGAAACACTTTGACCACTGAAATCTTTATACTGCAGAGTACATTTACAGCAAAGAAATTGGTTATATGACAAAATATATAGTTTCATAAAAGCCAACTGTTACATTACAGAACAAATAAGTTTTGCTCAAAATCTTTATGAAAGTCCTTGGGATACTCTTTATGCTGCTGGCTGTAAAATTCACTTTTGTATGAGACAAGTTGGACAAAAAAAAAATTAAAGCAGTGCTTCTGAAATTCCTAGAGGAACTTTGCAAAAAGAGGTAAACTGGTACAATGTCTTCAAGAAAAATCAAGGACCTTTAGTGGGTTTTTTAAAGTCAGATTCTTATTGACATTGTTGAATTATGATGGTAGCAAATAGCAGAAATATTTTAGTCTTATTTCTAGCCTTTCTGTGTAATTATGACCAATACAAAGCATTTTGTATCATAACAGTCTTTCAGTTCTCAATGATGAATAGAGCCATGGAATATAATGCCTTGCTTGAAGAACATAATGGAAATTATTTCAGAAAAAAATAGCGGTGCTATTAAATTCATCATGTATACAGACACAAAGAAAATTAGGAGTTCAGGTCCCTCCTCCACATTTGATTTACTTTGTGCCTTTGGAAAAAAATACTTGAGGCTACATTCAATAAGGACTTGAAAGCACAGGATTTTGTCCACAAGGCAGATCCCCAGCCCAGGTGAAGTCTTGAACCCACAGAAGAAATGGAGGCTCCTAATTGCAGGTTTGCACCCACAAGCCTCGCACTCGTAATGTTGTATTAAATATACTGCCTATAGCAGTCAGTGGGAAATGCCAGGCATAGGACCAAAAATGCAAATGTGTCTTACTATTTCCTAAATACCATGCACACTCTAGACTGATTTTGAAAATATGGCATGCTGTGAAAGTAGAACTAATAAATACTGAGAACAGAATACATAGCCTGAATTACTATGTCTTTCCAGAGGATGACTGCTGGCATCCATCCAACCAAAAGATCAGAGTCTGCCGTTTAAGACAACAAAAGCTATTTTTTTAAAGACATTAAGATAGCTTTTTGTTTTCTCTCTTTTAAAGTGCAGGTTATACTTACAAATAAATACACTTCTTAATTTCCTACCATGCTTTTTTTTTAAAAAAAATTGTCTAGTAGTTGGTATGCTCATCCAGGAAGTATGAAAGCCCTAGCTCTAACCAGCTTAGCACAAGTCTGAAGAGCGAAACTATTCCACTCTTGCTCCTGTAGCAGCATCACTGTTTGACACTCTGCACTGAACCAAGAAGAAAGACACAGGGAGAGCTCATAGCTCTGGTACAATACTTGCCCTCACCTAGGAGATGAGGGCATATATTTCCTATATTTCTCTCTCATCATGAGCTTTCTGCACAGGATTAATAAGCTTAAGTGTGTGTGTGTGTGTGTGAACAGAGTCCAAATTTTCTCCTCTGAAATTAATTTTCTAACTTTAGGTACACAAAAAAGCTTTTCCTTGAGCTGTCTCCTCCTGACCTCCCAAATCTGGTATTCCTTCCTGCAAACTCCAGCAGAAAGACAAGGGAAGTTTTGTCTCTTTTTCCCACACTCCAGTACCAGCCTCAGAGGAAAACACTCTCTGAAAAGGTGAGTGTTGTGTCCTTGGGCAGAGCCAAGGCTGGGGATGGACCTTTTCCTGGGTGAACCACTTGAGTGGTACCTCTGTGGAAACTGGAAACCTTAAAAAAACATAAAGCAGCCCAAAAAGTTCCATTGTGGTGGTAGTTAGGGAGCCACTGCTGGTACATATCAGGTATGCTCAAAGCATACTCCTCGGAGTTTCAGGAACACATTGGTCTGCAGTGAAACAAGTCAGGTAACTACTGGAGTTTCCCATCAAACAAGGAGTCACAGCTAGGAAAGCTACATGGCAATCAGTCAGAGGTTGCTTGCTTAATCACCATGTTTGAATTCGATATTCAGTTTCTGTTCTATACTCCTTAGGACATTTTGAATGGAGCAGTTTCTGGTATCTTCACATGACTGAAAATTTAGCAGTGTTTCCAGAGACTTTCTCAATCACCTCACCAATAAATGAAACTCTAGCTGTACAGGCTGAGGGATGAGTAGAAAACTGGATGCTTGAGCAGCAGCAAACTTTCTAAACTTAAATATACCTAATTTTTTTATGACTGGAAGGGTCTTAGTCGTCAGCTTAGAGAAACATTAGTTACAGAGATTCAGACTTTCATACGAGTGAAAGTGAGACAAAAGATGGTTTAATCAAGTTTAATCAAGAAGACTTAGTAGGAAAGAAGATGGAAAAGAGGATACATGATAAATCATTAACAAGGGGCAGATTGGGTGTTCATCATACAACCAGACTTACATCCTTGCAAGATGTATGACAAGAAAACTTCCAATGAAATGGAGAAAAAGCTTTCCAAGGGCCTTTATATAATAAATACATATATCTAAAAATAAAACCCCACAATCATTCTTTTACACGGGAAAAAAAAAAAAAAACAGAAAGAAAATAATCGATTCTGGAGACCTTTACATTGTTTCCTTATTGTTTTTCCTGATGCTTCCATCTATACTAGAAAAGGTGGTTTTGCAGGTATGAAACTCACTATTATTACATTCTTTCAGGAACTGCAGTAACGTCTTTGGAAACTACAGGTCACATCTGGACTCACTTAATTATAGAGATGGCCCATTAAAAAGTTCATATGTCATCTGTTGTATCTCAGAATTGCCTAACACTGTTTCCAGCAATAATATCTGCTAGTGGCCTCAGTCTAAATTTTTTTTTCCATAAGACCTACGGGATGAAGAGGAACTTCAGTGCAAAGGACAAATTTTAAAACAGTGAATCTAAATATCCAGAAAAGACATTAGATACTTTGAAAAATTCTGATAAATATAAATATGTTTTACTTCCTGCATGAACACCTTGTCGGGGGTTGGGTGTTATTCCTTTTGTTCCTTTGTATTACCCCCTTGGAATTTTCTCCCATTTGTTTCGGGGGAACCTGATAGCTGGTGCTTATGAGTGCTTTGGGAGACAATGAGTTTGGCCGGGCCTAGGGGGAAGGGGGGGTGGAGAGGAAGGAGGTTCGTCTTAACCAAAACAAAACTTCTGCTGCTGCAGCTGCTGCTGCAGCTGCTACTACTACTACTACTACTACTACTTCTCCTTCTCCCATAACTCACACCCCTACCCTACTAAGACATCCTACTAAGACCACTACAGAACTACAAACCCACCTCATCCATCCCCTACCCTAAGACTTCTGCATTCCAACTTAAAATTTCTTTCTTTCCCCTCAAAATCCTACCAGAACACCCAGAATCAGCTGCCCAGGGAGTTTGTGAAGCAAAAGCCTTCCCCCCCCCATCCTCCTCCCGTCTCTGCCACGGGGTCCCTAACTCTGTTTCTCTGTTGTTAATATCACAGTTATTGTTGGTTTTCTATATCTTATTATACACACTAATAAAAAACAATTATTCCTTCCCCATATCCTACCAGAAAACCGCTTAATTTCAAACTTATAATAATTCAGAGGGAGGGGGTTTCCAAAGGAAGCTCCAGCCTTCCCCAGCAAATACCTATCTTTTCAACTAAGACACACCTTCAGGCACATTACAGAAATATATGCATATTTTTAATATTAGTTTTAATTTCTAGCCATGGATGATGGATATCCACCTGTAAATGCAGATCCTGGTTTTGGATGACAAGTTTGTACTGAGATCAAGAACATATATGTCCGATTACCTAGTCAATAAAGAAATTTAGGGATGCACTAGAAAAATAAGCCAAGCAGATAGATTTGAATGATTTTGGCTGCCCTAATATTTTCTGATTTAATATCTGCATCTTCATATGAAAATCAACATTTTGACCTTCAACAACTTCAAGCTGGATAACCACCTGTTCAAAATTTCTTGTTCTGTGCTGTCCTCTAAAAACGGTAAGGAAAAGCTGTGATGTTGTAATAGCTTTGATAGTGGCAGCATGATACTTAGTTAATCCAGAGTCAGTCTTCCTATAATACGCAAGATGGACTTGTACTTCCAGTCCTGCAGCATGGCAGGTCCATAAAATGAATGTTTCAATGATAAATCTGATTCTCAGAAACATATGTTTGCTCATGCATCACTCACCTTTATTCCTTACATTCTGAGGCGAAGTTTTCCTTCTAAACCATTTTACAGTCCCTTCCCTTTTTCTGGAACTGAGACTCTCTGCGAGCTGGCTAGAACTGTGGGGGAAAATAAGAAGAGTTTTTTAAAAAATCTTAATGGCAATAGGTAGAGTAAAAATAACATTGGCACATTACAGGATGAGGATGGTCACCTCACAAACAGGGACAATGACAAGGCAGAGGTGTTCAATGCATTCTTTGCCTCCGACTTCAGTATGGATGACAGACCAAGGGGGTCTCAGTGCCCTGAGCTGGAGGACCATGACTGTGAGAATGATCAATGCCCAGCTGAACCAGAAATTGTGTGGGATCCAGCTGGATCCCTACAAATCTAAGGGCCCTGATGGGATTCATCCAAAAATATTCAAAAATCTGGCTGACGTTATCGCAAAAGCTCTCTCGATTTTTGAGCAATTTTGGGAATCCAGAGAGGTCCCAGCTGACTGGAAGCTGACAAACATTGTCCCGGTTTTCAAGAAGGGCAAGAAGGAGGATGCTGGAAACCACAGGCCTGTCAGTCTCACTCCAGTACCTGGTGAGGTTTGGAGAAGATTATTCTAGGAGGTATTGAACAACACCTGAAAGACAACTCAGTCATTGGTCTTTTCAACAGCATTACTCCATCTTAGACACATTTTTCTAAAATGTAAACAAATAAATAATACTTCTTCTTTAAGCCATGTCACTACCGAATTTTCAAATACCTTAATCTTGAGATGAATTGCTGGGGTGAAGTGAGTCAGGAGTTCATAAGAAAAACAAAGCCTACACATTGCTCTGATTGTAAATACAGCTTTCCCTTAGTGCTGAAAAAGAAAACAATGAAAGGAAGATCACACACTGGAGACTGAAGCTGAGTTTTCTGAGGAGAAGGGTAAAATGCACTAAGATTTTATGATTACAAGATAGTATAAAGTCTGGCAACTAGATGTAATAAAAGATGACAAGCCAGCAGATCTAGAAGAATAATATCCCATCATTATGAAGTAAGTAGCAGTGGAAGCAGGAAAGCCTTTGGCAAGTCTTACAAATATCTCATTGCAGACAGCAGAAGCACAAGAGGAATGGTGGATGCCTAATACTGTTCAACAGTTTAAGAAGGATCAAAAGTATAAGTGTGATTTCCAACTATCAGCTGGTTGCAGAAAGCTCTTATGTGGGATGCATATTACATGAAATTTACAAATGTATTATTTGGCAAAGGATGGTTTGTGATTCTGAGTTAGAGAATATCATCTTGTACTACCCCCTCCCAAGCTAAAACAAAATAGCAAAATAGTGAAGGGTGAGGTAAAGAAGACAGAGTTCTTTTCTGAACAAAAGAAAGAAATGGTTTACACTGCAGTGCTTATTGTGCTCAGCCCTACAGTTCCTCAGTAGGTTTCAGCGAAACATTACATGTATACTTTTGAAACATTATTTTACTGGCACAAATTTGAAGAAATTTATAAAAGTCACTGCAAGCGAAGACAGATTAAAATTGACTAAAGATTTAGAATTCAGAAGGAAGGAGACATTTTTATTATTCAGAGAAAACCAGATAGAATTTAATGGATAAGTTTTCCAATAACTTTGCAGTTTTAAATATCCTGTAAAGCTGAACACAATGGAAAACACTTTGAAAAAGTTCTAAGGGTGAAACACATAAGGAATCCCAGACATGACTCAAAATTTTTCATTTTATTGGAGATATAGCAACATAAGGAGAAAAATCATCCTTTCCCTACTTTTTAATATACCTGACAATAGTGCTCAATCTAATATCATACATTTAAAATTACTCAAATGCTACCAAAATGTAGGTGTGCAGGAGACAAATGCAAGAAGGCATTCATTCAGGCAGATATGTTCTTCTAATGTTGTTCTCATAACAAACTATGTAAAGCAGAAATCTAAATCAAATCTCAGTGGTATCTGAAGGTACAGAGTTTCATAAGCAGTAATGCATCACCATTAATAGTGTCTTTTTGCTAGAAAACCTAGATATTGGCTAACAGCATCTATGTTCACTCAATTCATGAGAGATGATGACAATAAAGTCTGCATGAAACATCTCTGACCACTCAGAAAAATTTATCACTTTTAAATTCTTTGTGCCATGAACTTTGAGCCATTCTTTGAGCCTGTGTCCAAACTGGCTCCACTACCATTTCTTTCATGGTGTATTTCATATAAAAATGGAGCCATTCATTAAATTTGATACCACAATTTAGGTCTCTAGACCTTATTGTGTTATCACTTTCCTTACTGAAACACTCTAAAGGTTTAAACTCACTTTTTCCTACAACTCATTACTGAAAACTGGATCTTCAGCTTAATAATTTTTTTTTTAATAGCATGTGTAGGTACAAACCATCAGATCCACACAGGATTGTACATAACTTCCTAGCACAAAGAAATCTCTAAGATCCTTTTCAAAACTTTCTTCACACTATGGTCCTGTAGGCTGATGTCATCCAATGATCTTCCCTCCACAGCCTTTACAACTCATCTAACTTTCTGTCTTGCAACAAAGCTAAACCAGGTTTCTACTTCTGTCTCATGTCAGAGCATTGTACTAGGGTACAAGAAATTACATCTCTTTCTCACCTGCAAACATACATGTCTCTTAATCATCTCAATCACCTAAGGTTAATCTCTTTCAAAATATTCAATTTCCTCTTATCGTGCCTAAATCAATTCAAAATTGAAAAGTGCAAAGTTTTCTTCATTCCCCACTCTTAAATCTTGAAATTCCCATTAAATAGTATGACATTTCCTATATACATGCAATCACCTTAAGAGTGCTGATGTGCTGCAGGTACAAGCTCTGTACTTGTAATATGGGAAGACATTTTGAGTGTATGCATAGAATTATGGCTTGAGAATATAAATGCTGGAAATACTGCCTTACTGCTCACTCTCTCCTGCTTCTACAAACACATGAGTCTGGAGTAATCATCTGAATGTGGTTCTGAATGCTGATCAGTCCTCAGTTAAAGAAAATATTTTTTTTTGTGATAAGACTTATCATAACTTAAGTCTTCAGTAGCTTGGGACCTGTCCTCAAAAGTAGCCATATATGGGGTGGGTTTTACCTGGTAAATTTAAAATCATAGAAATTACCTGCTTATTTCAAGCTGAATGAAAGCTGAGTGCTTGGACATTCACTCAGATCTGCAAGGAGAACTTTCTTGTGCTGAGTGTGCCATTTTGTTTATGAGGAGGCCTTTGTAGCACTAGAGAGAGTTTCACATATAATGTGCCTAAATAGGAGATGAAGCAAAACAAAACTGGAAAACTTCATAACCCAAATGGTAAGCCTTAAACTTGCTCTATCATGCTGTGTAAAGTTAAGATACACCAATGACATCAGGTTTTGCTCTACTGTACTGGAGTGGATATTAGTAGAAATACAGTAGTTGCAAAAGCTCTCTGAATACACCAAATAAAATCTCATGTCATTGTTTTCATTGCTAATGTTCCTGACAGTTTGGGCCATAAGAGAACATAACTCTTGCTCCCACAGCTGGATTGGATTCTACAGCCCAAACTTACTCCAGTCTTGCTTATCACACCCAATATCACAGCAATTGAAAGTGCTAAATATCTGTCCAAAAATCTCACAGCACATCCAATTCTTCATCTGGACATTGTCAAGTCATTCAATATGCAGATGAGAGAAATTGCTTCAGTGGTAGGTCAAATACTTCTTAAAAAAGTCTTTTAGCAATCATAAATCAACAAATTGGAATGGAATCTTAATGAAAATTAAGAAAATACATATATATGGTAATGATAATCAAACCTGTTAACAGCCTGTGGCCAAAAACTCTGTGATGTGAACATAAGAAAAAAAAAAAGTGTGCTCCAAAGAAACAAAACAGAAAACATTTATTGTGACTCTGGGAAGGAAGATGCCCATACCACTCAAAGAAAACAACCTGACATCATCCCAGGCTGCAGCAGATCCAGCACAGGAAGCCAGGAAAGGATTTCAGCCTATTGTCTCACACTTTTTAAGCTGAGTTTGAGACAAAATGAGGTGGTGTGGTTGGAAGATAAACTGCAAGAGACTAGAGGGACTCATGCTCTAATTCTGGCATTGTTTCTACATTATTTCATTGACTTCAGCTCAAATCTCTGTGCCTTCAGTAAAATATAGACATTGAGTACCTTTGAAATCTGCTGATTAAAAGTGTTTTTTAAAAACAACAGAATTATTCTGCTAAGTTAAACCTTTGCCTTGCATTTATCTTACAGCTTCTCTTGACTGACAGCTTCTTTGCTCTCAGCTGCCAGGAAATTTTGACCCTTCTCATTGTAGCACACCCATTCTCTTGAGGACACTCCAAGTGCCTGCCAGCCCCCTTCCCTTGCAGCTCAGAAGAGTGAAGATACTCAAACGTTCAATATTGCATGAAAACAAGTGCACAAGTTATGATGCAGCCAATTCCACATGGGGAAAAAAGGCATATTTTGGGAGGGGCCCTCCCAGCAATAACATTCAGAGGTTGTTAGTAATATGCCTTGGGTTGAAAACACAAGATTCCTTGAATTATTAAAGAGACCAGATACTTCTAAGCAGTAAGATGGGTGTGTAAAAGCAGTATGGACTACAATTTACTGATACCTGTTTGGAAATAGCATCTTTATTCCACTGGAGTCTATATTTTTCTTATAGTTATTTTCCTGATAGTCATTCATCAGTATCCTGGCAAATGGCATTGGAAGTTTAACATCTCACTTTCCACTGATTTGTATTGCAAAGGGGCACAAATTAGAAAAAGCAGGAAGCTCCTTGACTCCTCCCTCTTTCATTTAAAGGCAAGTGGCAATGCATCTAAAAAAGGGTTGATAAAGCAAATATCATAACCTTTACCACAAAGAGGACAAATGAATGAGAACAGAAACTTAACAGCTCCATAAAAATATAAAAACCCAGTCTTTTTTTCAAGTGCAACCATTCCAGAAAAGTCTTGCCACTAATCTATTTCCCAGGCTCTATTAAGTTGTCTGGGCATCATAACTATGACATTATCCCCATCCTTAATCCTAGAGTTCAAAAATAAAAGCAATTGGAAATAGTCTAATACTGAAAGCCTCCAGTCTATAGAAAATGCACAATGTTTTAATTAACACTTTTGAATTCTGATCACATTCCCTTTTCAAGGATGATAAATCCCCATTTTATTAGTTTTGATGACTTTATTTCAAAATGAAGAGTAGACTTCAAATGCAGAGCCAGATACCCAACTTTCACTGGCTTTTACATGCTATTTCAGTAGCCTTTCTGGATGTAATATGTACACTTCTGAAATGTTTATTCATGAGGGTAACCCTTAACCCTCACCTCCAAAGCATTAATTTCATGAAATTGAACATCTGACTAGGACCGTAGCCTAGCCAAATATACAGAATTAAGTCGAAGTAAAGTTTGTTACCCAGCTGATAAGGCCTGACTTCATTTTGTACTAAGAATCTGAATTGCTCTTAACTCAGAAACTGACTTAAATTTAGATAAAACATGCTGGCAATCTATTGGCTGAAGCAGATACTTTCCTGTTTCCTGTTTCAATCTCATATACATCTCTTCTTCTAAACCAGAACCCTGCCAAATCCCTTCAACCATATGTTCCTTGAGCATTTCTTTACTTTAGGAAGTAACAGATGCCTGCCCTGGGGGGAAAAATCAATTTATTTCTGTAACTTGGTTCCAGTAATGTAACAGAGTTATTTTGTTTTAAGGAAAGGGCATCCAACCCTGAAAGGATGCTTCTTTTACCTTTAAGAAATATTACATAAGTGGTTTGTACTGAATAATTTATGAGCTTATACAGAACAGTTATTCAAAATAGCTCAAACTGTACATTCATCATAACCTTTTTCTTCAGCTTTCCACTAATTAATGCTTCTGTAAATTCCTAATTTTAAGTTCAGGAAACATGCATGTTTGGAAAAGTATCTCATTTTATGTTTGCAATGAAATATACATGAACTATTTTATGAATTTTAATGAATCTTTATTAACTTTGGTCAGTTAACATTATTCATTAACAATTCATAAACACTTCAACCTACCCCTATTATGCAGCATTATGAACTCTTATGAGAGTGTTTGATACAAAACAGTCGTGAAAACAATTTTGAAATAGAGGGGAAAAAAATCAAAAAGCTTCTTCATATGCCAACATCATACTTTTCTCAAATTAAAATTTCAACAGGTTCATAGACTCAATTCAAGTGGGTCTGCGAGGATCTAGTCATGTCTGACTTCAGATCCCAGACAGTGCTACTATCTCAACCTGGATCACATCCCATCTGGAAGTTACTGGATTCACCTAAACTACGCCCACTGTAAAATGCAATATGAGATTATGGCTCAGTTATGTTCATTTGTTTATATTGGAAAAAGTAATTTTCTACATATCACTTAATGGCATTCGATTTTTCTGAATAAGAGTATTGGGGATTTGACTTCTAAAAGTATTTACAAAAGCAGTAAAGATTAAAAAATGAAATTAATTCTTCTTTTATATTAGGTGTGCCTAAATTTTTCAGTCAAAACCAATTTACCCTTTGGAAGCTGTTTGTATGGTTTTCAGGAAAACTGGCTGTATTCATGCCCTTTTTGTGCTTTTGTTATAGTCAATTCCCCAATACTTGCAGAAGTCAAACATGACTGGTTTTTCTTTGGAGAAGAGCAAAGCTCCTTAAGGTTACTCATAAAGCAGGCACACATGCTGTGCATATGAACCAAATTTTCCCGCAGCTAAATGTTAAAGCCCTGAGCTGCTAGACGGCCATTTCCCAAAGAGGAAAGGGCCAGCCTGACACAGGCTTGTAGCTGAGAGGTTATCCTGAGCAGCAACAAACACAGCTCTGTGGGTGGGAGCTGTGCCTCAGCCTCCAAGTGCTCTCACTATGCTCTAGCTAACTTTCCTCTTCTCTCAGCACCTGGGATTTTCTGAACACCATTACTAAGTGTCTAATTAACATCATGTGTTTTAGGGATATGAATTTCACTGCTCCCCTGTGTCACACATTGGAACACAAAGCACTGGCCTTGATGGGTTTCTACCTGTAATTACTCACCCAATTCAATGGATGAATCTGCAGCAGATGGATTTGTAGCCAAATGCCCAGCCACCCAAACTCTCTCTGTGACCCTTCTCTAGGCCAGAAAAGTACGTACCAAACAGGAGCGGCTGAGCTATGCACTGCCTGTGAAATCTGTCACAGCAAGGAATTTCACCAAACCATTTTTATTGTCAGAGGTGAAAGAAATTGGGAGAAAGTGGCATTGTGCTGATAAGAGCACATGAAGTATACAAGAAAATACAATTTGTTGAGGATGCAGGTAGATGAAAAACATCCCCATTGACAGAATGGGTTCTGTGGGCACTTTTTACTTTTTGTCAGGTCTCTCAATCTGATTGATCAATAATGTGCATGTTTTAAACTACTCCAATCCATTCTATACTCAACATTTTAAAATCAATTCTCTGGTGTTTTCCTTAGACAACACACCACAATTCACACTCCTGAAAATTCTCCTGCGAATCCATCCACAAAATGCATTTTGTCAAACTATTCAATTCTCTCTCTTGAATGAAGCACATTCCATCAAACCAAGCCGTCTGTTCTTATAATAGAATGAATTCTGTCTAACATAATAAGCTGTGTACGAAGAGAGGCATTTAATCTAACATCCATGTTAACAAAAGGAATCATTCCTTGTTTGGTAAGACATATTTTAAATTCTCTATGAATTTTAGAATATTGCCCCACTGTAAATTGACAAATGAATCGTATACAGCTTTTGAACAGAGCACCTGTTGTATACAAAATCTTTCTAAGACTTTCCCTATTTAGAAAATTTGGGAACAGGAATGCTGGATATTAACTAGCTTCATGTTTTGTAAACTTGAATGAAACTACTGAAAAATTGATCTAGTTTTTACTCTTTAAAGGTTTATAGTGATTAACTGTTACAGAGGGAACTGAGCAGAGGCAGTTACAGCAGCTGGGATACTATACTGAGAATTCCTTTAAGTATGCTTCTCACATTCACACTGGTTATTATTGGGTAATGAAAATCTCTTTATTCCCTCCTAAAATCCCCCAAACCAAACCCAATTCTTTTCAAAAGAATGAAAATGAAATATGACCTTAAAGACACACATTAACATTCCTGACATCTGGCCAGTTGTCTGAATTTGCTTTGTGCCAGGGATGTTCCAGGGATTGCAATGAACTCTGAAATTGCAACTGACATGTCATTTGTACTCTTTCTCCTTCTGCCATGTGAAGAATTCTTACCAGAGCTCTTCTATGTCAAAAGTCTGGACAGGAAATATATGTACATCTACTGCTTGGGTTAAAGGTTTTAGCAGTATAAGCTTCATATCACTGCATTACTTCACCATTACCATCACAAGTTATTGTAAAAAAAGGATACAGTAAATGTTTATCCTAACATTCTGTATTACTTATTTTGTTATATATGTCACATTTTACATTACCATAGCTATTTCAAGTATTATAATTTTAGGCTGATCTTTTTTTCTTGTAATGTTTTTCTGAAACATTGTACTTGGGCTATGATTTGGACTTATACTTACCTAAAAATATAAAAATAACCAGACACACTTATAGGACCTAAGAGATTGAAGGCTTATAACCTTTACCAGAACAGAGGTTCATATGTGGTCTTGGAGGTGACTCACTAAAAGCACTGATTGGTGATAAGAACCTAACACCTCAGAAAGAAGACAAACAAGTGCAGTACTGAGGGGGAAGCAGCAGAAAATCATCAAATCGAGCAATGGAAAATGACCTTGAGAGAAACTGTGGAGAAATTCCAGACATGAGGAGTATCTGAAAAGGAAGTGGCAACTATAGAAAAATAAACTTTCCAGGGGAAATCTGATTAGGAAAACAGAATTCTATGGTCTTGATAAACATGAATATTTGTTTTCTGCTCTTATTCAACTATATGGCCCTAAATTTTGGCTAAAATCCTCAACATAAAAATGTGATTGGCTTTTATAATTCCATTTTTCTTGAGAATAAACCAAGAAATATTCTCCCACATACCACCTGCAAACCTAGCTGATTTAATTACTCTGACTAACTGCACATCTGGCAAATCCCAGCATGCTTTCCCCAGTCAAAGCCAAGAGATTTTTCTAAAATATTATATTGAATACCTTTTCACAGCAAACAGCAAATCAGACCACAAATGCATATTTATGTATATACATGTATGTATTTGCAGGGGAAAATACTTGATGTTATAACATTATTCATGTCTTAAAACAAACTTAATGACTCAGGGAGAAATCTTGCCTCTTAGTCAAAGAGCAAGTAAGGCACACGAAGTGTGTGAGGAACAGTGGGACAGCAGAACATCCCTGTGAGCAGATGCAGGCACCGGGAGCCCGAGGCTGGCATTTGGAAGTGCAGGAGGTGATGTGCAACCTCTGTGATTGCAGTCACTGGCTTCAGAAGCCCCATTGTCTGCAGGACCCAGGGCTGACCAAGCTTCATGCATCCCACGGAGCACTGTTTACCTCTCTGCAGGATTAGCTCCTTTTTATGCATATGTTTCACACAGAAGTGCTGAAATAAAATGGTCAGTTCACCTAACTCATGCTTAACTAACTCAAAGATGGTTAGAAAGTTTAATTCAGGAAGTATTTTGAAAGCCCTGGATGAAAGATATGCTCTCTGATGAGTATAGTGAACTACCTTTTCCTCTACCCTTTATTAGAAAGCTATGTTGAAAAGCTCTTCACCTCACTAATGAATTTGAATTGCTGGCATATGCATGAAAATTAGTGCTTCATCAATTGTATTTGCCATATTTTCAGCTTCCAGAATTTTGCATGCCAAAGTCTCTTCAACATAAACACAGAAAGGGAACAGAACATCACCAAAAAATGCAAGTTCTCTGATTTTCCTCAATAGAATCTTACAAAGAAATACTTAAAAAAAAAAAAAAAAAGAAAAGAATATAAGGATATGATCACTCTAGTCAAAAAGATGTTTTTCTTCAAAATAGTTTTAAAGAAATAGTAATTCCCAATAACTGTATCTAAGTGTTAAGCTGAGAAATTGAAGGCTCATGATTTACGCTCTCTGTGCCTCTGTGTAGTCTATGATTAAGACTCTACAATATAACTAAGTTTCACAGAAATCTACAATATAGCCCTGGCTGGTAGGATTTTATCAGTCATATCTTTTTTAATCTCAACTGCAGCACAACCTCCTCTCCAGCTCATAAATACATAATCAATCTTTACATATGTCTCCCTTTACTCAAAGATACTGTACAAATGTATTGGACCTATAATGTCATTACTGGTTTGTAATGCAATTTTTGAGACAAAGTTTAGCTGGAAGCCAGGAAGTGAAGAACCCATACGCCTAAGCAGTCTTCAGTGAGCTATTGTCTAAAGCATTCTGAGTCAAAGATTTCTGATTTTGTTAAAGCAAAAGAAGATTTGTACTGAAAGATTCCCAAACAAGGACGGTATCTCAGATCTGACAGAGTCGTATGGGAGGGAATGTAACCTGTGCTCGGATACACTCTTGACTCTGGTCAAAGGCAGAACTCCCACTGGCTTCAGGCTGTAAAATCTTGCTCTTTGCTGCCAGCAATACAGTTTGTTAAAAGAGGCACCTCCACCATGCCAAAGCAAGATTTATCCATGTGTCCAAGCAGTCTGATGTCGTCCAAAGAAAAAGCTGGTCTGCTAGTTTTTGGCCTTTTATTTGTTAAGCTCAAGGCAGACATTGTCACTGCTGCAAAATAAAGCTAGGTATACACTTTCAATAAATTGAAGTAGTAAAGTTATGAAATGAAGATGTCTTTAGTTGAGCAGAATATTCTAGCATGGAAGCCTTGCATGAAAATTTAACAATGTATTTGAGCTATTAGTGACAATTATTTACAATAGATTACTTTGGACTTCAGAATTTGACTGAAGCAGGAAATGAGTTTCATGGCTCCAAGGGGGATATTTTGAGTCTTTCTATCACATACTTGGGATTCTGGTCCAATAGAACTCTTCTTCTTTTTCAGTCAAAATTTTAGTCAATAGTCTCAAAAATTCCAACCAGCACAATATTTTTACATGGAAATTCACATAAAAATGGAAGTTAGGATACCAGATCTGGAAGTGTATACTCAGTTTAATTGTTTCCTTTCTGCATTTGAATTTAGGAAATTTATGAGCATCTTAGGTGGTTGTCACTCCCTGAATTAAAAAAAAAAAAAAAAAAAAAAAACAACTCTATTTTCCTCAGTTCAAAAACATTTTGTTTTTCAAAAAATATTAGTTTAGAATTACCAGGGATCACCTGTTTTACCTCAGAGGGGCATGAAAGTATTGTTGCAGAAATGTGCTAAGGCTGTCTTTCATTTCTCCCTGCTTAGGCAGTCACAGGATAGTGGTCAAATAATTATGCTAGATACAGTTTGAGGTAAGCACTGCATTGTCAAAAATACTTAAATATTATAATATGATTTTAGACCAAATTTTCACACCCTTTCTCTGAATGGCCAGACTCTTGATTGGTCATATTTATGCACTTACTTTATCTCAAGAAGCACTCAATTCAGTGAGAATTTACATAAGCTGAGGATCTGGAGGTGGTCAACTCACAAAGCTTTACAATAACAATTGTAAATTGAGAAGTGAACTCATATCTTATATCTGTACTACATTAGAAAAAGAGTAGATTTTAACTTAGGTCTGTAGCTTTCTGTTGGATGTTCTATCCACCAGATTATGAAAAGAAAATCATGTTAAAACAAAAATGTAGATGATAATTCAGCCCATATTTGCAAATCCAAATCGTCTATCACTGGGACATAAAACTGGCACACAAAATAGTCAAAAAGATATTTTGCAGATATTTACATATGCCAATACTTGACAACGCAGTTCTCAAATAAAGGCATTGGTGGGATTATTTTGCAGCCTCTGAGAGCTTGAGTATTTTTTGTGCTGCAATTTCTTTTCTCTTGAATGATATTTATAATTAGATCTGGAAAAAATGTAAGAGATGGATGCAAACTATTACAAATGTTAGATAGTGGTCACTTTCCTTTTTGAGACAATGTCTATAAATACACACAACACTGCACAGAATGTTTTCATGATATAACCATTGTTAAGTTTCTACGTGGATACAATTAATAAACAAGTACAAAAGTCTTTTCTCTCATCTGTAACTCTACTAGCCTTGATTTCCTAAATAGTGTTTTGCTGAAATTATTACTTTTGCAGAGTGCAGTAGACTGTAGTAGACAATGTGCAGACACAAAGGAGGCCATGACCCTTTTCCACAGGTAGCCTGAGGCATGATAGAGCATCAGCTGTAGCAATGAGCTGGGTACCCCACCAGCACACCAAGCACAGCAAGAGCCCCCGATCCATCCAAAATGCCCAAATCTGTGCAGTGCTTCTTCAGTGACAGCTGGTGACTAAGCAGATGAGTACATGCAGCCTTTCAGGCTGACTAATGTGTTGTCTAAACATATAGAAGGAAGAGAAAAATTGAGATGTTCTTACAAAAGGGCTTGCTGCCAGGATGTCTTATTTTTAACTAAAAAGAGTCACCTCTCCAGAACTTCACACTAAAATTCAATAGTTTCATGTAAAAGTGGCCTTTTTCCTCTCATCATAAGCATGAAGAAACAACGAAATTCAAAGTCATAAGTATTACTGAGTCAAGGTGAGCCCATGTAAAGGTTTGATTTTCTTAAAAAGAAGAAAAAGAATATCAAATGTTAATAACACTTATGAACTAGCAGAAGAGATTCAGAAAGTAAAAGTTAGCTGTAAAATTGCTACTTCAGGGCTGTAGCACTTATATTGTGCAAAATATAAAAGACAATTACCAAGCCTTCCTGGAAAAAAGTAGTGGGAATAACTCTTTGAGATTGAAGGGTAAGTATATAATAGGCAATTATGGGAAGATGGTGAGGATGAAATAGTTTTGTGATACAAGATTCTGCTAGATTTTATTTCAGAATTTATCCACAGAAAATTGTGTGTCAGTAATTTTTTCCCTTCTTCAGTACATTTTAATACCTTTCATAAAAAGCAATTCTGAAAAGCCCTCCTCCCAATTCAATCATTCTATAATGTCAAAATATAGAATTTATTGCACAGTATCAAACCTATCAAATTTATTTCAGCTTATTTTCTAATAAGGTTGGGGGTGATACAGTTTACACAAAAATTTATGCTTTAAATTTGTTCATCCACCTCATTTGTACATACAATTTTCCAAATGTGAAGATTACTGCATCATATTTCATTATGTATATTGCAAAAGTACTTACTAGACTTCCTGTGAAAGTCAGTCCAAAAAATTCATATTCAAGCATACCACACAATAAATGATGCTGCCCTACAGGAATTTAGTATACAGAAAGATGTTGGATGGAGGAAATCTCTTACTCCTGTTTAAGACAGCATTAACACAGAAGAAAATTTACATTCATTATATATCAATTACTGTCTATATTTGTAGATTATATGTACGTAAAAATGATCCTTTAACACACACAAAAAAAATAGTGCAACACTATTTTGTAAGGCACTAACTTTTCTTTTAAATTCCCCTATGAGGATTCTTCAAGATGAATCTGGGTTAAATCACATCAAAATTACCATTAGCTTTTCCCAAGCTATCAAAAGTGTGAAATAGAAAAGGCTAACACTATGTTACTCAAAAGCATTCCAGAAAGATACTGGGATAAAGTCAACATTTCTGTAATCTGTTACAACCAGGTTCAAGTTAATCAGTTTTAAGTCCATTGACTTGAAATAAGATATTCCAGAACCAGATTTGAACCTTAATACCCTTCTATCTGAAATATTTGATTGTTGGTTTTGCCCTCACAAGTACAATGCTATCTAGTGACTCCTTTATGCTTGATATCATGAAGATAATAACAATCACTACAAATAACAATCCCTCCCTTTTTCCAGCCTACAGGAGACACAGTTTGTTTACAGTATGTAGGTTTTTTCAGTTGTTTCTCTGTGTGTAGAAGTGAAAATTGTGTGTGAAAAGTGATTACCGGGGAAATTAACTGAAAGACACACTACATAATTAGCTCTCAAATATTTAAGCCAGTAGTTAATAATTCACGTTATGTGGGTCAGAAAGGTCCATTGACTAATGCAGATTCTATTGAAACCACAAGTCCAAAGTTCCTCATGACAATCTGGCAGCAACCTTTCCTACATACTTCATCAGAAAAACAAAAAGGATGGAATTAATAGCTTTTCTCAGTAACTGCTTATCAATCAACAAAAAGTATTTTTCAGAATACTCTGAAATATTGGGGAAAACTTTCTCAAGAAGTTGATGATCTTTTTAGGAATTGATGAGAACTGTGTTCAGGAACTGGTGTCTAGAAAAGATTTTCCCTCTTAAATATATCAAAGATCAATTTAGGAATTTGTATTATTTGTCTTATGAAAATTGTTCCCATATTTTTATTGCATAATTATAAAAATTGAATCTGTACATTTCTTATCTATAATATTACGTCATCCAGCATGTTCAGGCAAAACAGATACTGTGATAACATCTTTACACAGTAGAAAGGGAGTGAATAATTACAACTCATCAGACAGAATATAAGCGTTTATGTATCAGCTGTCAGAAAGTGGGATTAAAATTTAATGTGATTAAGAGCAAATTGGATTTGACATCTTTTTAAAAGAGACACAAATTTTTTCCAACTGGAACTTTATAGCTTGTATATTAATACACATGCACCTACAAAGAAAATAAAAGTTAAAATAGCTCATAGAAGAAATAACTGTGGGAAGACATGGGAGAAGAGTCCAGACACAGATGGTTGCAGTCTGTATTTATTCTCAAGGAAATATCACAAGGCAGCCCATATGATGCTGAGGAAATAAATAGTGTATTTGGATGCTAGCATATACTGTGTTTAAAAAGATCATCCATCCTGTCAGAAACAGAAATTTTATATAGAAGAAATATGGAGGCTGCAATTTGTGCGCAACCTCTGCTTCCTCCTTTCTTTTTGCTGAAATGCCAGGCAAAGATAACAGCAGCCGTGTTGGCTGCATAGATAGATGCAACCAGGACTACTAATGCTACAGAGGATAAAATTCCTCTTTGTGCAGTTCCAGCTACATAATCTTCCTCCTGGCCCTGTCATTGGCATCTGTTTGGTTTTGTACCAGGTTCAGTCACTCAGTCCCTGCTGCCAGACCGACGCCCCCACAGCCGCGCACACACATTTCCATCTGAGCTGCCCCGGCTCCGAGGGGCTGCACCAAGGGAACGCCCTCCCGGTGCCACCACACCCGGCACGGAGGACAGAGCCTTTCCTGGTTCCTGACCTCCTTTTGTTTCCAAACTGAGACTTCCCCCTCTGAATAACTCCTCCTATTTTTGTTTTAATTGACATAGTGCATCTAGCCCTATTAAATAGCAGAAAGTAACTACAAAAATCTGGATTAATATTAGACCTCTTTAATCTTTAGAAGTCTTCTTTTACTGCAATAAAAAAAAAAAATTAAATATTTTCCTGGTCTTTTTCATCAAATAGTATCACTTTTAACTTTTATTTCTTTGTTTTTAAAAAATTTAAATAATTTTTCTAAGATGAAGAAACTGTTTATATGCACAAATCCACTATTAATAGCTATATAGCATGTAATTGATATCATAATGGATTGACTCCATTTTAGTTATTTTGTACATTTTTAGGGATAAGGAGATTGTTTTTTTGTTCCTGAAAAAAAGAAAAAAAGCCAACCCCAAAAAAACCCAAACAACCAAAAAAAACCACCAAACCAAAAAAAAACCAAAAAACCCCAAACCAAACCAAAAAAAAAACCCCAAAACCAAGCACACCAAACAAACAAACAAACAAAAACCACCAAAAGCCCCCAAAACACAAAACCCAAAAACCAACCCAAAAAATCCCAAGCAGAAGAAATTGACAGTGTTATTTTTAGTCCTGATCACTTATCTAAAGTACAGCAGAATATAATTTTAATATGAAAATGAAAGATACAGATAAAATTATTGCTTCCTTTCTCTTCCTGTTTGCAAAATCAACTTAGAAAGTGATTTTTTTTTTCAAGTTTTTAGGGCATATGACAGCTAAAGAACCTTATCACAGCTGCCAAGCACATAATGCTAACAATGTTCCTAGGAAAATATTAGGCCTTTTGAACACTTAACATATGATAATAAAGATATAATATGGAACATGCTACTCTTATTTGTGTATTTTAATAATTACTTCCTCAGCTGTGTAAATTGTTTAAACTCCTTAATACTTCGTCATAAAAGTTAGCAAAGTGAAGCAGTCTATTTTTGACACAAAAAAAATTGAAAAAGACAGAAAATTTCTAGGGAAACTACATATAAAAAGTCTTTAAGTGGTTTTGTGTTGAAGAAAACCCAGACTTACTCTAAGACACTAAACATACAGTCAAAGGTCATCATGGAGTATTCGTCTAAGAAATCTCCCTGGATCTGGTCCAAAACATTTTTACAAGTTATAGTGTACTTAGGAATTCAAGTTTTATGGCTCTTAGAATGAAGAATAAGCTTGAACTATTAAGTATCATACACATCCCTTCCAAAATGATAAACAGATTGTATTTAGAGGTTGATGTCTCTGTTAACAGAATGGCAATGAAAGGCATGCCTTTTAACTGATGAGGAGAGGGCTTTGCATTAGCAACTATAAATCTTAAGTTCAATTTCAGTGCTGTCATAATATCACTCAAATTTTATATATATATGTATTTTTATATACATCATCTACCTTCCTAAATTGTAATGGATGGCTAGTTCATGATAAAGAGTATGTTATACTAGTTGCACAATTTCATAAGTCTACTATCATTCTAGCTGGAGAAATAGGAAGTACCTGACCTCATGATGGCCATGTTGAAAAATTTCAACTCTCTTAAGACTTTTCAGTCAGTTAACTATTTGTGCATTTAAGGACCAGCATATACTTAAGTTCTCAGTATCAGGAAGCACCAAACACCATGCTGCACTATGAGATCACTTGCAGCAGACCTCCTCCCTGACTGCAGAGTAAGTCCTTGCAACAAGAGTTGTTTTTGATGTTCACAGCCACATCTCTCTGTCTTTGTTTATTCTGTTAATCAAGTTTATTTGGCTTAGGAAGTTGAAAAAGCTCTTCTCAAATAACTGAAGCTTGACGCTCTCTTTTCAGACATAAAACCATACATTTTGTGTTTTCCTCTTTTGATTGTCAGGATAAATTTAATATTTTATATCAATAATTTAGGACTATCTGCAAACTAGATGCCTAATCCAAACTCTGCTTAATCTTTATAAGAAGTGTCTACCTTCTTTTTTAATAGGAACAAGATCATTGTGTTCAAAGCTGTAATAATGAAAGGCATAATAGCTGGGTTTATTCAGCTTTATAATCCTCTAAGGCAGTGCTGACTGAAGGTTGAATAAACATTGGGTTTATGATATTGGTGAACTCTTAGAAGATAAAAAATTGGGGATAAAGTCTTCCCAAAATTAATAAGATATTAATATGCAGTAAAATTAAGCAAATATTCTTTTCATCCTTCAAAATCAAATTAGATTGCTGACTTCTACCATTAACCTGTTAAATACAGAAAAATACAGAAATTACCAAATGGGCACTCCTGTTTTTTAGAGAGACACTCATTTATCAGTTCAAGATATTCTTTGTAGTCATACAGTCTTAAGACAGGACTGTACTATATTGTTATGGTGTATCTCTGCAAGATGACAACTTTTATAGTACCTTGAAAATTGCTTATTCATAGTGATTATGCAGAGGATATTGCAATATAAATTATTAGGTTCAATCACCTAAACTAAAGCATAGCTTTAAGTAATTGTTTTATACATAGCTGTGTGACACCAGCTGAGCCTAACCGCCTTCAGTCACCACTTTTAACATTAGCAGTTAAGCCATCTTAAAGAAGCTTAGACATTCAGAAAATAAACTCTATCTGAACCCTCTGTTGCTCCCAGGAAAATGCCATTTGAATTTTAATGCTCTCATTCACAGACTGTCTAGATCCACCCAGTTTTATTTCTCAGTTCTGTGGTCTGCATCAGACCTTTCTAGCAACCACTATTTACTGCAAAAATAGAGCTTCAAAGCATGATTCGTGTATCTTAATCAAATTATTGATAAGTGAAAAGAAATAATCAGTTTTTCACAATCTCAAAACCTAGCAAAAACTTTCTGCCATGCCTTTTGTTACTACTGAGACACATATTTCTTTTGTTATTGAGAAGCGTGGCCAATACATTGGCACAGGGCACTTTATCAAAGTGGCTTCAGCCTCCTTGCATTTTTCCATGCTTGAATACATCAAGCAATCCTGTGTTTATCCTTGCTTCTGAAAAAGACTGAATTGGAGCTCTGCTTAAAACCACTTTTGGCCCGGAATTTAGCATCTTGGATGTAAATATTGAAATTTTCCTTGCAGCTCTTTCAATATACAATGATCAACATATAATCTTTCTTTTTTGGACTTGTTAAGTTAGCCTGAACCTTGGAAAATAATTCCATTATCATTAGTACCACATCTGTGCACCAGCTTTGCCACCCAAAAATACAAATCCGGCACATTTCTTTTACATTATTCATAGATAATGAGTTTACATCAGCTTGATGCCTTTGTCATGTTTTTTATAGTTCAGGCTGTCATGAACAAAGGTAACTCCAAAACACTTTAAAAGTGTTTGTGCATAGACACTTATACTTGACACGCTGAATGTCAACAGATATGATTTGATATTAGAATCTCGATATTTAAAAATTGTTGAACTATGGCAGAAATATGCTTACAGCTCAAGTTTACCTTGTGTCAAGCATCTGCAAGGTATAAAATTAAGAATCTTTCTGAGAATTTAACCTAAATATATTTGATTCTAGAGTTTTCCATCAACACTAGTTCAGTAAAGAAAAGATTAAAAAACAGACCCTGTAAGCAGCCATAGGATGGAGGAACTGTGACTTCTCAGGGCCCCAGCTTGCCATATGGGGTAAGGACTGTCTGGGAAAAAACAGACCTTTTTACATCTTCAGATCCCTGAGAGCACTAGGAAAGTCTGAGACCTGGATGTCTAACTCTTCTAGATCACCTTGAATGATTCAACCTCCATGTTTAATGTTTTTCTCTCATTTCTTGTAACGAAATTCACCTTCAAAAGACTAAAAAATCTCATAAAGACCTACCTTGGCTTTAGACACACAGTCCTCTTTCAAATCTGTCTGGAAGCTGTGGGCAGTTTGCTTTGCACCTGTAGGCTATGCAATGGATCAGCTATAGATGGCCTTCCCTCTCTGTGATAGAACCATCACTTCCACAGCCAATGCAAATTATGCATTCTGGTTTTGAGGGATTTTGACAATACCAAAATACTGTGATGAAGCCTGAATCCTAAGCTGCAATGCTAAATGTCACAGCACCTCACTTCAGATCCAGGCATAACCAGAGACATTAAGATACCTCATAAATGTGACCCAGCAATACTTATTGCACCATTTACTAATAAAGTGCAAAACTTCACTTTTGCTTTTATACTGTTTTTATTTTGTGCACCTTATTTTTTGATGGTAAATAATTGTCTTGGACCACACAGTGTGTTTCTGGTCATATTTCTATTCCTTGACACTAGTGGTTAGCCCAGAGAGGTGAAATATTTTTTGAGAGAGTAGAATTATTAAAATGTAGCACAAAATAATACTGTTTCTACATGCTTTCCCTCTTTTGTTTGTTCAGGAATAAGTATTCTAATAAGATTTAACATATAAGTTGCTGAAGTCAACAGGCACCTTTCCATTAACTTTAGAAAGTTACATAAGAAGTTTAGAAAGGCTAAGAGGGATCAGATTGTACTGATTAGTTTTCTTTTAGTCTGTATTAATTAGTGCCAGAAAAAATGTCATGAATGTTACAGGGGTAAGCTGATACTTGCATTGACTTTTATGGAAGGTCAATCAGAGAGCAATAATTCTAGATTCTGTATATGAAATGTATGAATACTAAATGCCCATGAGAACATCTTTTTTTCTGTCTCTGATCTTTTTGTTCCTATGGCTAGTGAATGCCGTGGATTGAAAATCATGCAAAATTTTAAGGCTTTGGTTTATATACAAAGGGCATTTTTGAAAAATATTCAATGTTGATGATACTGGAATTAGTGCAAAAGCAATCCTTTTAAAACTTGATTTTGCATGTTTTTCTGGAAACAGACCTGAAGTCAATCCATTATTTTTTAACCTGATAGAGTCTTTTTGTTATTTAAAAAAAAAAAAGTGTTTTTTCACATGATATGTGATTAGAGTGATATGTAACTAAAAATATGATTTTCATCATTGGATCTCTCTATTTAAAATAAAGGTAACAGATAAATCAAGGAGAGTATGCAAATGTGAAACCAAAGGTTTTTCAATTTCTTTTTCTGTTAAATGTTTCACTCACATATACTTAACCTTCTTTGGTCTCCCAGTATGTTTTTAGAATAAAAATTGTCCTTTTCTCTGTGAGAAATAATCTGCAGATCCATTGCACCAGTGCTACTAAGATTCTATTTGAAGTATCCCTCAGCACAAACAGGTGATGTGGCACCTAACCGAAAAGTTCAGGAGATATTTGTGAGAATGGATTATTTATCTTTGTCCATACATACAGTAATAGTAAGGAAAGAGGAATTGATCTGCATTTTAGTGTTTATTGTGAATCTTCTGTTGACATTAATGTGCTCTGGAAGAAGTCCATGATAGCCGTTGCAGGACATTAACAGATCAGCTTTCAGTGCAAAGGATGCATGAGCTTACTGCAAACTGTAAGTGTATATACCCTTCAAAAGCATTCTGAAAGTGTATAGCACTTTACAGGAACTGTAGAAAATTGATTACCTACTTGAAAATGTGGAGGGAAACAAGGTAGAGTGGATACTTGAAGTGGAGCTGTCTAGTGGAGTTAATGCAGTTTCAATCTTCTATTTAATGCCAAAACTTTAAAGAATTTTACTATCTAGTATTGAGCTCATCTGTTGGGTCAGTTGGAGAAGCAGCAACAGCAGCATTGTAGACTGAGGCAAGTCCAAGGCTGAGGGTTAAACCAAGCTGCACAGGGGCATTCCTGAGCTCAAGAACGCCTGAGCAGCAGCTCTGAGACCCACCTGGATCGGGAAGACCTGGGCAATCAATCAGGCATGAAGGAGACATTTCCATGAGCAGATGGGAAATTTAAATGGATCTAGGGAGCATGAATGATCCAGAATGTGACAAGCAGGGGTTTGGCATGGCAGTGAAGCTGTGGCATGGTAGTTTGCATGGCAGTTCAGGCAGGTGGGGCGAGGAGGAAGGGCTCCCCTACAACCACCTGAGAGGAGCCAACAGGCAGATAAGCAGATTTGATATCTGGTGAAGAAGAGCACAAAAAGACTCCTTCAGCCTTTTTAGTGTTCCAGTGAAAACTTCTTCAGTTGCAGCATTGACACACTGTACAGCTCATTCCCCTGCAGCTGCTGAAGTCACAGAATGAGCCATGGCAGAGGCCTCCAGCCAGCCAGAACTCCTGACAGCAGATGGACCTGTCCAGGTCACAGGTTCCAGCAGCGACTGAAGCCTCTCATTGAGGCTGGGGCTGACAAAGAGTTCTGTTGCAGGTGTCCTGTAGTGGAGAAGCTGTGTCACCAGGGAAGGAAGCTACAGGAAGAAGTGAATGAGCAAAAGATTGATTGGTTATTTTCAGAGAAGCTACAGGCTCAAGACACTTAGGAGTCTCAAACCTTGGTAGAGGAGAAGCAGGTGGACTCAGAATCCTGCAAGGTAATTTGTCAAGGGTCTGTTGAAGGCTGAGAGCAGTAGGAATACTCATATATCAGGAGGAAAGATCCTCCTAAATCTGAAAATTTAACAGGCAGCACTGGCAGCTTCTACAACATGTATGAGGCCCTGGAACTAAAAGGACAGACACGGATAGGGTGGGTGAAGGTCCACACTGTCATAAGTGAAACCTGGTGGGAGGAGTCCTCTGACTGGGGTGCCCTGTTGGGTGGTTACAGGCTCTTCAGGAGGAACAGGCAGGGCAGAAGAGGCTGGGGGATGGCACTGTGTGTAATAGAAGGGTTAGAACATATGGAGCCCACAGCTGGCAATGGCACAGTTGAGAGCCTCCGGATAAGAATCAAGGAATGTCACTGTGGAAGTCTATTACAGACTTGCCAGCCAGGACAATGACACCAGTGAATTATTCTTGGAGGAGCTAAGGGATGCTTCCAGGTCAAGTGCCCTTGTCCTTCTGGGCAACTTCACAGACTTCACAGAAATAACTGGAAACATCACAGAGGTGTTGCAAGCTGGGCGAGAAGGTTCTCAAAAAACCTGGATGACAACTTTATGGAACACGTCCTAAGGGATACAACTCAGAAAGAAGCCCTCCTTGATCTACTGCTTCTCAACAGAGAGGACCTCGTGGGTGGAGATTGGTGGCTGTCTTGGCTGCAACGACCACAAAGTGACTGACTTTAAAATCTGTTGACAGGAGGAAAAGTGCCAGCAAAACCTCAGTTCTGGACATGAGAAGAGCTGATTTCAGGCTGCTTAGGGAATTAGTAAATAAGGACCATGGGGAAAAATGTTTTTGCAGGTGCTGAGGTCCATCACTGCTGGTCACATTTTAATCATCACCTCCTGAGGGCCTAGGAGCAGGCAAATCCCAAACGCTGCAAGTCAAGGAGGCAAGGCAGAAGTCTGGCTTGGCTGAATAGGGATCTTCTCTTGGACATAAGGAAATAAAAGAAAGGTGTATGCCCAGTGGAAGCATGGTCAGGTGACATGGGAAGAATAGAGAAGTGTTGCTTATCACTGTAGGGAGAAAATTCAGGCGGCCAAAGCTCTACAGGAGCTGAAGCTGGAAAGAACCATGGGGGACAATAAAAAAGTTTTTTTCCCAATTAATGGCAACAGGCTGGAGAGCAGCACTGTGGAAAGAGACCTGGAAAGCTGAGCATGAGCCAGGAATGCCCTGGCAGTCAGGAGGACCAACCCTGTCCTGGGGTATATCAGGCACAGAATCACCAGCTGGGCAAGGGAGGGGGTTATCCTGCTCTGCGCCACACTGGTGTGGCCTCACCTTGAGTGCTGTGTGCAGTTTGGGGTGTCACAGTATAAAAAAGACATAAAGCTGTTAGAGATAGTCCAGAGGACAGCCACAGAGATGGTGAAGGGTCTGGAGGGGAGGCTGTAATGAGGCGTTGCTGAGGGCACCTGGTCTGGTCAGCCTGAAGAAAAGGAGACTCAGGGGAGACCTCATTGTGGTCTACAACTTCCTTGTGAGGGGAATCGGGGACCTCTTCACTCTTGTGATCAGTGTCAGGACTTAAGGAAATGACATGAAGTTGAGTTAGGGGAGGTTTAGGTTGTATATCAGGAAAAGGAGTTAGAGAAGCTTTTAGACAACACTCTCAGGCACATGCTATGACTGAGAGTCACATCCCCCTGCTGGGGATGGTCCTGTGCAGGGCAAGGACTTGAACCCCATGATATTGATGGGTCCCTTCCAACTCAGTACATTCTATGAATTCTATTATTTCTATGATTTCTATGATCTTTTTTGAACAGCAAGTAGTGTCAGAGCAGATTTTTAAGAAACAGAGTGGAACAAGTTTAACTCCAGGTCTCAAACCTTTTTCTGAAATTATAAGATATATAAGAAGGAAAATGTTCTGTAGGAGATTTGGGCTTCTTTTTTTTGTTGTAAGTTGATAAAAAATTTCTATATTTTTCATGAATGTTCCACTAAAAAAAAGCAAACCAGAATTTGGTAGAAACCTCCAATGTACTTGGATGAGGATTCCAGCACAACAGATAACAGTTTTTGTACTCACTGCATAGTATTCACCCCTAAGAGGTACAATGCCTGAGCAGAAAAAAACTCAGTGTAAACTACATTTAGTCTTACACATTTCTTGCTTGCTCAATTGCACATGGCCTGGTTTATTCCAAGCTGTGCATGGGGAAATTTCATCCTGCAGTTTTCAAAAAATAGGAGACATGAACCTGCTGGTGAGTCCTGCTGACAGAAATTAGGGACTTGAAAGTAATGGGAAAGGATGTTAGAAGCTAATGAATTCCCTCAGGCATTTCCCACTCTCCCTCTGAGTATGTCTGTACCTGGCATTGTTCTCCACATACTGACTCATAATCACTGTACTTCCATGGGCTCCCACTGGTGTTGTCAATTAAATACTGATATAGCTAAGAGGGACTACACCATATGGTGGCATTGCTGCGTTGGGTACAGTTAAATACAAAAGTGATGTGAGTTGCATGTATGAAGTTGTATTTTTAGTATTCAGAATGACAGCATAGGCCAGATTTTCCAAAACTCTTACTTTCATCACAGTATCAAAACAGAGGCCAGCTTTTCAAGTTTTCAACTTGCAGCTCCCAGTACTGGGACACTAGTTTTTAGATTTTTCAGAAGAGTTTTCAATCAAAAGTACTATAATCTTTTGATTATGTTAATCTGCTATGACAGTAAGCAGTTTCTCTATGGACTGGAGATTTTTATTTCATGTAAATGAAAATCTGGCTATTCATAGAGTCAGCTGAGCTTGTTGTGCCTGTGCTCACTTACAGATGTGAAACTCCATGGGCATAACTCCTGCATTTACTGATCTAAGAGGACAATCAATTACATATGCAGAAAAATTTCTAGAGGGAGCAGAAAAACCAGTATGATCCTTCTGTGAATGTCATTACAAATTCCTGGCTACTGCCTCTGGTTACTTCTTTTAACTGAGTCGTAATTTTTCATGAAATATTGTTAGAAGTGGAATTTTGTTTTTCTATACATATGATAATGGGAGATGATGAAGAAGATGAGGAGACTCAGGAGTGATCTTATTGCTCTCTACAACTTCCTGTAAGAAGGTTGTAGCCAGGGGGGAGTTGGCCTGTTCTCCCAGGCAACCAGCAGCAGGACAAGAGGACATAGAGTTAAAGCTGTACCAGGGGAGGCTTAGGTGATTAGCTATTGGAATGGGCTGCCCAGGGCAGCAGTGGAGTCACCATCCCTGGGGGTTTTTAAGGAAAGACTGGACCCAGCACTCGGTGCCATGGTCTGGTTGACAAGGTGGTGCTCAGTCCCAGGCTGGACTCCATGATCTCAGAGGTCTTTTCCAACCTAACGGATTCCGTGATTGCTACATGTCATTCTAACCAATCAAGAGAAAAAAGGTATACATGAAATAAAATACTTGCCTAATTGGTACTTTGAAAGTATATGAATGCTCTTACAAATGTACATGCAAACTTTAGTCCTCACTTAATTATCAAAATAAGAATGTGACCAGTGCAGGTATTGTAATATTTAGGATAAACTCATGATCCTTAATCAGAAAGTTTGTTTCATAATCTATCCCTATTTTTCAGGTCTATCTAATTTCTCATAAAATCAGTAACAGGTTATACTGCCTATGGTATTTGATCATAGTATGACTGATGCTTGTGTTACACAATGTTACTGGCTTGTGATGAAAACTCTAACAGGAATATTTTCATATGTAATTCTCTGTGACATCTTACACTATTTCTCCAGTCATTTTTTCTCAGGCTGACTGCTGTGGCTGCTCTGACTTCTGTTTCTCTTGAGCCCTCACCATTTTTAAATGGATAGTTGTGGCATGTGACTTGGAATATCATAGAATAGTACAGAATGGTTTGGGTTGAAAGGGACCTACAAATACCTACAGTTCCAACCCCCCACCTGTGGGCAGGGACATCTTCCACTAGATTAAGTTGTTCAAAGCTCCACCTAACCTGACTCTGAACACCTTCTTGACCCTGTCCCTGGTGCTTGCATTATGCCAGAACTCTTATCTTGATTGAGCTGTTCTGTCCCCGAGTACCATCTGTTCTGTCTCCTCCCCTGTCAAACACTGGGCTGGGTTAATAATACCCATTTTCCACCCACATGTCCTGGGTTTCCCTAAAGATAAATATGATTTCTTTATATAGATATACTTTGTTTTGTGTTCACTTTTGTGGTATTTCATTTAGGAGATTTCCAGGAATGTAGCCCAGAATGGAAGCCATCTTGTGTGATAGTAATTGAAAAATATAATGAATTCTTTTTTATCTATAAATGTCTCTCATTTTAATTACAAGTTATCTGAGTCATGATTAAATATGCTTATATATCTCCTTTTTTTCCCTAATTTATATACTCTCTCAAGACAGTACTTCTGATAAATGGAATTCATTTTCAAAATGTGATTGAGGTAATGTTATACAAAATGAAAGAGTTTTTCATCTATTCACAACAATGAGCGCAAAAAGAAAAGTGTACCCATCCAAAGCATGAAGTTGAATTCTTGAGCATGTGTAAATATCACTGACTTCAACAGGACTTTTAAGACCCAGCATCTGCTAGTCCAGTCTGTAGATCATATCTATTGAGTGGTAATGTTTGCAATTAGTATTTAAAAGATGTTTATATAATAAATCAAGAGTAACTCCAACTTTTCCCTTACAGAGTGTGAAGAAAAAACCTGTAATTCTCCTCCCACTTTAGGTGTTTCACAGTGGTGACAACCCTCTAATGTTCAAGCATTAAAATGAATAAAAAGAAAATAAAGAAAAATACACCTTGCATATTTTTATTTTTATAATGTGAATGAAAACTTGTGCATATATTAAGCAATTTTATTTCTTCCAATGATTCCTGAAAACATTTTTCATAAACACTAGATACTGATTTGTCTTCCTTAACTAACAAGAGAAAACACTATCCATTTTGGTGTTAGTCTTTAATTTGTTCTTGGAACTTCAGGTTTCACTGAAACGGTGCTCAGTCACCGTGGAATAATAAGGTACACTTCTGGACAACATTCTTCCCTTTAATCTGCAGATTGTGAGATTACAGGCAAGAAAGGTAGTAAATAATTCCCTAGGGAGATTTTATGCATGTATAAACTTGTCTGGAGGAGTGGAATGGGGTTGCTTTAAGAAATAAGGCTTTCTTTGTTTAAATCCTATTCTGGGGTTTAGTGCAAGTAGAAGAACAAGTAAAAGTCATGATTGTTTTCCGTTAAGTCATGATGAGTTACTTCATTCATAGTTTCACATCCCGGTGAAATCAGTGAGGTGAAAAAGTAAATTGCAACATTTTGTTTGCTAATATATTTGTGAAAGGTGGTAATTGTACCTGTGCTGCTTGAAGGTCATACCAGTCTGCCCTATTTCAAAACATATTTCCTGCTCTTTTTTGCCTACAGATGATTCAAAATCACTAATAAGATGTAAGAAAACTGTGCACAGAAGAAGTATAAAACATGGGAACTGAGCATATGTGTGCAAATAAGGAAACAAAAAAATACAGCTAAGAGCTTAAGGGTTTGCATATGCAATTATGCATAGGCTGTGAGGAGTATGTGCAGGTTTGCATTAAAGCATGAAGTATTAGCATGTAGGCTAACTAGAAATTCAGGCTGTGCAGCCCCTGTTCTTTCTGCTGTCCTGCAGGTCTGTGGATAAGTTATTAACAGAACTAATCTTATTTAAAAACTCAAAGCTCCTCACTGGCTGGCTGGAAGCAGGTCGTCCTGGGACACTTTTTACTCTTTTGGGGTGCATGTGGAAGCTATCTTGCTACCACATCCCTAGGGTTTTGACATGTTCATAGCCCCACTTCCTGGAGCAATGAGAAGCTTAATTTTCCTTAAAAATGAAGTGTCCAATGCTGCAAGGATTGTGGAAAAATTTAAAGACCTAACTTGACTGGATTCAACACCCGCAATATCAAGACATAAGAACAATGGTATTTGCTTCCACTAAAAATCTCACAACTTTTTAAACTGGTTCATTAGTTTTGAAATAATTTTTAAGCCTATCTCGAAATATACTTCAACTTGCCTGTGGAGAGTTTACTTGCATTTTTTGATTTTTCTATTATTAATCTAACAACTGAATGAGGAAGTGCCAAAACCTACCTATGCTGGTCAAACACAAAGACACAGGCTCTCATAATGTGCAGTGGTTGGATGGAAACCTGTTAGTAGGAAGAAAGGACAGTTAATAAAAAGAGGTACTCTTGGTACCATTTTACTGAACCTATTGAAAATATTGTGTTATATAGCACAATATGTACAGCACAATCAAATAACTGCAAAATTTGACTAATGCTTCTAAAATAGGTAGAAAGATCCTTCCTTCCTTCCTTCCTTCCTTCCTTCCTTCCTTCCTTCCTTCCCCATTAATCTAAATTCCAGCTCTTATTTGAAACATTATTATGTGGAAATATATTTCTATTCTTGGCTCAGGTTCTGTTAGTGAAGTTTTGAATCAGTTGTTGAAAATAAGGAAAAGAAAAAATAGAACAAGAAGATTTTTTGAAAGAAGCTTCACTTCAAACTGTTGTATATTTGCAAGAAAAAAATGCCATACTGACACAGAACACTAGCCCATTAATGACAGTAACCTATCTCTAACAAAACTAATAAGAGCTGCTATTTTGGAGACTAATTGTGATTAGCAGTAGTCCCCTCCTTTTGGTGACATAGAGCATCCAAAATCTCTGTGTGAGATGTAGAGAGCATGTCCCTGACTATTCTGTTTGGTATCTGTTTCTCCCACACAGGATTTCCACAACTTTCCCTATGATTCCTTATGATTCTGCTGATATTATTTGTCTTCCGATACCTCTTTGTTGCGAAAGTTTCAAGAAGTCCTGTATTCACTGTGTAAAAAAGTACTTTTCATTGTCTGGTTTGAACTTATCTTCTACTGACTTCACTTACTGCTCAATCAGCTGGTAGAGTGGGGTTGGTGAATAACAGTTCACATATACCTCATTCATCAGCTTGTAGATATTGCAAACCTTTATCCTACTCTGTTGTCTTCTCTTGTAACTGAAGAGTCAAAGACTCCTTAGTGTCTCCTTGTAATGCAATGGCTTTACTTCATTACTCGTTTTAGTTGCTCTTCTCTGTACTTTCTCAAACTCCAGAATTTTCTGAGATGCTGAAACCACACATACACACAACATTCAACATGTGGGCATATTAATGTTTCAGATAATAGCAATATACTTCTTTTCTTTTTGCTACAATACTCTTTTGTTTTTTCTCAGTACTGTTCCTGATGATGCCACTTATTGTCATACAGATAATTCCACTCAGCTGACTGTAATGAATTAAATCACTCCTCTGAGTTGTACCTCTCATTTCTGAGAGCAGCATCATGTAAACATGATTTGGATTATTTTTTTCTGCCTTAAAGTTATCTACTCTCAAGCTTATCTATTGAGTTTTTTCTTATTTACTTGCTGTGGTTCTTTTGAAGATCCTTACCAAGACCATGGTATTTGATTTCCCAAAATAACTTGCTATCATCCATGAAATTGGAAATTTCACAATTCACTCAATTTTCCGGATTACTGATGAAGATCTTGAACCAAACTGGTCTGAATACAGATTCATTTACGACCCCTCTGCCAACTCTTGACCTCTTCAAAAGTGACTATTGAATCCTTCCAGTTGCTTCCTATCTAACCATCTTTAAATACACAAAAGGACTTTTTAATCAACTTCAAAGCAGTTTTATTTCCTCAGGAGTCTTTGGTTGAAAAAACTGTCAAAAGGTTTCAGAAAGTAAATGTGTTCAGACCACTTTAGCCCCTTTGTCCACACATTCACTGGCACAGCTGGTAAACCAGACTGATGAAAACTCCACCAGAGAAGCAGGAATAACCCTTACTCTAATCCTCCCAGTAACTCACCTCCTTAGTATGCTCAGGGACCTTTCATTCATCACAGACTCAGTGGTATTGTTATGGGGGGAGAGCAGATTCACCAGATTGTAAGCCCCAGGACATGCCCATCCACAACTCCCTTTAAAGATGGGATTGTTCAAACACCACTTCTCTGGTACAAGAGACTACAATTTTTTAAAGATACTCTTCAAATTCTCTTATTCCTCTTAATGTTTTTATGTGTCATATATTATAGGCTTTTCTTTCTTCTCCTTTGTGCACACCTCCCATTCTTTAACTGCCATTTTTTTCCCTAAGATAATAAATTTTTCCATTTCCCATCATTTGCTATGATAGTTTTTCTCCTGAGCCTTGAAGAGATTGCATTTGATAACTTCATTTTCTCCTGGAACTGCAGTACGCAGTTTAACTGGGCTCGCAATACATACTCCAGGCTCTTGCTTGTAGAACTATTCCTTACAGGACATTTTTGTTGGCCAGTTGAATTTTTCATTTTGTTTTATTTTATTTTTAATATATCTTTTTTTCATTTAGTGCTCTTTCTTGAAACTGGATATCTCTCTGCAGGATGTGTCTTTCTCTCGTGATACAAAATTAACTTCAACTATATTGTGATCTCAGTTACAGAGTGGCTCACCCACTAGTAACTGTTGAATGAGATCCTGTGCCCTCAGTGTAATGTCTGAGTTCCTTTTATTTTTCCTCTGATTCTGAAACAGCCTAATGTAGGAAGGAAGTTTACATTGCATTAATAAAATTTTCTTCATCACATGCTTATGAGGCACTGAACTTTATCTAGACAATTTAAATCTACTATTTCTTTGTCTAACTTAACTGCAGCTCCTTCAGTTTTGATAAGGAAAATGCTATATTTTCACCATCAAAGTGCTGGATTTCACCAACAGATTCCTCAGTGCTCTTCTTTTCCCACAATATTATACTTGAACTTTCCACAATATTATATTTTAACTTAGCATTATACCTCCTGTATTGTGCCTCTCTCACACCCTCTTATTCCCTCTTTACTGTCTATGAAATTGATGTCCTAGCTCCATAATAATCTTGTTTACCTCCCTTCAACAGTCTGTGTGGTGTGTTTTCTATGAGGTTTGCTGCTGGTGCCAACCATTCTAATTTTTTTATCATTTCTAGACTTCTACTCTTGCTGCAGAAGCATCTGTATTTTTTGGTCTTGCTCAGAATTGCAAATGCTACTGAACTGGCACTCTAGGCAGACTGATTACCATTCTCCTTTCATCACAGTTCTCTATTCATGTCCCTCCCGACCTTTCTGGAGGTGCATTGGGCATTGCCACACCCTCTCTGAGGATTGCATTGAACTGAACCAAATGTTCCTCAATGCCTGCCAGCTTTCTCTTGCTTCTAGTGTAGACAATCCTCTATGATTATTTTAATGTCCAGTGCCACTAGCTTAGGTTAGCATAAAGCCTATGTTGCTAGTATACTACATTCCCCAAATATTCATCAGTTCTTAATACAAAGAAACCCCTCTGTTCTGTATCTTTGAATCAACCCTGCCCTGAGCCTCTAGAACCCTTCCCACCCCATGGGCTTTACACTGGAATTGGCTGTATTTCACAGCAAAGAGGTCACAGAGGCCAGTGTCCTTGCATTTGCCATAAAAGCTGTTTCTCCTGTACTTCCACACGTCGGTAGCAGCAACATGGACCAAGATCAGCAGCTCTTTCCCTGCTCCTCGAACCAAACTAATCAAAGTAAATGAAGACCTTCTGAGGTCTGCTGCTTTTGCATCCCACTGCAAAATTCTATGTGATCCTCTCCACTGCCACAAGCTCGGCTGTCCACATGCCTATGAAACAAGAACACCATTCCACCACCTGCTTCTCCCAGCTCTGAAGATCCCTCAGCAGACACCATGGCACCAGCTGGGTGCTGGATCTTATTCAAGAGCCCTCTTACCCTGAGACTTGCAAGCTCCTCAGTCACAAGGCTATGGGGGAAGCAGGGATGTGTCTCTGGACCTCACTTGTGAACCTCTCTGGCTCTTCTAGCTGCTCCCATTCCTCTTCTCTCAGCGAGGGAGAGAAACCCTGTCCTCCCAGACTAGTGCTGTGCATCCCATCCACTTGTAAACCTGGTTCCTTGGGAAGATACTCCTACCTGCTGTACCTGAGTAATGGATAAGGGACTTTGCAGCCTATTGCTGGACTTCCACTTGCACTTTGAGCTTGACATATGGTCAAAAGCATACAGTTATTTATCTTCTCTTCAGTAAATAAAGAGGATCATATTTACCTCCTAATCTATTTTACCCTTTTTTAGCTAGTTAGCAACAAAGGCAACTCTGGCCTGAGACCTACCATGCTGACTTGCCTTCCAGGCGCCATCCTGACAAGCCGTCAGAATTCCTGAAGGCACTGCCATTGTTCTCTTAATTTCACTGTCATTTTTGGAGGCAAGATTGATGCAAAATACTTTCTCATCTTGATGTGAAAAGATTTTATTTCCATATATACATACTAGTGTCTACAATTGCACAACATGTAAAGAATTACTGAATTAGGCCTAGGGTGTTCACATCCTTTTTTTTCTATTTTTTGCTCTAATCTTATTTCCTGCATTAATTTATTTCCAAAGAAGAAAGAATCTGATTTTATTTAAATAAATGTTAAGAGTATGGATCAGAAGAATATTATTTGTTTTCACTCAATTTAATTATTTTAGCAGTTCATATTATGTGATTTCTATGAATTTGCATTGATCTACCTTGACTGTAACAGATTATTTTTTAAAATAAATAGTTTATTCCTTATTATTTTTTTTTTTTGGCTGTATCCTCAACTGCAACAAACTGATATCTTGTCATTACATGATTGCTGCTCACTGAGGATTTGGCTCTGTAATTTCAGATGAAAGGTCTCTTCATCAATGACAGCAAGCCAATTTAGACATATATATAAACCAGCTGCTGGTGAAATATTTTACTAGCCAAGAGAATACGGCTTGAGGACTTCGCTTCCAGTTATACACAATGGCTCAGATAGCTACAAGCTAGTTGCCTAGATTAAACCAGGAATCTAATCTGATTTCATAGTAATGGTGAGAAATAGTCAGGAAATGTTGTGTTTAGATGCTTTTCCCAGGAAAGAAAGGAAAAGGAAACAGGCAATGTCTCCAGACCTGCTGGACTAATATAAGAAATGAAGAGAACTAACAGTGATATGCTGGAGATTATATTTTTAAATAGAGATTACATCTTTAAATAGAGATTACTGCTAAGTTTTCAGAATGAAAAAGAACAAGAAAGGATGGACAACTAAAGAAAAGTTTCAGATCATCAGGTATTGGGTATAACAATTTTCTTTGTTAAAGGACCATGACAGTCTATAGCACACATGACTAAAGAAAAAAAAGAAAAAAAAGAAAAAAATAGAGGGAAGATATAGATTCAGGACAGAACATACACACAGAAATTATAGAATTTTGTAATTATATGGTACATTTCTAAAGTTTCAAGTGCCAGCCCCTCGGTGATGGCTGTTCTGTATAAGTGTAACCTGAGACATCAAGTTCCTAACTCAGGTCAACAGCTTGAACAAGATAATGATTATATCTACTGTTCTTCAGCAAGCTGTGATTTTGGCCCTGGAATATCTTTTTAGAAGCTCTTTAGAAACGAGAGCCACAATTACAAATCAGTTGCTGATGCACTTTTTTAGTAGCTGGATTATCTTTCTCTGATGCTTCATGTTTGTTCTGACTTAAAAGCTCAACACACTCAGAAACAAATTGGGAATATATTTAAAGACAACACTGTGTGACTTAGAGTAGATGCAATTTCAGGCATGTAAGCATGGAAACGAAGCAGCACCATTTTTTTCATGACTAGCTGCTAGTAACAAAGCAGCTCCATAGGGATCAAAGACTGTAATGAAGAGAGTGACTGGGGATGGCCAGCCCCCTGGAGATGGCACTAACCTCACCCTGCATTACCCTGTGTCAGTACATTGCAGACCAGCAAAGCTTTGAGAGCTCGGGACAGAAAATTTAGGAACTTTGTACAGAAATTCAGAGAAGAAAACCAACATGAGGAAGAAAAAAAGGAAATTAAAAGAACATGGCTAAATATCTCAAAAGAGCAAAATCATCCCCTGACATGGCCAGAATGGCCCCTGGCATTTGTAGAACGGTGCTTGCATTCTGCTGACTTTCCTTTTTCATTATGTGAGATTTTCCTCAAGAAAAACTTGGATAAAGGGTTTAGAAACTTCCGTGTCCCTGAGATGTGGAATTTCTTGATCTCACTGATAAAGTCATTGCACAGAGATCAATGAGAGAGGAGAGTCATTAAAAGAGGATACTTAAGAGTGCATTTCTCAGTATGAACAGAAAATAAATATTTCTACATTCATTACAGCCACAG
Source organism: Phainopepla nitens (assembly GCA_013400175.1). Lineage (NCBI taxonomy): Eukaryota > Metazoa > Chordata > Aves > Passeriformes > Bombycillidae > Phainopepla > Phainopepla nitens. Next base: position 848,066 of record VXBQ01011975.1, on the reverse strand, counting down.
TGTGGTTGTGTTGCTGTTGAAATATAAAAATGCAGTTATGACAGTCTACCATGATTTCATGAGAATACATTTTCAAATTCTCATGAGAGAATTCTCATGATTTCATGAGAATACATTTTCAAATATATATGTTGTAACTACATGCTTTTATATTTCAAAACACTGTAAGGCATCTTAGGTTACATTAAAAATGATGCAGAGATTTCCAGAATGAGGTTAAGAAGTTGGGCAAAGTACTCTGTAAATATAATCAAAACAGAGTTGGAATCAAAATAAATTCACATCTGAGCTTTCCATATAAATGTAAAGAAAACCAATTTAACATTCCTTCCACTCTAAATTCCTGAGAGTTATAGAAAAAAGTCCTTGAAGTCTTCAGGTAAAGATTCAGATAAGGACTGATGTAGTGTTGTCAGGGAAGGAGTTCTCTGGCTCGTTTACAAATAGTCTCTTCCACAGACATTTCTTGTACTGCCAGAGAACAGAGGAGGAAACATTGACCTCCTACCTCACCTTTCTCCCTGAGAACATCAAGTACAGAGGGGCACAAGGTGAAACTCACCACATGGTAGGCACTGACCACCAGAAAAACCTTCCCTCAGCAGTACAGCAAAACTGAAAGAAGCAGGAGCCAAGTGCAAATCCCCCACCCAAAGGTCATGAGCATGAGAACTACCCTTTACACAGAGCAAGAGCAGAAGTATCACAGTTTTGCCAGGAGCGTTTCCAAGAGGAGCTGTGTAAATCCCCAGTCTTAAAAGGGCTACAGAACAAACACAGTTGTACTGCTTTAGGAGGAAAGTGTTTTTAAAAAAAAAAAAAAAAAAGGAAAAAGAAGAAAGAGAAAAGGAAAAAGGAAAAAAGAAAAAATAAAAAGGAAAAAAAGAAAGCTGCCTTACAGTTGAATGGGAATCTGCAGCCACTTAATTTTTTCTTTGAATAATAAATCTCATGCAGACATGATTGAGACAGGAGACCAGCAGTTTGATCAATGTCAGACTTGCAGTTTGTCCAGTAGGGTAGAGCAAGGAGCTGGAGAGAGAAACCTCCTTTTCCTCAGTCAAAAATTGACACTGGGATTAGTTTTCCTAACACAATACTATTTTATTTTCTTCTTAAGAAAGAAATCACAAGGCATAAAGGAATAGTATTCTTTGTAAAAAAGAGCCTTTTTCCCTTCCTTTCTCTTCAAATAAGGTGAGTAAATGGATTTACATTTTAAAGTAATATTTGGGAAATAGAATGAGCATTTTCTAGGATAAAGACTATATAACTAAAAGTTCACCATCCAGCAGCAAAAAAATGGCAGGGCATGAGGGGTGGGGTTTAGAGATGGAAATTAGTTTATTTGAACTTTCAACCAAAATGGCCAGAATCTGGCATCTATCCACACAATGCTTCCCTAAATGAATAGTCCTGTACTGAAGTAAGGGGAAACCAAGCAGCCTCAGCTGCTGGAGATTGCACAATGAAATTTGCTTAATTCTTAAGAAAACTCCTTGTGAGGAGAGAAAATGGAGTGTTTCTAGAATTCCTAAAATTATTTTTTATAAAAAAAGAAACAAAAAACTTAAAAGATGCATTTTTGCTTTTAGACAACTTTGCACATAATGCAAGTATTTATGTGACTCATACATTATAGCAGAAAAGTAAGGTGGGGGTTTTTTCCTGCTTTAAGTTTTAGTGAAAAAATTTTAGCTGAGTAACACAGAAATTTTTTTTTAAAATTCCCATGCGGTTTTTGGGTGATCTCTAATAGAGGAATTACAAGAACAGTGAGCCTGGAATGATGTGTGAGATAAAGTCATTTATTATCTTTGACATATCTCTGACAATATTTTGCTTTGCTAATAGAATGGGATTATTTGGCCTCTTATGCTAAAACATACAAGAAGATAATCAGATAAAGTTGTGAATACAAATTGAAAATTTTTGGTTAAGTATATAAAGAAATTTTAGTCATACACAAAGTTTTGTCTAAGAATATTTAGACTGCTAAAGAAAACTGAAAGCAAAAACCAAGGCTAAGCCACTTGTATGCTAAGACAGATGGAGAGCAAAAATTCTCTGTGCAAATTCTCATTAATTCAAATCAGGATGAACTGGTACCCTTTGAGGGATAATGATCAGAAGAGAAGACTGCAAGAACAGAACAAAAGGAAATAAATAAAAATATCAATCTTTGAAATCATAAAAAAATACACACTCAAGACAAACCTACTACTGAACTCAGAAGATACTGAACCCAGAAGATTCTGATCTGGTGGAAATAAAACCAAACTTATAGGGAGATATCTCTTAGGATATCTGGTTTTGCTTTGAAGAAGTTTTTGTCTGAACAGGAGTGGAAAAACTTTGTAGGCAGGAGAAAAAACATGCTAGTAATCAGAAGTTAAACTAGATCATGAAATAAAATGGATTGGAATTTGTGACAAAAGTAGTAATCAGTCTGGGAATCTGCAGTAAAAATGCTTAGACCTATATGTTTCTGAGACAGCATTCTTAACTCTGAAATTTGTTTCTATCTCACATGAAGCAGGTCCACTGAACTCCAAGAACCTAATTTTCCTAAGGAGCAGTGTCATTTTGATTTATGCTTCAAGCACTGTGGAAGAAAAAAACCTTGTCTTTTTACCACCAAAACAGCAAATGGATCTGGCTTGTGGTTCTCATCCAAGTTTATCTGCATTCTTTTCCCAGCATAAATCACTAATTTCACATTTGGATTGTGGAATGAAGAATAGTGTATTCATTCATAACGTTAAATTTCCACTTCTGAATTACGTGGAAATTTACTTCTAAAAAGCAGCTGTTCTCTACTATTTCTCTATATAATTTTTCTTGGTCAGATTTATATTTTAAAGTATTCTCTCTTACTGATTTAATTAAATTGGAATAATCTCTAAAGCAAGAGTCCTTCCATCAGTGACGTAACCTTCCTTGGCTATATTAAACTAAATCTAGCAGACTGGCAAACATGTGAAAATATATTTACACAGGACAGAATAAATATTTTTAATTAAAACAAGACTTTACAACATCTAGTGCTAACAACAAATCACTATCTATTTAAATGTTTAGCAAAAAGGAAAGCAGAATTTTACCACTTGAAAAGAGGTGCTGGTAATTAATTTGTAAGTATTTTGAAGGACTTACAAGAAAATCAACCCAACAAAAATGAAAACTTACTTTTAATATACACTGACATGTCCATGGTATATCCTTATCCATTAATCACTTTGTGATATTTTGAGCTTTACAAGTACTGCTTCCAAGATTTTGGTCCTTTATTCAGACCAATTCAGGAGCGGCTCAGTGTAGAGATGCACAATTTCTTAGTGATCCCAGAAAAAGAGCATTCCAGATCTGTAGCTGAATGTAAAGACACTCTTCAAAGCCTCTGGTCTCAAACTCTGCCCACTGTGTTCTCTCTAGGAATACCAGAGGTTTGGTGCATCATCTGCCACCACACAAGTATTTCCCATACGAACAATTCTACTGGTTTCATATAGGAAATTTAAGGCAGCAACAATCCAACCCAACCTGCCTCCTGAGTTATTTTTTCCTTGTTTATTATTACTAGTAAGGCTCAATAGCAGCAAACTTGGACAGATTTGAGGGTAGCCACTGAGTCCAGTCCTGAGTCCTGCTCACCAGGAGTGTTAGATCTCATAAAAACTGTTCATTTGCAAATATATTTGTATATGCGTTTATTATGTCTGTATGTACATGCATTCTGAACAGTTAAGAAAACACGCTGCAACCAGGTTCACACATTCAGACCACATTATATATAAATTTTTTTTGTACTTAATTTTAAATGTACATGATATTCTGATAATGACTTTGTAAATTAAAAGAATAAAACATTGGATGGAAGAAAAAAACCACAGAAAATAATCCAAGTATTCCTCCATTTTAGGTCAGAGTTCTAAGGTGCTTTATTCGGTAAATTCATGAGAGGGAGGAATTCAGTGACAGGCCAAAGTCTTCAGGCCTTAATTAATGTCATGGTGATGACAGATCTGCAGTGCACTCATTGCATTTCATACAAACGACTATGCAAGTCACCTTTGTTATCTACTAACTGTTCTATGGGAAGAAAAAACAGTCACATGCATGAAATTATAATCCAAAAGAGAAGGTCTTAGACCACAATTTTCAAAGACACTTAAAGTGATAAATTTAAAGTATTTGGGATTTCAATATTCTTTAGGTATCTGTATCTTGAAGTTGTACTGAAAACCTCAGCTGCAATACCTGCTTTCTTCTAGGCTACACCCTATCAGTTTATGAGATACAGGGCAATATCAATGTTGTTAAACTCCACTCCTATTTCTAATGGTTCTGTTAAAATCACACTTGTGATTTTAACATTATGATTAGCACATGATCCTTTGCTGGCTTCAGCTGGCAGATATCTTACTCTTTCCATCACCCATCTGAACACTTAGCTGACAAACCACATCTTATTTTAGCATTCATCCTTGTAAATTATCTTTATTGGCAACATTTATTTAAAAAGAGATTAGTGATTTTATATATATATATTTTTAGTGAACAGTGTTCCATGGAACGTAACTGGTGTTTTCAAAAGATTTTTTTTAATGTAAATTTTAAGAACATGTGAAAGCTATGTGATTTCCTGACAGACTGATAATAAACTCAAGTTGATCGTGAGACCAAAGGTGGTATGCCAGACCTCCACAGAACTTCATCTAGGAGTCTTTAACCATCTGAAATAAATGTATCATGTCCTGATTTGCTCTGCCCTCAGGAAAACAAAACAAAACAAAACAAAACAAACAAACAAACAAAACAAAACAAAACAAAACAAAACAAAAACCCACCCAAAGCAAAACAAACCTAAATCAAGGGCTATACCATCTTTCCAACTGGGTAACATGTTTCAGGTACTTGTTGAATTTTCTGTCTAAATCTGAATGCAGACTTTAAAATGAAGCAGAGGTACATTCATCACTGCGGAGCTGTCACAGTGGAGCAAAGAAGAACAGCTGGACTAGGGCTGAGGGTACCCAGCCGTGCATGTGCTTCAGCAGAGAAGCTGAACAGGGTATCAGGGACAGCTGAACTGCCTTGGTGGATGCATTGCTGGGTGCAAACTGTGGTGGTTCAGGAGCTGCTTCCCAGCTCCATTCATCAACTGTGCTGTGGGAGCAGCTCCCTCCAGGAAAAGGGCAGGGCCTGTGACATCTCCCCAAGATGACAGCACAGTGGGACCCACACCCTGACCTGTGACAGTCATCCATGTTTGTCAGGAGGCTCAGAAAATAAACTATGTCACCTGCTTAGACATCAGCATTATCACATGTAATCTCCTGTTGAATTACAGAGGTCTTTTGTTTAATTCTTTAGTCAATGTGTTCATCCACAACTATATCTGACTCAAAACATAAGAAACTGATCATATTCATGGAAATGTTCTTCACGTATGCAATGTAGTTCAACATCAGATGATAAGCATTTAAAATCATCTGTTTTCACTTTGAAAAAAGAACACTTTGGAATAGAAAAATTGGACGAAAAATTCATATCAAGTATCAGACCAAATCTCCCTGCATGTTAGTCAGAGAGGCAAGGTAGTGGTTACAGCATCAGCCAGGAGTTTCAGAGGCTCAGAATCAGTAATTCCCCATGCTTTGCATTTTTCAAGAGATCTGAGCATTACCAGACCACTCCATAACCCTATGTTATTGTGGGTTTACTATATGTTAATTTATCTTACTGGAGGTGGAGTTTTTGCTACCATTAATGTTCAGGATCTAAATCTAAGTTGGAAATCTCAAAAGTTTGCTATCACAATGCAAATATATAGTAACGGTGTTAGAATGAGTATCACAAATTCCTTTGTGTACATGCCAAAGGGTGAGAAAGTATTACATCATTGAGTATGTAATTGAAGATCTGCCAGAAAGCTGTAAATTACACTGAAATGTCAGAGCCACAGGTTCATCCTGCACACAAGTGCAGGAAGGAAGTTCACACTTTGCATCAAACACACTACTTGATCAACTTCACCAGCCCATTTTTATGGCCCATTCCTCTAAAAAACCCTCCCAATCACTCAATCTCTTAACTCAGCATTCATAGACTGGTATAAAATATGGGCTAGAATAAATAAGGTCATTCCTGTACTTATTACTTAAATAATCGTAGTGTAGGCCCAGTTTTGCAACATTTCTTCTGAGCTCTTTTTCACCCTGTACAAAAACAGAACAGTGTGTCCTGTTCATAGGGGCTGACAGTCATAAGCAAATAAAGCAGATAAGATGGGGCCGGATGTCCAGGTCCCAGGAAGCATGGAGATAATGGTGGTTAAATTGATAAGCAGTGCATGTTTAACCAATTGCTCACAAGCTTTTAAGCATCACAGTTTTCCTTGATGAACACAGAGTGCTGAAGGAGTGATCTGAGAGATGATAAGTAGGCATTTTTTTCAGTGCTCAAGAAGGGCGGACGGTTGTCCTAGAATATGTTCATGCTTGAAAATATAACAAGTGGGCAAAGGAAACTGGCACTAGAGGTGGGTTGCAATCTGAGAGTGAGCAGCTTGACTTGACCTGAGAACAAGAGGAAAGGAGGAAAGCGGGGAAATGAAAACCAGCCCCTTCTGTGCAATGCCATGGAAATGTACCCTGCACAGGGGTTGAGAACTTCTGTTATCATGGTACTTGAGGAAGGGGAAACTGAAAACCTGAGGAGGATGGGATAAATTATAGAATGATGGCCTGACACCAACTGTTGTTCCAAAATGACAGCAGGTGTCTATTTGTAACCACAACCCCAGGGCTTTATAACACAGGAGTGTGACAATATATTCCCTAGTCTCTTAGATCTTCAAAATGTAACATTTCCAATGCAGAGTTGCTGCTGCCTCTTTAGTTTATGCAAGTCCCTTTACTGGAGAAAGAGTTTATTTCTAAAGCAAGACAAAACCTCTTAAGGATGTGATACTCAGCATGGAAAGTTGCTCAGCCAACAAGCCTTGAAAGCTACACTTGCAAATGCAGATTCAGTTTTTGCAGATCATCACAGAGCCATGACTGACTATGGCTGTAACATCTTCACCTTGCTACATGCAGTAACTCTGGCCCTAACATCAATGGAATTACCAGACTTCAAGCAGGTATCAAGGGAGGTCTAAAATAGATTTTTGCTACTTTGCCCCTTGGGTGGAATTAAGGTATTGAATAAAAGAGACACAGATTATCTGTTTTACGAATGAGCTAGACTTGATCTGAAAACTTTTACAGACCTACAGCTTTACTATTGACTTCAACAAAAGCTGTCACCACCTAAAGGGTGAAGAACGTGTAGGCGACTAAAGGTGTTGGCAACCCACAGAGTCTCTTCACACCCAGGTTGCCACAGACACCCAGACCTGTTCTGAGAAGGGCTAACATGTCCCAAAAGCACTCAACTGCCAGACACAGTGAACACGAGGCTGAAGGAGCGAGAGGTGGGTCTCTTGTCGTGTGTGATTTCTTACTGCTGGAAAAGTTACAGTCCTAGGCTCAGAGCTCTGTGCACTCAGAGGCCATCCAAATTTATTTAGCCTCTGCTACCAGGTTACAAACTTCTGAACAAAGGTCAGAGTATTCCCAAGATGCTTTCAGATCCAGCAAAACAGTAGGAGAGTGAGAAAATCAGTGCTCTATCATTTGACTTGGCAGCTGTATTTGATCAGCTGCTAGTCACAAGAAGCTCAAAACAGACTTTGATCAAAATACTGATTTTTGAATGTAAATTCTGCTTCAGAAAAAAAATAGAAAATAGGATATCTAGAATGTCAGACAAGAAAAATGTATCTAATTCTCAAAGATATATTGTAGACAGAATAGACTCACATGAGACTTCTGACCTGTCCTAACTAGAAATATTTTCTTTTGATACATTTTCTATTTTGGAGAATAGAAAAAGAAATAATATAAAGATTTTAAAACTTCTATAAATATTTTTTAAAATAGGGAAAGGTTATGAAGTGGGAAAAGAACTTTTATATACCCACAGAGATAGAGGGAGAAGTATGTGTGTGTGTGTTCATGTCTGTGTGTGTATGTACAGATGTGATCAGAAAATTTTAGCCATCTCTGCCTGCAAAGGAAAAGCAGGTGCAGTTGTGGACCTCAAGTCCATTTCTCTTGAACCTTGGTTCACATCCCTTGTACTCCAGCTGAACTAAGTGCCATATATAATAGGGAACACATTACTTCAACAAGTTAATCTAGCAGCAATAAAAAAACTCAGTCTCTCTCAAATACCACTGATTTTTTTTTTTTTACTTCTTTACTTCTATTCAGTTCCACAGTTATCTGCTTTCTGACTGTAATTCTCTAAAATTGTGCCAAATGTGTTCCAGATTTTAATCATAGCATATCATGATAGGATCTTTCAAGCCCATGAGAACATGCAGTCAACAAAGTTCTTTTCCTTCATTTCCTGAGCTACTGGCAAAAGCAATTTCATTTTCAGGATGTTAACATTATTATTTCTGGCTAAGAAAATAGTAATCCATCATTAAAATGCTGATAAGGTATCAGCAAAGAATGCTTTGATTGTGGTTGCCATCTACAAATACACATTTATATGTAGCTTTTTGAAAATAAAGGCACACTTTGAAGGTGAATAATAATACACCAGTTGCTGAGGAAGACTGTGAATAATGACACAATGCAATTCATACTAATAGAAAACCTATATTTGATGTAAACACATCATATAGCATGAAGAGTTCTTAATTTTTACACCTAATTGTTGGATTTGGGTTACATGCTGGAGTTTCCTTATATGCAAGCAATATATAGAAGCTGATGGGCTGTCAGTTCTGAGGGGCACAGTGGAATTGTTTGGTGCACTACAGAAAGAGTGCCTGTATGGAGAGCCACCTACCCCAGACTCCTGTATGGAGAGCCACCGACCCCAAACTCCTGCTCTTTTAATACTTCAGGTCAGCCACCTGTTGGAGGATACATGTGAAGCAGACACTCGACTTTCCTTCTGCAGAAACCACAAAACAAAAGTTTGCAGAAGGGCTTGTGCAGGTCTACATCTCATCATCACCTGGAGTGAAGCAACGGGTGAACATCACTCCAGCACTAAGGGTTTCAGCGTTTTCACCATTCTGGAACAACTTGAAAAGGCTTTTAAACTCTCAAACACAGCACTCCTGGGAAAACCTCAAAACCCGTGAAAAGCAAGAAAACTAAATCAAGGTATTTTCCAAGCAATGGCATTTTTCCCCCTTTTTTTTTTTTTTTTTTTTAATTTGGGGTAATCACAATAATACAAGTAGTATCCAGCAGCTCTAATTACATTTGGAAAAAAAAAATCACTAGACATTCTTTAAATTAAATTAAATCAACTCACTGATAGAGTGAATATAAACTGAATTTTTTTCATATTATTTTTAAATGCCTCAAATGGGTGCTGCTTTTGCATTAACACCTCCCATTTCTCACAAATGTTAAAAAAGCCTTTCCAATATTACAGTCCTCTCAGTCCGGCTAGATAACTTTCTAGAAAAATATTAGTGAGTTTTAATTAGAACAAGAAAAGTCGTGAAGCATCTGAAAGCTTATACATAATGGGGACAGAGATTTAAGAAATTGTGTTTTCTTTAGCAGCTTATCAAACCTTAACTTTCCTTACCATTCCTTTGTCTTATGGTGCATTTTTTCCCCATTCATTGTAGAATTCAAAACACAACTGATTTAATGGATTTCCTGTTTCTAGACAGCTTCATGTTATATAAAAACAAGAATGTATTTGTATTCTAAGGTGTTCTTGGTTTGTTTTGACCTGAGGCAAACAAAGAAAGAACTTTCTTAACCTAAACCTAATATTATACAGTCCTTCCATTGAATGACAGACTTACCTTAATGCTTTAAAATTTTTGACTGCAAACTTTCTCTTCTCCTGTTCCATACCATCTTCCCTTTTTTTTTTTTTTTTTTTTTTTTTTNTTTTTTTTTTTTTTTTTGACCCCAGCACCTAGGTAACTTTGTTCATTCCTGAATCTTTCAGTGAATGCTCAAAAATCACTGATAGTTCCTACAGTTATTGCAGCACCAAATCAATAAGGAACTGATCAGATTTTCACATTGAATAACACCCACCCAAAGAGTCTCCAGTTAAAACATGTAATAGAGGAAATGCAAAGAAACATTTCTGCACCTAAAAGGTAGATGTTTTCAGCACTGAGAGGCAGAGAATGAACTGGAGTCACACCCTCACATGAACTGGACATGTCAGGAAGAAGCACAAAAGTCACCATCTCTGTTGCTGAGACGGGCAATGATAGCACAAACAATGTACCAATGCTTAGAACTGCCCAACTAATTAGTGCATCTGTGTCTAAACACCCTCGTTTTAAATTTCTCTGCTCTTTGACCTTTCATTCAGAGGTTTTTCCCCTTACCTAAATAGAGCATCTACTAAAAAATGGCACCTATATATTTTATATGAGAAAACAGCTTTGCTTGACAAAATATCTCAAAACACAAAATAATGAATTAAGATATCCTTTTGCTGCATGTGTAGTGCAGTTATAGCTATCTGCTAGACTATGAAAGATCATTTCAGTTCTTCACTAGATAAATTGTTTCATATGACCAAAAGCTCAGTTCAAGTCAATAATTTTTGCTCCCTCAAAGACTGCACAAAACCACCAAGCCTGTCCCTTTCAGATAAAATGCAACAATGCAGAAAAACATCCAAAGCTATTTTGTAATTCTTCCTCATACCAAATCATGAAGTACTTTGTAAGAAATTTCAATGAATGCTTCCAAGCTTTCGACAAATCAGAGTGAATTATTTTTGTTTCTCTGTTTGAAAGTAGAAAAAAGACTAACAGTAAGTATGATTCTATTTCAAAGGCCAACTTCAAAAAGTGACAGAAATAGCAAGCTGAACTGTAGGAACAGTGACTGACTCGACGCATTTTTCCCCCTTTTTTTTTTCAGATTTATCAAAATGAAACTAATATGAGCGAATAAATGCCTAAAATCTATTAAAAGAATAAATATAACTGTTCTTCTCAAGCACCCTTTGCTTTTGCTTCTATTCAAGTACTTAGAACTTGAACAGAAGTAAATTGAAAAGAACAAATGTTCTTTTAGACCAATGTTTATATTAATATTTATGCATATACATGTAGAAATTTTTGTTTTCAGGAAGGCAATATTGACTCAAAAGCAGTGAGTATTTTTGGATGAAAGCAATAGAAGTGTCCATGTCCAGAGACGGAGATCTCCACTAGAAACAATTATTGGGTATTAATTTTAAGTTTGGACTGATATTATTGTAGATTTTTTTTTAATTAAAAAAGTAAAATATAAACAGAGATCTATAGTTACAGATATTTTTTTGCCTACAATCTATGATAATGAAATAACAGGAACCCAACTGGTTGCATTACTATTTAAAGTTTTACTGTAAATATTAGGATAAAAATAACTTTATTGGTAGTAAAATACCATAATATTGCCCAGATCATATCTCCTAGAGATGTAAAAATCCTGAGAAGCAGATACTTAGAGACTTCCCATTTATTAGTTTGGGAAATGTTATAAAATGTAGAAACTTGAGAGTGTTTAACATGCCATAATAGTATGAGCTGATGAGGTCAGCAGAAAGGATATACTGAGGTCTTGTACCACTATGAATATACGAAAGAGGAAGAACAAAAATTCCCAAACAAAGCCAGTGAGGTCAGGAAGACAAAATAAATTCAAAGGTTCAATGACATTGCAGCTTTGCAGCTAGAAGCCAACCTAGGAAAAGCACTTGTAATTTAACATGAAGCAGAAGTTGGGTAACACACTGGGTAAATAGCAACCAAGCCTGTGAAACAGTAAGCCCATGAAAGATGGAACAATGGAGTCTATGTTTAATTAAGGCATTAAAGATTTAGACATAAACAATTACAAATTCAGATCAGAGTCATGGAGAAAATCTTGTTTAACTCTCCTTATCAATTGCCAGGTACAAGAGCTAAAAGCTCAGGTATTGCATAGCTTCCACTGACAGTGGGTGATGTGATCCATGTCTGTTGGTACAAAGCCAACTCACAACCAAATCAGGCAGAAAACCAAAGCCAGGACATTGTTGTAACCTGTTGTAGGTGTCATGCTTGCCCTACTAGAAAAGCAAGAGTGTTCAGTGAAGGAACTGCAAACTAAGCCAAAACCAATATGCAGCAAAAGTGGGCGTCTCAAAGGCAACAGTCATGGCCAGAAAGGATTAGCAGAGACCACTTGAAAAGAACAAGAAGGTGAAACACAATCTAATTCATCAGTTTAACACAGTGTGGGAGGAATGACAGCACAGTGAACCATGACGAGTAAAAATGCAACAGACAAACATAAAAAAGTAAGAAAATGCAGTTTTGTCAAAAGCAGATATCTGAGGGAGGACAAAAAAAATTATTGTAGAAAGCAGTCTAAGTTTGTCATTATAAAAAACTGCATAAATCCAAATTTTCCGCTGCTGTAAAACAGCCCATGTTCAGAGAGCTCTTTATTTACTTCAACCAGATGAGATTTACTTAAGCCAAGATGAGAATCATCCTGGTGGGATTTTGGGAGATTTTTAACCCTTTATTTCAACTCTACCATGTAGTACATTTTTCTGTAAAATACATCCTATAGATGCTGAACCTAAGGCACTGGTGGTTAAATCAAAGAATATTAAAATGGTTTTACAGAGAGGAAATTTCATGAGAACTCTTGCAATCAAAACAATCTTGCTATTTAAATCCTCAGAAGGATCTCAGTAAACTGTTGACCTCACATTGTCCTATATAGGAAAAGCTGACAATGATAGAAATAGAGTCCTTGGTGATGCTAGGCATCACTTTATGTAGCAAAGGCATCATTTGTGTTCCAGAGTCCTGTGAGATACTTATCCCCAGCTGTCCAGGTTAGGAGCTGACAGGGAGTGAATCATGATCCTTTCTGGCATATACATACAGGTTTCTTTTCCATGGAAACAGATTCACCACACATCCCTACTTGTGGCTTATGGAATGAGATCAGAAGTTATGTGCATGCCCTAACCAGCCCTTCAGAAACACTCCTGAGCCAAACACTTTAAACAGTGACCAAGTTACCGCAGACTTGCACTAAGGTAAGAGAAACCAGAATTTGTATTTTGTTCAGTACCTTTCTCCATTATTAGAATAAATCCTAAATTTACTACCTGCAAGAGAAGAAAATACAGCCATGTTATGGCTAGTTCTGCATAATTACCTGCCCAGTCTGTACAGTCTCATTTTACTGAGAGCTGACTCTTTCAGCTCTGCCTTCACACAGAACCTAGAACAGTGGATCCCTTCTCTTTGTAAGATTTTCTGTAAGAGAAAGTGCATTACATGTATATATCTGCAGTCCTCCATGTGGATTGAAAGGCACATTTGCATCTTTCCACTATAACTGCCAGCACTGCCTGCCCAGCACAGCCATTTCCTTGTGCCAAGTGTCAACATCTGATTGCCATGTGATTTTTAGTTGGCTACATTCCTGCAGTACTGGCAGGAGTCCAGTAATCTGATGATCTAACAACAAAAGTTGGAGCAGATTTTGACCCTGAAAAGTGATTCTCAATCCTTTCCAAAAGTGGCTATTAATATGTATTTCTCCAATCATTCATCCACCTTGTCAGTAAAGTGCTTTGGAAATTTCTCTACTTTTTCCTAAGGCATAACTTCCTTCTTCACCTGAATTCTTTAAGCATGATTAAAGCCACAATTATTACTTATTTACCTGGCATTATTCACAGAGAACAATAGATTTGGTATTACCCACTTCCTGCTCAGATTCAGGGAAACACATCCCAAGTGTGTGTAACTCTCCCCCTTCAGTGAAATTAATGGAAGAAAGAGAATTTATTCTATACAAATTTTGCTGATGCGTGAATATGAACCCATCAGAACAATGCATCATAAGAACAACTATGACTGTGAACATGCTTTTTGATATTATTAAAAGTGCAGCAAATGTATTTGTTAAATTTCCTGCTTGAATTTTTTTTCTCTGGTAGAACAGAGAATAGAATAAAGAATACTGGTAGGTAATTAATTTTGCCTTATTCAAGTGAATTATAAGGTGTAACAGCTCAACTTTCAAATTAGTCACTCTCAGATAACTGATACAGAGGCTCACAGGCCCATAACAATCTTTGCTACAGAGATAATAACATTCATTTATAAAGATGACCACTACAATCAGAGGGACACAGAAGACAGACGCAGACCAGTTGCAGTTCTCTCTTCGTGACTTTTAACTTTCATCTTTAACTGATTAAACAGAAATGTGAAACCTAGCAACTACAGTTCAGGGAAGTATGGGGTTTTTTCCTCCTAAAAAATGCATTTATAAGTTCTCAAATACACTGTTACACTAATTTTATCTGCATACTAATTTCAGAAGCCTGGCCTGTACTTAATCATCCTATTTACAGTGCTCTGTAAATTAACTGTTGGAGTAATTTACATCTAAGTCCATCCTTGCCAGTGAGTTCCTGAGGCATTGCTATGGCATTATTGGAGATCTGCTTCTCATTTATTATGGCTTGGCCTGCATGATGTACTAATTCTACACCTTAAAATATGCCTACTTTTCTGTAGTAGTTAGCATAGATCAATTGTATGTCATATGGTATATGACTTATCTGCACACAGATTTGTATTTCATAAACCAGCAAGAAGGCTCCACAAAGCCTGCATTTGATAAGTCTTATGACAGATTTTGGCTTGTTCTTGTGGCAGATGTAGTTTTTTCTTACCTCTGTTACCAGAAAAAAAAAAAAAGGCTCTAAAATTATAAAGTATGCAAACCCATAGCATTTCTGTATATTGAATTTCTTACTGCAAGTCTGAGAGACAGAGGCAGAACGTGATTTAGGCACAAGAAGCTACTCCATTTTCTTCTTCAGTCTATGGATACAAAAATTAAATAAGACTATCACAGGACAATGAAAGAAGGCTGTGAAAGATTTTTATTCATTGCTGCCATGTTCACACTTGGCCTCAAAGATATGGATCTTTTTGCATATTTTCCTGCAAAGACAAGAAGTCTGTCTTGTCCCAAGTGTGTCAGCCAGGCTGCAGTCAGTGCCTTTTTCATTGACTTCACTGTCAGGGAATGAGAGCTCAGACCACATTAGTGTGAACATGGGGCAACCCCACTAAAGTCAGTGGAAGAGTTTGGAGTGTCTGTGGAAACAAGTCAATATTTGGCATTCTAGGATCAAATAATAACATTTCAGTTTTCCCACCAAGTCCTGAAGCACCACAATTGCTTTCATTTACAGTAATATAAGCAGTTGCAGAGCTGTGCAGAGGTGTCTTCCAACATACCATCATCCAATTTCCAGAGGCTTTCTTTCAACTTTTAGCTGCAAAGTACTTGTGCAGTGTTTATCAACACAAATAACCTGAAGATTTATCCATTCTTATATTTGAAAAAGTTTCGTACTTATGTAAGAAAAGGATTTTTTCCTCTGTCATAAAGGCTTTCAGAATTACAAAGAAAATTCAATTCTGAGAAACTGATAAACACCTAAATATAAAGGAAACACATAAATATTTGTTATCAGAAAAAAACCCCACATTTATTCTTTGATTTTCCTGAGAAATGATGACTCATGCAAATTGAAAATGCTGGCATGTATTATTTCAAATTTATCAATATTTCAAAAAAATGAACATTTTGCTATTTACATTACACTTATATAAAAACAATGGTAAAAAAAATAAATCACTGCTGTAAGGCTCTAAAGGTAAGGCTGTACAGTCAAACAATGCAACAAAAGGCAATTTGCACATTTTTCTAACTTATTCACACACTTTAGGATACAGTGTTGAGTGACATGATCAAAGACTGTGATCTTCTAAAAGATCTGCTTCACACAAAAAGCACAGGAATGCTGGGGCTTCCTCACGTGGGTTGTGCTTGTTTGCACAGTAATGGGCAAACTCTGCCCTTCTCTTTTGGTGTTCATCATTGGGTAGGTAAGTATTGCTGATCTTAAATGCACTGAATGACAATTATTATTTTCCTCTACAGACTGTGCTGTTCTCACAGTATTTTAGAACTGTTTTTGAAATATAATAATAGTAAAAAAAAAATCTGCTCTTCTCTAGGGATGCCACACATCCTATCCAGTCACCATGCAGGAGTTACATGAGCTCAAAGTCTGCTCAATCCTAGAGGGGTATTCAAAGCAGCCCACTGCTCTGTTGTCCTGGACTCTTCTTGGCATGTTAGAAATCAAACTCTTTTGCATCTTGGAAACCAGCAAAACCAAGATGATTTTTTCAAAAACTGTAAACACATCTGTCTACCACCATAACAAATATCCTGAAAAGTTAAAATTATTGACAATATTCAAACTTCTGAAGAAAGTCCAGTGATCTTTTTGTCAGATGCAAAGAAGAAACAACAATATTTTTCCTTAACTTCATTTTTAGAAATGGCCAAACCGTTAAATAAATAATTTCCCAAGTCAAACATTCAACATGAAAAATGTGTGCCCAAACACATTAAATTTAGCAAAATTATACACTGCTATAAACATGGCCTTGCAGCATAAATGCATTTATTTTGATAAATATGTTTACACTGCAGGATATAAAAGAGCTAAGATATGAATTGGATTTGGAATTATCTGCAAACTAGAAAACAGCACTGAAAAGAAATATTTTTATGTATGTTTATTATATAATACTTAATCTCTTCCTATAATTTTATTTAGGGAAAATGGCCTACTTTATGTCTCTTATATGAATAGATATACCTGTGTGGTTTAAAAACTGACTTGACTATGGGAGGGTACCCAATATCACATAGCTCTCATGCCACATCCTGCAGCCCCCATTACCTCTGTTATCCATGACCAGGAAAAGAAAGGGACACAACTGTAGTATTTGTCCTCAGGTGGTAATGCTTCCATCTGCTGTGACTGGTAAACAGTGTCTAGTTCTTTTGAAAGAGAATAGCTTCTGATGGAATGTGATGAAGCAGCAGGAGAGAGGAGCTGTTCAAAGAAAAGGAAGGGATGTGTAAAAGGAGAGCAGATGCCAGCAGTGGAAAACCATTTCTTTCACTTATAACCTTCTTTTTCTTAAGGCAATACATCAAAATATCTATTCAGGACAAATCTCTTATTAGATATTAAAAATTCAACATGTAGTACTAATTTTGGAATTTATGAATTTGTAGATAAATGTCACCTCTCCACATTTCTTGAAGAGATATGGGTTTTCAATTATTTTGCTTCAATTCTTTTTATAATTCTGCATTTATATTTTTCTCACTCATACTTTAGATGGTTTTAAACTTTACAAAAATTGCTTACAGTAGAAAAGAAGTCGAACCTGTGTAATTGCTGGATGGTACCAACTTGTCCTTTCCAGATTAAAGCAAGACAGTATGGAATTTTTTTTCCTTACGCTCTTTCAACAGATGAACTAGGAGCAGACAGTCAGTTGAAACAGTGATAATTACAAATGACAACCTGTAGCATGTGTTATCACAGCCACAGTATACAGTAATTCTGCAGACAATGTATTTTGCTAACCATATGGATTCAGGGAAAATTGTTTTTTCTGTAGGAAATCAACTGCAGACGAATTATCACAGTATGTCTTTCCCAGGATCTGCATTGGACAGGCACACTTGTCCCAGCACTGCATGGGAGAAATGCAATGTTAGTTTAAAAGGTCTTTGGCAGACATTGAGTGAAAACCAGGCCCCTTTAGAGTAAGTGACTAAACATGCATAGATATTCAGCATGGCTGAGATTGTTCTAATTACTCAAATAACTGTTGGACTGTCAAATATCTTAGGTTCAATTCAGCCTGTTCACAATATAAGAGAAGTCTTTTCTCTCAATGGCTTTCTCTCTCAGTTATGTTAATCAAATAAATCACATCACAGGCTCACAGCCAGGCAGGGATGTGGCAGGTTCTTGTAGGTGTCAGATGCGACCCTTGCTGAGCTCGAAGTTTTCCTGAGATAACTGTGAATTTCAAATTCATCCCTTGAAGGACACAGTTCCCATGTATATCACTTTAAACTTCATTACAGAACAGCTGCACTTGATGGGCACATAGGAAGGTAGAGATAAAATGGAATTATCCAGTTTAAAGTATGCTTGGACAAAAGATTTAGATATGTCTGGAAGAAGGCATGGCACAATCCCAGAAATGGAAATATAAGGGATTGCAATTGGGCGAAACCAACATTTCCATACAGAAAGCTAAAGGAGGAGGAAACGTGAGCTATGGGGTACCTATTCCTATGCCTGAGTGGCAGCTTTCTCCTGAGTGACAGACAGCTGCAAGGACCCTCCCTCAGCTTCCAGCAGTGACAGCAGAGCTCTGCCAATTCACTGTCCCACATCCGCTCTGAAAGCTTAATGACAATTTCAGCCAAATTACCATCCAGCCAAAACAACCTGGGTTCACAGGTTAAATGTGCTGGTGTCATTAAGCTAAGTACAGAAAATAAACATGATCAATAAATAACAAAGACTGGGTGGGGAATACCCTTTGAAAATCGGAAAATAGAAACTCCACAAAAGAAAACAAAAAGGAGAGTTAGTTATGCTACTGTGAAAGTTGAGGACATAGCTCAGAAGGAAAGATATACATTCATAGCTTGCAGATTTTAACAATCTTTTTTAATTTTTTTTTTTTATTAGGGGAGCATTTGAAAAGCTTTGAGTCATATTCTTCAGGGTCACTGATGGAAATCCTTTTGAAGCAGTTTAATCCTCCGTTTTTTATTATTATTTTGTTCTGTGGTTATTTTAAAACTGTTCAATTTTCCCATTATGAGGTGGGGACCTCTCAACCCTACAGAACTAATGCTAGAGGCAAAACACACCAGAATCTTCAAAGGCACTACTTTTTCACCTCCAGTTCCTATTTTTGGTAAATATTCTCTAGTTTATCAGACTATGTGATATCAGCTCTACTGGAGACTTCACAAAAGACAGAGTCACAGCAGCCCCCTCAAGCCTCAGTTTTTGAAATAAAACCAACTTTCAGCAAGTGACAGACGAAAAAGTCTGTATTATTCCAATGTCCAGAAGAATATTTATCTTAATGCACTTAAGACCACAGACACATTTCAGTGGGATATCCATTCCTGTGAACAGAATGCAAGCAAGTGACAAATGAAATCTGCTGCTTTGGATAACCATGTTAACTGCAGATATTTTCATATAAAAATTACTGCAATTAAATGTTTTAATATAATCAATCAGCAAGTCCAATTATATAATTTGTAGAAGAAAATTCACTTCTTTCATCAGCCTGCAGACCAGGGACTGTGTTTGAACTGTCAGGATAATAGGAACCACCAGGGAGCCCAGAGAGCCTCTTGCTGGCTCAGTCTCTCTCACTTTCTCTGGATGTACTGAGAGTTGTGAGGTCGTGAGAAAAAAATCATGACTCCTTGTAACTTCACAAATTCCTACTGCCCAGACACTTCTCTCAGAGTACTTCTAATGTAATTTGTCTGGGAAAATGGTATCTTCCAGTATCGTTCATTGAGATAGGGAGAACATAAAATGTCCTGGGAACTGTCATTTATACTTTCCAATTCATAAGCAGCTTTCCTGGCAAATATTTCAAAGAGTCTCTGAAAATAGTGTTACGGAAAGACAATGAATCCAGTTCTCCATCTTGCAACATTTGTCAGCTGTGAAACTGTGGTCAGTTTGCCACTGGCTGCTCCACCGTCTCTCCTAAAATGGGGATATTAAAAGAAATCTAAAGCTACAAAGGTCAATACTGGAGTCTCTATTATGTTGACCTGGGGGGACTCACACCAGGGAAGTCAGGGCAGGAGTGGTAGCCTTAAAAAATCTGAATTATAGCACATCTCTTCACATCCCTTTGAAAACATGTTACTGACTGTGCAAGGCTGCAAGAGGAGAGGATAATCAGGTCTAAAATTGGACATTCTTTTCCTCACATTCAATTTTTTTCCTGATTCCCAGAGGAAGGCCATTCTCATTTCCCTTAAATCCAAAAAGGCATTTCTTATTTTTAACCTACCCATTGTCATCTAGGTCATTATACAGTGATGATTATTCAAAAATTTCCTCTTACTCCAGTGCCTTGAAATGAAATTTGCTCACTGTGCTCACACAAACTTAGAGTAGTGCACCCAGTGACAGGACATTTTTAAGCAACCTTCAGTTGTATGATTCATTTCCCTACGGCTGTTTCACACAAGTGAGTACTAATACTTAGAACTTCCCTGCCAACAAGGATTGGCCTCTTGACTTACTTGTTTGGTGAGGGCAGCTTCCCTTAGGCATTTACCTCATAACATCCAATTAGCAGTTACCATTGTACCATCAGAGTTCATGCTTAACTGACTTGCCAGGGGATGTGCTCTCACTCTCTCTCCTTTACAGATATTACTGGCTTTTTCTGGCACAGCATCACAAATTTGGTCCTTGCATCAGAATTATATGTACAGGCTTGGTATATGTACATCAGTACAAAGAAATACTTAATGAGCTTCATCCTTCAACATTCAAACACCACAGAGAAACTCTGGATTCCACAGTGATTGTGTCCAAAATCAGCTAAGTTCTGAAGCCAAATATTTAAACGGTTGTAATAGTCCTCCTGGTAATAGAAAGAAGACAATTTAAGAAACAAAAAAGTGAGTAGATACTCTCCATTTACTGTGCAAGTTGACGTATATACACAAGAATGCATGTCCTCAGGGAGAAAAGAGCAAGCCCTGACCAGAGAGATCTTGGTTAGATCAGTGACTTAGCAGTTATCTGGCTCTTTGCAACTCCTGAGACTGAAAGAGTTACACCACTATTGGAGTTGAGAAATGAGTAGCAATGCTACATATGTGCATTAGCAGAGCTGGGAAATGACTTTACAGGTCAGCTGTTTTCCTCTGAAAAATAATACAAGTAAGAGCACGATGGTACCATCACAAAGCATCTGCTATGTGTCACTGATTAACACTGACCATAACTTGCCAGGAAAAATTAGTACTGTAGAAATGAGTCATTTTACCTTGATGTAGTCCAAAGATAAAGAAACCACACTTTACCTAAAGGTACCTACATCAGATCTAAATGAGTTAGTTTAAGCTGCAGAGCAGAGGTAGCCATGTTAGCACAGTGTGACACTTGCTTCTCAACAGAGCTAATTAATCTGTACAGAGTGCAGCAGTAATGTGGCTATATTGTTTCTGGCAGCAGCCCAGAATGGGCCTTCCCACAGCTCTGTTGTTCTTTCTGTCAGGAATGTCAATTCCACATCAGCCAACAACACTTCCTGAGCTCAACGAGAACCAAGATTTAAAGCAGTGGCAAACTCTACTGGCAACTGGGACATATAATAGATTTTTGAAATTTGAAATGCAGGAATATATCACCCAAGCACACTTCCCACATAATACTCCCTCAAAAAACTCCTCTTCAGAGTCACAGGCCAAGTATTGGAGGTCAAGGTGATGGATGAAGAGGAGACATTAATAGAAAGATGTATTAGACTGAAACTTGTTTAGTGTCATCCATGGCAGGGTAAGAAGATTGTTTGCAGCCTATATCTTCTTGTGAATGTTGAGACATTGATCTGATATCCATGGTGGCATTTAAGTGGATTTCCATGGAAATACTTAATTTTACATCCATCAAGTTTCTTTACATGGGCAAAATATGTGTACATTTTAACAATAAAATATCTGATGTGTTTTAGAACCTGCTGCTTCATAAGCTCAGTGACTGCTGATTTCATCACTTGATTTGCTAGATGACAGTCCTCAATTAAGATTTTGTTTCTGTTATCAACTTTCTGTTATGCCAATTGTTCTCTTTAAATCTCTACTGTTTCTTCTAAAAGACTTCCATGAATGCTGTTTGATCAGAACTCACTCTGAATGGATTCCTGCAAGAGGTTTCTGTTCCCTAGAATAATTATTAATTACTCTAGAATAAAACCAAAAAGCCCATGCACGACTTCACATCAGAGTATGTACACAATTGCTTACACACATATGTACACCTTTCTTTTAACAAAGGTATTGAGGAATTAAAATATTTTACAAGCATTTAAAATCTCATTTTCCATCCATCCTTTGGGCAATTAGCTAAGGGCAAGCCTTGTTGTGCAATCTGGCCTAAAGATACAGGAAGTTTCCCTTCAGCTGTCATTGTGCTGGATGAAGACTTTGGAAATGAGGGCTGCAAGTTCAAACAGCTGAAGACTCTCTTGTGGCATGCTGCCAACCTCCTGTGTCCCTTCTCTTTTATTATGGCTTGTCCATATGCAGCCAATTCATCGTAAGGTTTGACACAACATTTGCAAATGTATAGAGATTCTTTGATAAAAAGCCATCCATGAATTCTATCATCATCATTATTTATATTTCTCCTACTATTGAGCACTATAATAGAGTTTACTGTCATACACCACCAGCAACCTATGAATCACTGCCACCTAACCGAGCAGGGTATGATCTAGTTGTGGGAAAATTTGACTTGAACATAATTTCTTTTTCCTCAGAAGTGTTTGGACAGAATCCTCTCTTCAGCTGAGAAGGAACACCAGCTCCATGGAAATTCTCAATGAACTGGGTCTTTTAACACCTTGTTACTTGTACAACCCAATAATACTCACAAGTGTAAAAAAAATGTTTACAACCTGTCCCAAACACTTTGTCCAAACTTGGACACAGTGAGAATAGCATGGACAAGGTCATTATGAAAAACTTAACAGTGCTTCACAGGTCTCAGACACTGCAATATTATCAGAAAATGCCTTATGGAAGGAAAACTAATAAATGCCACTTCTTATAGATACTAGTAGCAGCCTCTACTAAGGTAAAGTTATACATATTCAGTAGATCAAATGTAGTCATGTCTACACATACAAGCTGAAGCTCTAATTTTTAGTTGACCATTTGGTATCATGACCATGGACCACAATGCAAGCTATTTTCTATAATCAGGTGTTTGATATAGACTAGGAGGGGTAAGATTTTTTTGCTTTATCATTTCTACGACTATATTGGCCTGCAGAGCCTTTGTGCTATAGAAGGATTTTTTGTCCAGATTGAAAAACCATGTCAGTAGTACTGGAATGTTCATATGAGAGCTGCCTTTCATACACATCTTCTCTCTTAATACCCTTCATTCCTGAAAAAAGAGACAAAATGTTCTCAATTTACATGAAAAGTTAAGGTACTGAGTGCACTGCAATTGCACAGGACTCGTAATAAATCACAAGAGCAGTATGATTTCTCTGCCATATCTTTAAGTCCAGCTGCAATCTGGTCTAGAGCTATGCAACTTAGTAACAAAGCTAATGCATCCATTCAAGGGAGGACACATAAACTAAGTTGCTTTTAAAAAACCCACAAACAAACAAAAAAAGCAACTCCAAGAGTCCATGAAGGAAATCTAGCAAATGATACCTTTTCATGGTCTCCCATCCTGACTGGACATGCAACAGCCTTAACAAGGCATTAGATGGGGATGAGATGCCCTACATACTTTTCTTTTGGGAGGTTTGACACACTGCTTTCTAGGTATGGCATTCAGAGAGTATTTCCTACTGGATTTAAAAAAAAAAAAAAAAAGAAACAGAAAATTGATAATGCTCCGTTTCTTCTTCACAGTGAGACTTCTTGAGCTGACTGACTTTCTTACTTCTTTCCAATGCCACTTACACTCAAAATATGACAATGACACTAACACAGTCTGCTATCATTTAAATATACTTTTATGATAGCAAAGGAATTAATCCAAGTCCAGGAACACATGAAGAAAAAATTCATAGCTCTCATTTAATAATACTGCTATCACTGTCAATAAAATTAGATTTAACCATATCTGGAGCAAACAGAAGGGTTTATTTCTTTTATTAGTTAATGTCTGAAAATGCTCCCGTGTTAATATTTTCTTAGAAAATCAATTGTTCATCTCAACATTTTTCACTTAGTCTTCAGTTTGAAGTCTCCTAAAATGATATTTAGAAGAGTTAAACCTTCACAAACACAAGAAAAGAAAAAGCAGCTCTGGAACCAAAGAAAAACTCTTCACTTAGTTGCAATTTTGATGCAATTTTTCTTGACAAAGCAGTAAAAAGAAATAGAGCAGATACTCACATAGCCACTGGAGAATTGAGGATAGAAACCTAGGTCATACCTGCTATCTTTTCTGTGTCCATTTTTTTTAAAGGTTGAGAGCAAAAAATATTGTGATGGCATGTACACCTAATTTAAGATTAATATTATGACTGAGAAAAAAAAAAGTAGCACAGCCTTTTCAGATAGATTGGAGATAGATTTCAAAATATAGATTCCTTGGATTTTCTCTAGTGTGGATCACAGCCACTGAGAATTAATTCTACTGAGAAAACTAACAGTCTGATCATTTTCATGAAAGTGGATTTTTCTCAATTATATGTTTAGTAAGAAGAAGCTGAAAAAAGCTATCTCAACCTTCCCAAAACACACCAGAAATGGGAAACTGTTTTATTTTAACAATGTTTTAAACATTTCATGCTGTTTTCATTCTTAATTTATAATAGGCTGTGTTCTATTCTATTAAAAGTCAGAGATAAGTGAAGGAAAATGTTGAATTGAAATATTTTTACTATATTGAAATAATAATAATAAATAAAAACTTCTTGAAAGGAAAGCAGGGTATAAACAAAAATTAAATCCTTCAGTTGTCCAAAATGACAGTAATATTTTTTTTTAATGTAGAATTTCACAGAAAGATACTCTGCTATCATATCCTCTCTTTCCCACAAGTACAAATCCAGTTTCTGACCCGCTTTACTCTATTAACTGCTTGTAAAGATTATTTTATTACCTCCTTATGAGGTAAATTGTTCCTGTTTGGCACAGACTACTGGAAAAATCAATGCAGACCCATACTACCATGGAAAGAGTAACAGGAAACACTGGGGTTTCTCAGAACTCCCCGACTGTCCTGGGAGATGTGTCAATTTAAGGCATCCTTTTAGTGAGGTACAGTACATTCACCACTTATTAATCTCACTGTGCTGGTAACCAAGAAGCTCAATAGCTACTTTCATGGCTGATTATTTTTAGAGTTGCAATGGAGGAAGAAATGGGAATGAGCACTGTAATACCCTGCATGAAAAACAGAGGAAGGCACAAGACTTACTGTAAGAAAGATCAGCAAGATGTCCATAAGAATCTCATTACACACACATGCACAAAAGAAAAAGAACCTGCAGTAAGAGCAGCTATGGGAGTACTTATTTTGAGAGGGAAAAACAAGTTTGATACAAATGCAGTCTGTTATTTTGCACAATATGTGAGCCCACAGGATGGCATACAGTGTGAGTTGCTTTCGTGAACAAGAAAAAAACAGGCCAGACACATAAAAACAGAGCGAATAAGGGAGGAAAAGAATATTCATGCTTTAATTGACTGGAGCACAGAAACTCTGCAAGCATCACACATCCCAGGTATATACAACTCTAGGGTCTCATGAATCATCACTATGAAGCAAATAGTATTCATCTTTACAATAGGAATTGACATGCAATCTACAGTTTACGTTTTCCTTCTCACACACTGCTCAAAAATGTAGGTTGTCATATTCAATTGACGTTACTGTTAGGTATTAGATTTCATTATTTCATAAGTAGCTGAAACTATGTCGTTTATAAAGCAAACAGATTGCTCTTTGTTCATGTGATGGTTATTCATTCTGTCGTTAGATGAGATACCAGAAAATAAATACTGATGGCTTGGTTTTGAATGCTGTATTGCACGAACTCTGTAAAGTACCTCTTGGGAGAAAGATGACGGAATGCTGTTTTCCCTGTGATTAATCATTCTCTACTATAGCATTCTTTTCATGAGGAGGATGATATAAAACATATGGTTGCATAGAAACATTCATACTTCTTAATTCAAAAAATTAAGTTATCCTCCCTACGCTCATGTCCTACTTTGGCCTTTTGCCAACATTTTATGAACTCTATGGAAGAAGAATTAAATAAACGACTGATAAAATTTGTACTTTAAAAGGTCTCAAAGCTAAACATGTATTTCTCTAACACAGTGTAATTTGCAGCACTTAGTAGCCAACAGCCCTGACAGAGAAATTTTGGACTCAGTGACTGCCAGATGACCCTGATTACCTTTGCAAGCTGCTGCAGCTAAAATGCTTTACATTTTCATGGAATGAATAAGAGGAGATGACATTCCAAAGCTGATTTAATAAGAAATGGACAGTTCTAATGACAGAGACCAATACCCAGCTAGTGAATGAAAATGGTGGAGACATGATAGCTGTTGCTGTCCAATGGGTGTGAAAGCACCATGCCCATGAAACAGTTCCTCATAGTCTATCTGACTCCAGTATTGATCCAAAGATTATAGAAAACTGGCAAGAATATTTATTGCCTTCCATTTACTCCTCTGCTAAGGGTATAAAATGTTGTCAGTATGAGTAATGATTCAAAAAGGCAAGGATGAGCATAAAGCTCACCTTTAACCCCTGAACTTAAGGAAACCTAAGAGTCTGCACTGGGAAGTTTTCTTCCTCTTCTCCATGCTGATCTTTCATGATCTGTAAGAGATGTTACTTTGCAGTGCTCACAGTGGGAGTCACAGTTTTACCTACGCTGTACATTTAATTTCGAGAAAGCATAAAACTCTGATTTTGTCAAAGGAGAGAATCAATAAACGTCAGTTTGGCAACTCTTCATATTTTTTTCCCTTCCTCCAAAACATTGATTTTAATATAGATATTAACATTACTTTC
Organism: Phainopepla nitens; assembly: GCA_013400175.1. Classification (NCBI taxonomy): domain Eukaryota; kingdom Metazoa; phylum Chordata; class Aves; order Passeriformes; family Bombycillidae; genus Phainopepla; species Phainopepla nitens. The sequence goes on along the minus strand of VXBQ01011975.1, from coordinate 821,249 downwards.
CTTTTTGCATTCTAAATTGGCTAAATCTGTAGACTCAGGTTCTTCTGGAGTACAGATTTAAACTTTTAAACTTTTTTTACAGGATATCATAAAAAAGCCAAAAGCAAAATTAAAGAATGAAATTCTGAAGTTACTCATATATTATAAAATTTTTGTTATGCAATCACAGTGAAGTACATTTTCTGCATACACTGAATACACATAACAATCCCAGTTGTTCATCCCTGCAATGCTATATTTTATTCTTTGAGTGCATCATTATAATGAAGAAGACAAAGCAAGATATCATGGAATTCCATTAAAATTTATCTGGAAAACAGAGATAGACTACACTGAAAAAAACCAAATTCTTCCATATTGTGAGCCTGGCAATGTTAGTGGAATTAAATCAGAAATTAATTTGAGCATACACAGATACACCACTGGATTAATTCATTGAGCAATATTTTTTCATTATGCAAGAAAACCAGTTTGAAATCTAGCAAAACTGAATAGGCTAATCTGACTCAATGCAAGCTGGAATGTTTGCTGTACAATCAACACTCCTTAGCTATATTGCATTATCTTGGCTTAAAGTGTACAGGAAATGATAAATGCCTGTGACTCCTGACGTGCACTGGCTCTGGAAGCTTACATGAATGACAAGTCGAACAAATCTCTTCCGGGGATATGTGTGCTCTACCAGCGAAAAGTTTAAATCAATTGCAGATGTGAAGGTGAGGCCACAGAGGCTCTAATTCACTCATATACCCTGAATCAGCCATCTTATTTGTTAGATACTTGATTGTTGCATAATGTTGGCTGGGGAAAAAAATGTGAAAAAATAGAACAGAAATGAGCAAGTTGTGCTGTGGTAGCTGAGTAGCAGCAGATGATTTATCACACAGCACTTGAGAAAAAGAAATTTTACTTTTTACATACACTGATTATTTTACTTCTAAAAAATGTTAGAAATTTGGGGCTAAACTTTTAAAGTGAAACAAAACAACATCTGAATACCTCAAAATGAGATGATTTGGGGACTACAATTTAAATGTGTTTTTGACACTGTATTCCATAAAGAAACAGGTCTGTACAATGATTTTCAGCACATACTAATAATAGCAAGGAAAATATCTACAGAAGACCAGGAATTTTAAATATGGTGCAGTTCTGTAACACTATTGTCATGTATCAGAGTTCTTCTCAGACCATAGAAAATTACTCACAGATCACTGTGAGGCTGCAATATCAAATTTTATCCAAAACAAACTATAAGCATCACAGTTGAGGTTGAAATATCTATAATTGATTCAAAGTCCAATCATGACTGAGGCAGTTTAGCTTAGGAACCTCTGAACTACCCATGTGACGTGTTAGTAGTTATCTTCCTAACTTACAATCTCCCTCTCTCCCTTTCTCCTGACATTCTTCCTTATTCATGCATGAGAAAAAAGCAAGCTTCTGAGCCAAACCCTCACCCTTGCTCTAATCTGACTCACACAGGAATGCAAACAAATATTTTTAAACAGGTTAACAATACTGAAGTTTGCAGCCACTACTAGAACAGGAACTGGTAGTTATCATGAGATGATTTTTATCATAATTTTGCCATACATACTGCACCTAGCAATATTTAAACAGTATTTTAACAACATGAATGATTGACTACACAGAGGGTACATTACTTTATCTCTAGTTTACAATCAGGTCAGAGCTCAAGCAGGATGCTAAAGTGCTCTTGGATCACACTAAAAGACATTGGCAGGACAGCATTACAGCTGGCAGGCTAGACCACAGCACAACTACACGACCCAGGGTAGGGTTTAAGTGCTGCCCAAAATAGCAGTCCTGCTTTAGATGGACAAACATTTTTTCCTGCTAAGGCCAGCTCATTAAAAGGAGGCTGTGACATGCAGCACAGTGACAAAATTCTGCCTGGCTCGTGTCTGCATCTCTGCAAGGAGTCATGCAAACTTGCCTCCTGCCTAAAGAACTCTCCCTGCACTATGTGATGAGCCGTGCAATCCTGCTTGATGATTTCTCAAGAAAAATGAGGCCTTATTTCTACCTAAGTCTCATCCTCATTAAAAATGTTTTTACAGCCTGCTTCAAATACTGATGTGGAAGGTGCCCTTCCACTTGCTTTTGCTTCTCGATGAATAAGTTAATAAGTTTCCACAAGTAGAGCAAACTGCTTTACCTTTGTCCTTCATTTCTGTGTTGTTAGGTGAGAAAAGCTCTAGAGCATTTTGCCTTCTCATTTACTTTGATTATTTACAGCCCCACTCTTACCTTCACTGCTATAATTGCTCATGAATTACACAAAATCAGTCACTTGCCTTTATTCATACTGAATAGCCCCGTAGACTACAGTGAAAGCATGCTGAGTGCAGCATACTTCAGTTTATGACATCCATGAATCTCACCAGACTGAAGAACTTTAACAGGGGAAGCAATTCAGAGAGTAACTTCCACTGTCTCTGCAAAACAGGACATGGCTTCTACCTCACTCTTCCCCAGACTCTCTGTCTCTAAGGTTAACCCAAAATCCAAGTCTACCCCCAAGTTCTACTGGCATAGCTACAAAACCAGGGCAAGCTGTGCAATGAAATTTAATGTGCAAGTAAAATTAAAAAAACAAATTTAAATTTAAAACCAAACAATGTTCCCCCTCACCCCACCCCTGCACCCCACACTCTCCTCCAAAAAATGTGGAGAAATATTCAGGAAATCCATCAGAATCAAATCAATCAAATCAAATCCTTGAACTCCAGTCTCAGTTCAGGCTTCTACTACAAGCCCATACATAAGTCATCTTAAAAACTAACCTGAGGTCAAAGAAATTTGCATCCGAAAGACCTCATGTTTTCAATTTAGCAATATTTTCTGGCCCTTCTACTTCTACTGCAAAGGTGACCAAGAAAGTGTTTATTTGAAGACAGATGGATTTACATTGAGAATGCAAACTACAGTGAACCACAGACAATAAAAACAGTGAAAATTATGGCATGAAGTTCTAGTTACCTCATAGCAGCCAAAAAAATCCTCTCCAGATTCTAAACTTTTCTTAGAAGAGCTTGTAAAATATCTACCTACAAAAATCATGTTATGAAAGCTGTTGGATATGGAAGTAGCCAAATAATTATAATTCAACATGGTCATGACAGAGAAGGAAGGTTCTTCCTGGACTTCTGATACCCTGATCTACTATCTCAAGTATCAAGTCAGAAGAAAAGGTCACATGGCAGTGACAGCAGCATAGAAGCATAGAAGAATATAGAAGCATAGAAGAATACAGAAGCACAGTCTGCTAAAGCACTATTCAGGAACAGGCACAATCCAACCATTCCTGCACCCATCCTAACTTGGATTGTATCTTGATGTACAATTTGCTCTTATTTTCAGCTCTGCTTCACAGCCAAAAAAAAAGAAGCATATTGCTCATGTTATTAACAAGACTGAAAATAAGCCCTGAAGCTTAGAAAAATGTATTCATTCTTTGGATGAGCGCTTATTGACACCCTAATGTGTTGGCTGTCTCCTCTATTTCAGGAACTTTATTATCAAAGACTCACCTCAGTCTCTCAGAACAAAAAGAAATCTAGGTGTGAGTTAAATTGTTCCTTAACATACTATGGACAAATTATGCTTATATTGTCTTCTGGTTTTGCTGCCCAGGGGATTTCTCCCCATAAACACAAGCACATGGAATTTTCCCCATTACTCATCTAATCTTTGCTCAGTTGCCACCATGGCATTTGGGACTGCTCAATACAGTTTTCAAAGCACTGCATCTGATATTTATGAACTTATAAACTGGTGCTGTTTGTTTGAAGCAGCTCAGGCTGTTGACAGGGTTTGTTTCTGGGTTTGATGGTAAACAAGTTATGACTGCATTTCAGTTTCATTAGAGTGAAACCTAGAAATATCCAGTGAGAGACACCAAATAACTTCAGGCATGTCTATATTCTTATCAACCTTGGTTGTCTAAAACACCTTCTGAGGACAGGGCAGATACGAACTTGTCCTCACTGTCATTTTCCTTACATGTATCCCTTTCTTCCAGCATTGTTAATGAATAGCCGCCATAGTTTCAAATTAATTTCCCCAAGAAAACCCTATTTCCCAGTCCTACATTTCCTGATATATGCATTTGCTGGGAAAGAACAGAGACTATAAAGTATATAATTCACATTAGCTCAGTTGTGTTGGTGGAATGCAGATGAGAAAATTTCAGTGGAAAATTTCATTGAATTTTCATTGAAAATTTCAAAATTTTCAATGGCTTAGTAGCTATATATTGTTTTAGCAACATCACTGCAACAATTGTATAATGGCTGTAGTCCAGTTCTTGCTCATGACAAGGACTTTCTAAGCTAAAGAGAGGCAGAACCCTGGAAAACCCTAAAATTTATTACCTAATCTCCTACTGTTTCTTCTTTCTCCATCATTCATGCATCATTATCCTGAAGTGAAGTAAAAAGTAACACTGCACATCTTTCTGCTTATTTTTCCACTTTTCACTTTTCACAGTGGAAAAGCTCCTAGACTGTAGAGCACTACAAGCTATACTTAATGACTCCTGGTGTCACAAAAAAGACTGAACAAAGTTTCATTAATATCTCACCATTTAGATGATGCTCCTCAGTTTTATTTTTCAGATAAGAAGTCCCCATAGCTCTACTTGCTAGTATGAGTATAAATATACTCCTCTTTTTTAAGGACTTATAGGTCCTCCATCAGCACAAGCAACTGTTTGAATAAAACAAATAACACCAGATGTGCTGGTTTTGGCTGGGGTAGAGTTAATTTTCTTCACAGTAGTTAGTATGCGGCTGTGATTTGGAATTGTGTTAGAAAGTGTTGATAAAACTTGGATGTTTTAGTTATCGTTGGGAAGTGTTTACACAGTCAAGTTCTTCCCTGCTTTTCACTCACCTCACCAGTGAAGAGGATGGGGGTGAACAAGGAGCTAGGTAGGGGCACAGCTGACCTCACCTGACCACAGGGCAAGTGGCATCATGCTCAGTTTATAAAACTGAGGGATGAAGAGGAAGGGGAAAATATTTGGAGTGATGGTGTTTGTCTTCCCAAGTCACTGCTAAATGTGATGGGCCATGCTTTCCTGGTGATGGCTGAACATCTGCCTGCCCATGGAAAGTGGTGAATTAATTCCTTGATTTGCTTTGTTTGTGTGCACAGCTTGTGCTTTCCCTATTAAACTGTCTTTATCTCAGTTTTTAATTGAGTTTTTAAATGAGCTTTCATACTTTTATTCTTCCAATTCTCTCCCCCATCCCACCAGGGTGCAGTGAGTGAGCAGCTCTGTGGGTCTGAGTTGCTATTTGGGGCTAATCCACTTCATCAGAGAATGTTCCTGACATGAAAAATGCCATTTTTTCACACCATTTGAATAATCTCTAGCATGGTTTTTCCAGGTCCAACTACAGTGTCTCAAGGAATTCTCAGTAAAGGTTGGGTAACACAAGCCAAGGACATGCCATTTGCCACTCTGTTTAAGAGGGAAATAGTTTAACCTTAAGTTCATGATCAGACCAGACCACTTGAGATGAATGCTAATAATATTCCCTGACATTGTTTAATTTTCCAGCAAATACGTAGTAACGGTGTCTAGGTAACTCTCAATACTTAATCTACTGAGCTTCAGTTTAAGGTGGGAGGAAGGGAATAAATATTGTTACAATTTGCACTTGTCAAAGGCACAAGGACAATAATGCTTGCTTTCCCAGTAGTATTTGGGAAGTCATTCTCCTGACTTCAAAGATCGAGGTAGGTCTAACTTTATTCACCAAGGACATCCATGGGCAGAAAGGGATTTGAACCCACCATAGCTCAGAATCCAAGCAAAATTAAAAGATTTTCTTGCTGTGGACAAAGCTTTTAGCTAGAATAAATGCCAAAACTGATTAATGCCTATGGTTGTGCAAGAACTAAACCACAGCAAAAGGGATACTTAACTCCAAAGATGACTAATCCCATGCTAAGACAGGTCTCTAAAGTACCTAAAGTTTTCCTTTAGTTTAAGTTATCTCTACAAATTATGAGGACAGCCTTGATGACTATTTCGGTATATATACCTTAATTTTAGAAAGTTAAAATTAGAGAAGAATCCCACACCAAATCCATCTGTGAAACAAAAATCAAAACTCAATAGAGAGTGTATAGAGGGCAATATAACTTAGGAAGGTTAGATTTAGATCTTTGGCTTAATAAGTTATAAGAAATTTTAGCAAGAACTTCTGTAATTCAAAATGTAAGATGCAGTCATTTCACTAACACTTTTGCACCGTTTCTAACCTTTTTTCCCTCCTAATAGTAAGTTTTTGGGGCAATTATTTTTCATTATCATAGACTCAGTGACCTCCAGATAAATTACACTCATTTTATAAAATTCTTTTCAGTTTCTTTTATTTCTCAGCATCAAAGGTAAGTGTGCAACTGTAGTTAAAGGTTAAGAAGTCAGAAGGATTTATCATTGAAATGACACAGATAAAATCTGCTAAGGAACATCTGCTCTAAGAAATTTATTATCGCAATACTTTCTAAGAGCTCTCTTGATTATCTTACAAAGATCTGCATACTAACAAATCTGCTGAATATCAATTTACAGTGCATATATACTTACTTCTTAACATATCAGAAAAGCATAAATGCATGAAAATTTCAGGCACTGTCTATCATGGGGCAAACTCAATTCTAAAAGATTATCTTACAGTGCCACATGCTTTGTCATATTCTCCATCCCAATTCTATATTTCCTGTTCTCAGTCTTGAAGCAAACAGTGAGGGAGATTGTTTGCTCAGATACATCTTGGATCCCCAAACAAATGAGAATGAATGTCTTGTTTTCTTTTGGTGAAAACTGCCATTTCTTGCAATGGAGAGATATAAATAAATATACATCAAATTATATAACATGTCACACAGCAGACAGTCACAAGATGAATTTGTCTTTTTTAAAGGCATAGCTGAGTATAGATGCTGAGAAAATGAAAACAGTATCTCTGTTATAATGTACAGCATGACTCCTTTGACCCGGAGATAAAGGAAGAAAAAGCAACAAAGCCATGTCATATCTGAAGGATATAAACCAGAGAAACCAGTGTACCCTGGTTTTGTGTACAAGTTTTTTCTAAAGAAAAAAAATACTTTCTTTGCATTCCTTCCCTTTATCAACATAGCTTTGTTCCCAGAAAGCAGTACTATAGGTCACTTAGAGAGAAATCACTCATTGCTAATGGAAAAACAAATCAACAATATATTTACTCAGCTAATGCACTTCCCTAGGTCACATTATACAGGAAAGCTTTTAAAAATCTTTTGTTTGACTGATCATATTATAACCTGAACTATTAGCTACTCTGAGTAGGAGGCCTTGTTTTAATGCAAAGGCTTTAAAGGTACAGTTCAGACGTGCTCACTGCTGGAAGGAAGGAACCACTGTGCTGCAAAACAGCTGTATTTCTGGCAGATGAAAGGTGCCTCAGGAAAACACAAACACTGTCAATGCCAGCTCCCAGAATTTCTGCTGCAAACTCTGCTCATGACCCTGGTCTAAGAAGGGACAGTCTCAGCCAGCAGGCAGAGCTCCTGCTGGGCTTTCTGGATGGTGTGATAGAAAGCTGAGGTTTTTCTTGGATTTTGAAATAACTTAAATAATCACCATTTTGTGGAAAAGTGAAGGGGGCATTTCATGGTGGGCAGTCTGTTCAAGCTCAATTTACCACTGGAAAAAAGCCACAGAACATCTGAACACAAGAAAGCATATCCTGACACTGAGGGTGACCAAAGACTCCCACAGGCTGTGCCTGAAGTTTGTGGAGACCAGCCTTGTACCTGACTGCACTGCATCTGTGCAGCACATTCCCACATTTGCTACATCTGCAGAGTATATGCAGTGATGGTTTACTGAGGAAGAATTGCCATATTTCCTTAGACAAAGCCTTATAGATCCTCACTCAAAATCAAAGACTCGAACTGAAATCTCTTCAGAGGAAATCCATCCTGGCAGAAACTACCTGCAACTAATGTGAGTCGATCTAAATGCAATATTATTTGTATTTCTATATATATTTAGATGTAACCTGGGTTTTAGCACTTTTTTATTTCTGGTTTAAATCTAAATACCAGTTTCTAAGTGTCAGAGAATCATAGAATATGCTGAGTTGGAAGAGATCCATCAGGATAATCAAGTCCAACTCCTGATCCTGCACAGGACACCACATCATGTGCCTGAGAGTTTTGTCCAAAGGTTCCTTGAACTCTTTCAGGTTTGGTGCTGTGATTACTTCCCTGGGGAGCCTGTTTCAGTGCCTAACCATCCTCTGGGTGAAAAACTTTTTCCTGATATCCAAACTAAATTTCCCCAGTTCAGCTTCATGCCATTTCCTTGAGTCCTGTCACAGGTCATGAGAGTGAAGAGACCTGTACCTGCCCCTCCTCTTCCCCACATGAGGATATTGAAGACTGCAATGAGGTCTTCCCTCAGTCTCCTCCAGGCTCAACAGATGAAGTGATCTGAGCTGCCCCTCACACGGCTTCCCTCAAGGCCCTTCATCACCCTCATGGCACTCCACTGGACACTCTCTAACTGCCTTCCCCAAAGCCCCTAACACAGAATTAACTTATCAAGGAAGCTGGAGCCAGTACACACAAAGAAACAAAGTTTGTCATAGAATGTTTTGAACTGGAAGAAACCTCAAGGTCATCCAGTTCCAACCCCCCTGCTCTGGACAGACCTTTCAACCNATGTGCCTGAGAGTTTTGTCCAAAGGTTCCTTGAACTCTTTCAGGTTTGGTGCTGTGATTACTTCCCTGGGGAGCCTGTTTCAGTGCCTAACCATCCTCTGGGTGAAAAACTTTTTCCTGATATCCAAACTAAATTTCCCCAGTTCAGCTTCATGCCATTTCCTTGAGTCCTGTCACAGGTCATGAGAGTGAAGAGACCTGTACCTGCCCCTCCTCTTCCCCACATGAGGATATTGAAGACTGCAATGAGGTCTTCCCTCAGTCTCCTCCAGGCTCAACAGATGAAGTGATCTGAGCTGCCCCTCACACGGCTTCCCTCAAGGCCCTTCATCACCCTCATGGCACTCCACTGGACACTCTCTAACTGCCTTCCCCAAAGCCCCTAACACAGAATTAACTTATCAAGGAAGCTGGAGCCAGTACACACAAAGAAACAAAGTTTGTCATAGAATGTTTTGAACTGGAAGAAACCTCAAGGTCATCCAGTTCCAACCCCCCTGCTCTGGACAGACCTTTCAACCTTCCACTAGATCAGGTTGCTCAGAGCTCTATCCAAACCTGGCCTTGAACATTTCCAGGGACAAGGTATCCACAGCTTCTCTGGGCAGCCCATTTCGGTACCTCACCACCCTCACAGTAAATAATGTCTTCCTAATAACTAATCTAAACCTACTCATACAGTTTAAAGCCATTCCCCCTTGTGTTATCACTACATGTCCTTGTAAAATCTTCCTCACCAGCTCTTTTGTGACGCCTTTAAGATACTGGAAGGTGCTATAAGGTCTCCACAAAACCTTCTCTTTTCCAGGCTGAACAGCTTCAAGTCTCTCAGCCTGTCAAGACACTTCTATGGTTTCTACTAGACAAATATTTCCCTCTACAACAGTTTCTTCTTCTGAAACTGCATTTTCATTAACAACTCAGTACCAAGAGCTGACTAAAACAGATAATTCATTATTTGTCAGTAATGTAAAACACAAAGGAAAGGTCTTCAATGCTAAAATAGTGATGAGCATGACAGAGGGCTATACATTACCCAAAGGAATTATGCATTGTCCAGCCTATTGCTGTATTCTTTCTCTGTCAGTCTAGTTCACGTTCACCATTTCAATCTTTTTTCAATGGATGCTATTATTATAATTATTTTACATCAACCAAAAGAAACTATATTAAATGGAGGAGTGTAGGAGAGTAAGTAATTTATGTCATCAAATAAAATCTTTTCTGTCCCAAATGTGAAACAAACTCTTTCTGACTGCGAGTGTCAAGGTCAGAATTACATTTTGTTAAGTTATTTATTTTCATCCTTTACACTGACAAGTACAAAAGACAACCTTCTGAATCAAAATGAATGCAACACTACTCATGTTCCAAAACAAAATGGAAGATAACAATTCTTTCTGCCAGAATTTCTCTGATTTGAAAATATATACCCTAAATCTGTATTAATTTACAAGCTCTAGTGCAATTTTTGTTAATGCTTCGTATTATGTGTAAATATTTTAAAATCTATTCTGAGCGGCTGATAAATTATAACCCATGTAAATTTACCACTATTATTGCTGGTCCACTTCCTGGAAATCCTCTAGAATTTTTGTTTTGGAAAGACTTCAAGAAGGGAAGTATATCACCATTAGCTTGCCCCATTCATATCTCTAGCATCCTAAATTGGCCACTGGTGTACACACACAGCAGTCCAAACAGACCTTTAGTTTGACTTGTTGCAGATGTTCTTATGTTCTCAGCATTTAAGATAATTGCTTTAGAGAAGAGAGTATATGGCTTTCCTAATAAGTTTGTGTTTTGTTTCAAAAAAGTAGTGGCAGTGCCCTTCTCTTTTTTAATGTTTTGCATTGCTTAGCGCAATATTTTGCACTTACAATGTAAACAGATTGCCCTTTGATGTCAGGACTAATTCCTTGCATGTTGATGGAGCAGAATATCAGAGATGAAATCAATCATATGGCTCTGAGACAAGAATCCATCTGTACTATCATGTTAATTTGAGAACATATTTGGAGCCAAGATAAAACATAACACTGCATGGAGCTAAACATCAAGTTGATCAGCAGAGACACAACTAAATGCCATTGAAGTCCAAGGAAAATAAAATCAGTGAGCAAATTGAATCAAGTTGTCCAGAAGTATTTCTTTATAATGCTATAAATATGTGTGGTGCACGCATAAGCTCATATATTAGAAAAACAATAAACTCGGAAACATTTGCAGGCATACCACAGTTGAGTTTCAGTGCAAGTATTAAAGAGCATTAGATTTTGGCACTGTGTCTTTGGATCTGACAAGGAAGCAACCCACCAACCTCAGCATAAAATAAGTCAAGCCTAAAAAGTTGCTCCTTTTGGCTACTGGAATAAGGTACTTTGTTGACAAGAACTGTTGGCATATGAACTTCAGTTAATCCTACAGGATAAAGGAGTAACTTAGTCCTAGAAATAGATGAGTACACTGAGTGTAAAATACATGTCAAGCACCGTGACCATGTCTTTGTGGAAAGCCTTTGAGATGGGTTGATTGTGAGCACCAGCACCAGAGACTTGTTGGGTATTGAGGAAGGTTGACCAAAACCTTCTCTACCCAGTGCTAGAACTTCTGAGGTCCAAAGCTACTAAAGAATGGTAGGGACCTCACAGCCCTGTTCCATGACCATGTACCCTCAGCTGGAACCACTACTTTGACTCTCTCCTGGCTCCTCCATTGCATTGTCTTTCCCATGAGACAGGCAAGTTGCATAATATGTAAAATTACTTACATCTGTGATAAAGGTGTTTTGGCATCCAATCCATTTAGTTTCTGAATAGTCATTTTGTTCTTAAATCACAATACTTCTTCTTCATCAATTATATCTATAGTCTCAGACAACACTTCAGGGAAAGGATTGTTAAATAAATAAATGCCCCGATATGAAGACTGTACGTCATGACCTATAATACAGGTATCCAACTTTTTATGTAAATAAAGCTCTCATGAAGGTGTGTGACTTCTGTAACTATGGCTCATCCCTGTGCATCCTTATGTGCACCCACCCTGTAATCAAACTGCTGGTGCCTGCCATCATCCCCATCAGTCTGCAGGCATGTGCAAAGTCACATGAACAGTGTACACTTGTATGTACCTCTCGTTTTTCTGCAAAAGCACGGGTTCCACTACGTGAGACAGACCTGTCCCCATTTATACAACAGGGCATGCAAACAGCCTTGGGGCATCCAGCCTTACATGTCTGCATACGCAGAAGAATGCCTTGTCAAGGACACAGCATAACATTCTGGACATGTTATGGATACACAGTCGGGCATATAGTGGAAAGGACTGGTTACCCAGGGAAAGAAGACAACTCTCTGGAGGGAGAGGATTGTATGGAAGAGGCTAGGCAGAAACAAACTGCCTGGACTGGCACATATGGTCTGTGGCTCCCCATCCTGTTGTTATACATCCAAAAGTCATTCCTAAACCCAAATGAGCCTTGCTAAGTCTTTCCAGAGACAGTTCTCATTGTCTAAAATATGCATGCACTAACCCATCATGCTCCAATCTCCCCATTAACGTGGGGAATGTTGAGGATGAAAACATATTTCTATAACACCTGAATGGATGTGGCCTATCTCCTCATGCAACGGCATCGTCGCCTCCATCAACAGCAGCACTGAGCACAGTGAGAGCACAATTTATGTTCCTTCTGCAAAATCTTCTTATTTTTCTGTGGAAGAGAGAGAGGTTAAGACATCAGCTCGACCAGTGAGAGGACTCCTTCAGTCCCCTACTTAGATTAGGATCAGCCTGGACTAGGCAAACAAGAGAAAAATCAAAGCATGGTGAATCTTAACAGAAACTAACTTTTAATGAATTTTTCAAATCCATAAAAGTGATGCCCTCCATCTGTTTTAAAAAATGTGTAATATCCTTCATGTTACTTAACTTGTTCTGAACACTGTGTAGGAGAACACAGAAGTAATATTAAACTAAGCTGGGAGTGTATCATAACATTTTGTGGCATCTCCCCTCAGTAAGCCGCACTGTCTACTGTAGTTCTTCACATACTTGCATTTTATGCTGCATTCCTAAAAAGCCACACAACACTTGCCTTTGGGTCAAATTCATAATCACTCAACAACAGCACACATTCATACAGCTACTAGCAGAAATGAGAGAATGTTTTTCCACTAGTATTCTAGTGGAAGTAATCTACAGGAACTGGGAACTGGAGAAATAGGCATGGAGAACTCTAAGTCAAATACAAAGTCAAATACAGACAGCTGAACAAGACGGACCTACATATCTTCACTGAAGAATCATCAGTTCAGAAACACAAATGAAAATGTTAGCTAGTCATCATGATTCCTTGATTGTAATTAAGGAGGTACAGATAAAGAATCAGATCATTGAAATATGTTTCACATTTCACAGCAGTTTTGTTCTGCTTTGGGCTTTAGAGCTGAACTACTCCTTTTCTTCTTGCACCACATGCCTGAAGCTGTATTGCCTGGATCTTGTAGGTAGCTGAGAATATCATTTTGGGTACAGGTAAAACCCACTTTGCAATTTTTTTGCACGGCCAGCCTAAAGCCACAAGTGGGTGGAGCACTCTTCATCCCCTGGCAGGCAATCAGTTCAACTTGTCCAACATAAGAAATCATAAGAGTGAAAAAAAAGTGACATTTTCTGTTAGGATCCAGTCTACATAAGCACAATTCCTGAAAGTATTTTAATAAGATATGTGAAATTGTTTGAATTCATATAGTCATGAACTTGCATAATTGCACGAGTGTATGGAAGCCTGAAGTTGAAGGAGAACCACACAAATGTGAAGATCACAGATTAGGTCTCTTCTCTGCAGCGTAGGTGTAATATGGAAAATGGGCACATTGGCAGGTATTTGAAGAAGAAATGGACTCCATTATTCTATTGTGTCACTTTTCCATTTTTCAGAAAGTTATAAGAAAATGGTTCCTTTGCTTATCCTTAGATGTGGGATGACTCAACAACACCTGAAACTCTGCTATCTTCAGCATTGTTTAAAGATGTGATACAGAAGGAATATGTCAGCATGAGGAAGACAATAGATTCAGAACATAAACTGAGCACAAAAGGGCTGAAAATATTTTTTCTATGCCTCTCTCCAAAAGTAAACAAGGAAGTGTTTACACCTATTATGGGGTGCCAGCAGGTCAAAGTATTATACCTGAAGGGAGGGTAAAAAGAAGACAGAACCAGGTTCTTTCCAGAGGTGCCCTAAGACAGGATAAATTATATACAGAAGGTTCTCTCTGAACATCAGGAAACACATTTTTACTGTGACTGAGCACTGAACAGGTTGCCCAGAGAGCTTGTGGAGTCCCCAGCCTTGTAGATACTCAAAAGCTGTCTGGACAGGGTCCTGGGCAACTGTCTGTAAGTGGCTCTGCTTGAGCAGGGGATATGGACCAGAGGACCATCAGAGGTTCCTTCCAAATTCAAGCATTCTATGATTCTGGGACAAATAAAAAGGAAATCTATTTCTTAAACCTGCATTTGACAATCTTGGTTTGATGGAGCAATTTAGACATAATTTCCCTGCAGTCAATGAACTGCATGGAAAAAAATATCAGAACCAGGCCGTATGTTGTTGTTCCATTGTATTAGACTGTTACCAAAGTTAAAAAAAAATTGTAAAGCAATTGCTTGAATAAATGATCAGTGCTATTTGCAAGATATTTGCATGTTTTAAAGTCTAAAGATGTCAGTAATGCATAAAATTGGTTTCTTCCTCTAGTATCAATGGCAGTGTTGAAAGATGTGTTCTGGAGGACTATTCACCCATCCAGAAAAATACAGAACCTTCTCTGGTGCTGTTTATCTCCTATGTTATTTCATAACAAAGGCACCTATTTCTATCTGAAGGAGCTGAATTCCACTAGAACTAGAAATGGCACACACCTGAGCTAACAGATCAACCTTTTCTGCACAGCAGCTGTGTAGTCACCACAGATACTTCTGCAACACTCCAGAAATGATTGAGCAATGCAACCCAGAGACCACTGACATCCCAAGAGGACAGGTGGGTATTTAACCTATGCACTGAGACAAGGATTCAGTCCAAAATGCTGATTTCATTTTCTTGACTTTTAACTAGGCTTGTTTGACCTTCTGTGTCTAAATAATTTGAATAAACGTCTTTTCCGTAGGAGCTATAGACCCTCTGCACATCTGACAGCACAGTTTTACTGCAAATGTTTCCATCTCCTTTTAAAAGCAGGTCATTTGTCTAGTTGAATCAGACTTACATAAGACACAACTTACCGGGGTAGCAAATGTGCATTAGCACTCTTTTATTAATGAGTTCTACACAATAGTACTCAATAATTCTTTCTGTTGTTCTCCCAGAGAACTGAAAATAGGCAACGGGTTTAAAGCAACTTTCTAACCAAGTGCACCTCATTAATAGGGGTATTTTTAGCTCTTATAGTGAGACTGCTTAAAAGTACACGTTAATTAACTCCAAGTAACTTCTGCTTACTCTTCTCTTCATTTGATTTAGAAAAAAGATCATGTGAGCTGATGCTCACAAATCAGGAAGTTTCTTTTCTTACAACTTTTTAAACAAATATACAAATAAACAACAATAGACTTTATATTTTAAAAAAAACATGTCTTTCTGATAATATTTTCATTATGCGGAGATTTACATAAAATATAAATATTTATATGTACAATCATTTACATATGGATTTATTAGTCAGGCACATTTTAGTATGGAAATATACTACAGGACACACCAGGACCCATGGACAGAAACAGCACCTAGAAAATGTAAACAGTAGAAAATATTCTTATCAGAAAACAGAGGTATGTAATTAGATCAATTTTTTAAAAAAATCTCAGGCTTTGAATGAGAAATTAAAATAGGTTTTAGCTCTGTGGGTAAAGATTTACCAGTCTCAATAATGAACATTTTAAGTATAAAATACTTTTCCACTGAAAAAAATTTAAGCAGCAGTTTAAGAAAGAATTATGGCAGACAGCAGTGGTTCCTATAATAAAGGAAGAAAGGAAAGAAGGATCCTACAGTAAAGCAATAGGTCAAGTTGAGAACTGACTGTACCTGAAAAAATGTCAATGGAAAGGAAAACACAAAAATCAGGGAGGTGATAGAATGCCAAATAAGTTAAGGTAGACATAGCACAGTCTGCCCAAGAGATTTGCACTGAATAAATAACTTGTATGCAATCAACTAAAATCCCAGGAATTAGTGGAGGAACACAGCCGTTGACCAGGCTCTGGCTTTGGGCAGGCTGCACTAGATTACACAAGATTCCTCACAACATGAGGTGCTGTTGATCTAGATAGGAATCCATGTTAATGATGGTGTCCCAAACCCACAGTATTTGTAGAAAGATGACTGATAAATAAAATTTCAATTGTTTTTATTATATAGTGTCCTTCATCAACTTATTTGGTGATTAGCAGGATGAATTATGAAGAGGTGGAACCTTGTAATCTCAAAAGTACAATTTGGATCATAGTAAGATTTGGATAAAAGTATTGGTCCTTCAGCACCCTTGATGCCCACACTCTTCTTGTGCTTTCTCCTTTCAGCATCTCTGAGCTGTGCTGTCTCCTGCTTATTCCACAGTTCTGAAATTCAGCCTCTCCTCTTCATAGGAAATGGTAACATAAGCAACAATTCACAACATTTGCGCGTGCTTACCTCATTTGTCACCCTTCCTTTATTAGGGCTCTGCTGCATCGTAAGGACAAAATTAGTTTCTTTGAATTGTAAAACTGGAGTAAAAGACAGATTAAACAATTATTCTAGCACAGAATTTTTTAAACAGCAGGTCTATAACTGTGTTCAGAGATGTAAAATTTTTATTAGTCAGACATAGATACCTTTATTTGCTGGTAGCTGCTGAGGAAGGCTCATGATCAGCCTGTGCCGCTGGCCACTTCTTCTTTTCCTGAACTATGTGAATTGAGATGCTTCTATCCTGTCTGTAAAGGAAGAACAGTTCATGGAATGAGAGGTTTCAGGTGTTTACATAAAGACACAAAAGCCTAAAAAGGCAGCTGAATTTTAAATCTGCCATATCTTATCCAACATTGTCTTGGAGCAAACTGGTTACCATTGATACACAAACAGCTATTTGAAAATCCTACCTATCAGTGCCATATATCTTACCTCTCTTCCACCGAGGGAGAGAAGTTGGAAGGAAGAAAATACAGAGGGAAATAAAAAACTATCTATATTTTCTTTGGAAAATTTTTTGTCCAAAAAAACCACTGAATTACTTGAATTAAAATTCATTTTCCCTCTTTTTTTTACACTAATCATTAAACTGAGACATTTGCCCAACAGAGAAGCAAGGACAACAGTGGCAGGGGCGGAAAAGACTTTTCAGGAAAAGATGGATGTTATTCCTGTACTAAATGCTTTTATATATATATAAACATATTTTCTATTTGATCATGTAAGATTTTGTTTCTAACTATGAAGCTGGGATCAACCTTCTTTTCTGTCACTGAAAGAATTGAACTGGCTCATACGATATGGCTTCTCTAGGAATGCAGAGACACCCCCAATGAGGATCCCAGGAACAGCTTTCTTATACAGCCAGTGCACAGCCCAAGGGCACTACCACCTCTAACAGCCTTTACCATATTGAAATTGGTCCCAGTCAGAATCAGATCAATATCTGAATTAGACCAGAAAAATCAAGTGCTACCCTAAGGGACTGAGCACGGGGCAGGTGTGGGTTTGGGTTCCTTTCCCCCTCCATAAAGGAATCCTGAACAACACTAGCCCTAAGCATACAATAAAGCTCTTTCACCCCCTGCCTTTCAGTCAGGATAGCCCCATGAAAGGCGTACTGCTACAGGCTTAGGCAAACAAGGGTCACTCCAGCTTTGTGATGATTTTGATATTTCCAAACGAAGTTTTCTGCCAACTACCATTCAACATTTAACAATTCAGAGGTCTGGATTCCCGCCTAATGAAGACTCCTGCAACCAGGGAGCCAGGATAATTTAGGGATCCCACCAGTGCTGCCAGCCCCCAGGATGCTGAGGACCTGAGGAAAAAATCAGTCCCAGAAACCAGGAAGGTCTAGGCAGAATTTCACAAATAATTGTTTCCTTCAATCTCCAGCAAAACCAGTTGAAATACTCTTATCTGACCACATGATTTGGAGCAGTACTTCACCTGAATCTATCTAAACAGTTTTCATTTGTACCTTCTGAAAAAACCCATAAATAATGGGTGTCAGTCCAGTCCCTCAATTTCTTGGCAACCTGGATCCATCTCTGGAGAAGTCAAAGAATCAGACTTAGAAAGGTAGTGAGTTTCATTAAAGCTGTATATTCTAGTAAACAGATAAAATATTTGTTTTTCATTGTTTCTAACAAGTGAAATAGGGAATAAATGTTCTTCCCCCACAGCTACAGAAATTTGAAACAAGTCCAAACAACTTCTCTGTTGAATTTACACAAGCAGCAGCTCTAAGCTCATAAAAATATATCACTGTGAAGCCTACAAATATGGCTTCATTTTATTACTCTTCCAACGATAATTTGGAGCAATAAATATTTTACACTGAACTTGTATTCTGTCTGCAGCATGGGTCATCTAATTTCCTCGGACTTCATTCTGTATTTGGAACTCAGGTCTCACAACCCAGTTGGTCTCGGCCTGGAAATTCTGATGGTGTTACTGACAGTTACATGCAACAAAGGCAAACACAGACCAGCCCACATTACACGAGTGGCATTTGATGAAAGCCTGGATCACTCTTTTTTTTTCTCTGTTATATGTACTTTGCTCTGCAAAGTCAGTTGATTTCCACAGAATCACTTGCAAACTTAGGCAGCACTTTGAATCACAGCACCACAGCTGAGCGTTAAGGTTTAGAGGCCATCACACAAAAAAAAACCCCGACAAATTCTTTTCAAAGCAACAGTGGCCTTCAAGGAACATATTCATGCTGGATATCATCTGGGAGGTGAAAGCATTCAACCCTGAACTCTGTGTCTGGCTACAAGGCTACAAAGCATCTGTGTATATGGGTATGTTCTTTTCATCTAAGGTAATCACACCCCTACTGGAGTTATCACTAGCATCTTGAACATTTTTTGGTGTTAAGAGCAATGACAGCTTTTTTTAGGCTTCTAGTTCATTTAGTGATGTTACATTCTATTTGAAATAAGAAAACACCCTGCAGTCAAAAGGCATTTCTCCTATAGCATAAATCAAGGGGACAGATGACCACACAGTGGATCCCAGTCTTGGCCCTGAGCAGGTAAACACACTGTCTATGGGAAGGAGGGCTTCAAAGTGTCCCATCATTTCCTACTGCTCCTGCAAACGCATGGTGTGATTCACCTCCTGCTGATTGTGTGGAAGAAAAGTGGGCCATAGCCTTACCTCTCCTTAATCCCTTTAAAGCCAGCAGACATCCCAGACAGCTGCAGTGCTATCAGGCTCTGTCTCGCAGTGAGCTGTGTAAAGCACATTTTGATTCCCCATTCCCTCCCCATGTCACACACTGAAGGCTGAGTAAAGACTAGCCCTCAACAATATACTGCAGTACCAGAAGAAATATGTTTGTATTTACTACCTCATGCAGATATTCACGTGAGTTGCAAAGTATAAATTCAACAGAAAGTTGTTTCTTCACCTAAGCAAGAAAGCCAGTAGAGTACAGTTCAAATAAGGAATGCAGATTATTTCTGACCTATTACTAAGTTCTCACAAACCATACAACTTTGGCACAACAGGAATTTTTTTCTAAAGAAAGCGATAGATATAAACACACACAAAAATATCAAACCAAATACCAACCAAACAAAAAAGAAAAACCCAAACAAACAAACCAATCAAACAAACAAAAACCAAAAATCCCTCTGGTATAATATATTCCATCAGGTAGCAGGTACAGAAAAACAAAGAGGGATAAAACAAATGCAGAACAGTTATTTCAATCACAGCAATGCCCTCTAAAACCTGAGATGGAAACTGTCATTCTGAAGATCACAAATATATATCATTAATATCTTTCTCTTAAAATAACCTGAAGCCAATCATTCCTAATTTAGAGTAGCCTGAAGACTGAGCAATGGACTACCTTTTCTTATAGAGACCTTCTGGCTATTTCTTTACATTTGTACAAGGCTGTAAGTAGAGAAAAAAAATCTTTTAGTTCTCAAGGTATAATAAACCCAAATAATACAAGAGGCTTTTTGACATTGAGAGATGTCTGAAATTGAAAGTCTGGAAGCATAATAATGCTTGAATGGGAAGGCAACCCATTGTTTACACTGTCTCCTTTCACCATCTTCAGCATTTTTATCTGGATTTGAAACTGCAGAGCAGGGCACAGATGCATGGACTGCTGTCACCTGCTCCAAGTGAAAGGATCTGTGGGCTGCTAGCAATTTCCAATGGCTATAATAGCAGTTGACTTCCCCCTCTGATTTCAAGTGGCTAAGTACCACTGAAAATATGGATCCTAACCTTTTCTCACCAGCTTCCAGCCACAAGGGAGTCTTCCCAGGGCAGCTTGCACGAAACCAACAGGAAACTATTCTCTTTGCTGGTGGTTTTCTCCTGATTTAGCAAACTCAGCTGCCTAATGAATGAGTCCAGCAACAGTAAGGTGAGATGAGGAAAGTCATGTACCTGCCTTTTCAGCACCTGCAAGCTCTGCTGCCTTTGCAAGACTCTGCTAGACTTAGGATGTCACCCAGAACAGAAAGGTGGAAAATCCTGTGCAGCTGCAACTCTGCTGGACTCACACAGCTGTTCGACATTGCAAAAATTATAATTTTGTACCTATCCCCTTCTCTTTATATAGCAATACCTTATTAGAAAGGGGTACCCTACATTCTCAAAGAAAGAGTCTTAATTGCTTGCAAAGCTATGGCAAGTCTGACACAGAACTGGAACTTAGATCTCATCCACTGTCAACTTACTAGTAATCTTTTTCTTCCTTTACTTTGTTAAAACTAGCATTCTTCAGATCATGTAAAAGCCATCATTCAGAGTCTTGAATCACCAAATGATAATCTAACAACACTACAGTTAGGGAAAGGAAAAGTCTTAAAAGTTTATGCTGAACTACAGAATTTTGACAGGCTTCTTTCTTACAGCAGCATAAACCTCCCTGTTCACTATTCAACTCCTGGAGCTTAAAGTACCAACCTGAGAATGTTTGACTAAAGAAAATGAATTAGAAGGCCATGGCACCACTGCATGCTTCACAGAGATCATTTAAAATAAAAGTCTAAAGTGAGCTATGAGGCAGGGCTGTGAGGAATCTTCAGACTAATCCTTTATTTATTTCTCTGGAAAAGTTCAATATTATCACTTAATTATCATTTATCCTCTCTTTTCACTGTAAAGTTCCTCTCTGCATGCTTCACTTCCACCTTGCTTTCATAAGCTCATCCATACTGCAAGCTCTCACTCATTCTCTGTAGTTAAATCATCCCTGAAAATATTTTTAGGAGATTAGGCTTTTTAGATTTTCCTTGCACCTCCTTCAGTATTGTACCTAGACTAGTCTGGTCCTTCTCACTCAGTTCCTTTCCATCTGCTACATTTTATTCTTTTCCCTGCATTTTATTGCTTAATCTATGGTGTGAACTTAATTTTAAAATATACTGGACGATAGAGAGGATATATGGTAGTTGTGGCTCCCAGCCTGGAGCACAATACTATATCTCCTCAATATTACTATTACTAAAAGCACCTATCACTGCTTTTGAGAAGTAGAACTTGTTATCAACAGCACTGGACACCTGACAAACAAACTTGGCTGTCAAAAAGTTTACAGATTAGCCTTTTGCATTTTTGTTTAAATGTGCAACACATTCAGAATTAGTCTCATTCCCTCAGCTTATTTCCCTATTTCATCTGTGCCTTCTACTGTCAGCAGCCAACCTGCTTTTTCCACCTCATGGACAGCTCTTCTCTTCAGATGTACTTCGCCTGTGCAAAGGCTGGCTTATAACCTCACACTCCCAACCACAAACCTCTTTCCATACCTCCCTATCCTTTTCACTTCCTTTGCTTTTCTAGTCAAAATGGTGCCTTACTTATGTCTTTACATTCTTGCCCTAAGTTAGACACATATTCTGTAAATTTTAGACCTGAAGTAACACACCTTTTATTTCCTGAATTTAAAATAACACTACAATATATACCTATTTAATTGTATTTCAAAATTCTACACCTGAATTCCATTAGCTGACTGGATAACATCACTAATTCCTCCCTGATTTCCCTAGAGTATTTCCTGGTAACAAAATAGAAATCTGTGAGTCTGAATTCTTAAGTCATATCTGCATTACTTCAACCTGACAAATGTAAATTTTCTTGTGTAACAGGCAGCTCCAACATAGGCCACACAGAGAAAGCTCTAAGTATTTGTTCAACCAAGAAATTTTCATGTCTTTGCTCTTTCAGCTACTTTCCACCTCTGCATCTCCAAAATACCTATTGTGAGAAGCACAGTGTTTGAAAGAAAGTTTTCAAATCCCTCTGATGGTTAAGACAGCACAAATGCAATGATCTCCAGGCTGTACTGGGAGCTGCTTCAGCCAGCTCCAGAGCTGAGCCAGCAGTAAAGCCACCTCCAGGGCTGGGTGAGGGCACTGGGGTCTGTCCTGGGAGCCACATTGCCTCAGTGAGTCACCACCTTCTCCTTCCCTGCTGTGCAGGCATCCCACCTCTGCTGTCCTCCTGTTTCCAACACCAGTCCTCTTCCCAACATGGGCCCTGTCGCCAGCTCAATCCCCAAATTATCTCATCTTGGCTCTGAATCATTTGCCATTTCCTCCAGCAGAGGTTTTTTCTCTAAGCAGTCTCCCATTTAATTTACTCTTTCGGCAGAACACCCTTCCTTTTGCCTGTACGGCATATGTCAGTCACTCAGGATATGCCGGAACTTTGGTAACCCCAAATTTCACATCTTCCTTTTTCAACTAATGAGGGAAGCATAAATGAGTATTGGCAATGTTGCATTGACAATTTTTGTTTCCTTTCTTATTTTTTGGCTTTAAGAAGTCTCATTTCTTGTTTCTAAATGAGTCATTACTCAATTAGAAAAATAAAAACATGGCACTGTTGACTCAGGGTCACTCTCTCTTATCACTTTACCCTCAGCTGAAGACTACCACCATCATGTCAAATAAATCCGCTTTGAGGAAATTACGAATTTGCTTGATAAAGAGAAGTATGAAGGCAGAATACTCTCACAAAGCATCAGATTTAGTAGCTTGGAACATTTGAATTTAAAAAGTAAGGATTACATGACAATGAAAAGTACTTGAAATAGCTTAAGAACAGAGCAACCAGTAAATCTTGAAACCTTATCGGCAATCAAAGCATTGTGAAAATGCTTCCATCGTCAATATTAAGCATCAATATTGAACTCACTGATGAGAACTTGTGAAAAGTGAAGAAAAGTAATTAAATCTAAACTTTCTTGAGCCTTTCTGTAAGACACTGCAAGAGATCACTTTGTTTAGCTTATTAAAAAGAGAAAAAGAATACTGAGAAATGACCTAATTATAATAAGAAAGTATGTTTTTGGGCAAAATACATCTTTAATCTACCTGGGAAGATGATAATATAAAGCAGTGGCTTGAAGTTACACTTAGATACCTTCAGATAAAAAGGTACACAGATGCTTTCTGTTATTATTTTGACACCAATGATAGTTCAGGATTGGAACAATAAAGAAATGAATTTTTCATCTTTTGATTTTTTTTATATCAAGACTGGGTATTAAACATGAAATTAGTATCATGATATCTGATCTATAGATCATATGGAAGAAAGAGTGATCCCTTATGATTGAGCTGTGTGGGTCTAAAGCAGCTGAACAACATTTAAGCTTTTTGGTTTCCAATACAATCAAAACCCACAGTCATAACATAAAAATCAGGGTTAAACAGCAAGGCTAATAACAAATGAATGTATTTTTCTACTAGACTCTCAGATTTATAATAAAACATACAGAAATGTAAAAAAATATGAAGTAAAAAGACAGTATTATTGTTTGGGTTTTTTTAGTAAACACTCTTGTTCTATTTCTATCTCAAAAATTAAAAGTAAAGTATTTGTACATATCTATTGGTGCTAAAGCAATTACACTGCAGTGATATAGTAAACTTAAATACAGAAAACATCTCAAATATGTTAAATATGCAAAACCATAAAATAAATTTATAGTTATACCATCCTATTTTTCCATAAGTACTTACATTTGTTACTTGAAAACCTTTGACAAGATTGTACTTGGAGATAATCCTTTTAAAACATGATTGAGTACTCTTCATTCCTCAAATGTTCTATTACATATTTATTTTACTAATTAATTTAGCCATACAAAAGTATGCTTACTCAAAGCTGGAGGCAAATGGTTGTAAACAAAATAACTCCACAAACACAGCTACTTCCTCTAATCCACTTGAAATTGCTGGTGATACTTTAATAAACATATCATCTTTGTTCCCCTCAACAGAAGTCATGGTTAGAAAACAGAGTTCCATAATTGGTAGCTTTGCCTCCTGTTATACCATCAGCGCAGGCCAAGGCTGAAGGTAAAGGATTTAAGAAAATATACAGCATGAATATTTGTGGATAACACTAGTGCACTATGTTGGTTTTTGGCGCAGTGAGTAAGCGTGACCCAGCATTCCCACAGCCCGGCACTCAAGGAGTAAATGAGGTGTGAGCAGGTCACAGCCCTGCTTAAGGACGATGCACCCCTGCTGAGAGGGTCGAGGAAGGTGTTACCACCTGATAAACAGTGCTGGTCAATGCATGACAGACTGAGGTCCCAAACCACTTTTTTTGCCTCAGCCTTCAATGGCAACCACTCTTGCCCCACTTCTATCATGGATGGACAGCAGGATGGGGACTGAGGGAAAAAAGTACTTCCCACTGTAAGTACAGATCACATTTGTGACCACTTGAAGAAATTGAGCATTACAACTTTGTGGAATCTGATGAGATACATCCCAGAGTCCTGACAGAATTGTCTGAACTACATCACTTAAGGCAAAAAAACAAAAATCTGTGTACAACCCATGCTAATAGACTTTCTTCGGGAACACCCTTCCTCTGTCAGATCTGTTAAACTACAAGGAATTGATCAAAAACTACTGAGAATTTTATATTTTTTTTTTTAATTTATTTGGGCTCGCATTTCACTCACAGTAAATTTCAAGAGTTTGGCTGTTGAAATAATGGATGCAGTATGTTAACGCCAGTTTTAATTCATTTTGTCTTAAAAAAATTCCACAGTTCAGTTCATGGTAAATAAAGATCTGTTTCAATAAATTGACCCCAGTACTTAAATCCTCAGAAGGTCTTTTTCCCCACTGCTCTTAAGGAACAGTATTTAGTCATTCTAGACATCCATCCTGCTTCAAATTCATCTGGCTGAACGGAAAGCATTTCAGGAGAGGAAAAAGAAAATGAAAAAAAAAAAAATCAGAGCCACCTTGTAAAGTCCCAAGAAAGTAAACAAGAAGTAGAAGTAAATAGAAGTACTATAAGTCTGTTATTCACGCAACCTCGCATGGGTGGTATTTTTATAAGTACAGGAAGGAGGCAATCGAAGGACTTGGACTCCTTGATCCTTGTGCGTCTCTTCTGGACTTACGATATTCTACGATTTTATGGAGGCGGGGGCGAGTGCGCTTCCCGTGCATTCGTTTCCCCAGACCTTTAGAACCATTGGGGCGAACTCCCCCGCTCGCACACCTCCGGGCCGGCGCTGCCCGCACCCCGGCGCTGCCGCCCGCGGGCCGGGCGGGGCCTGTCACTGACGCGGGGCGGGCGGGGCCCTACAAACGAGCCGGCGCCAGGCTCGGGCTGCGGCGCTGCCGGCCGGGTGAGGCGGGCGACA
>VXBQ01011975.1:659606-795502 GCA_013400175.1 Phainopepla nitens | reverse complement strand
GGGAGCGTCTGCCCGGCCGGGCGGTACCTGAGAGCTGTCCCCAGCCTCGGCGGGGACCGGGGACGCGCGGCGCTGCCTCAGCCCTCCGGACTCACCGAGTCAGGCTCTGGGAAGGCAGCGCTGTCGGGGGGAGGGGGTGGAGGGGAGGAAGCAAAGTGTTCGGCAGCACCTGGCCAGGTGCGCCTTCTGGGCACTTTCTTCGTCTGCTTTCTCCTGTGGCAAAATGACAAGCACAAGTAAGGGGCAGAGTGGTAGGGCTCTGGAAGCGGGGCGCTACCTGACGGGAGAACACTTGCAAAAGCTCTGCTGAGCATCTTCGATCCGCTCCCTCGCATAATGCTGGAGCCGGCGGGATGCAGTGTGCTGAGCTGCAACCTGGCGAGCTGCATAGGGCTGGGGGCACAGTAGGATTTGGGGGCTGGCAGGAGGGCACAAAGCCTTAATTTGAGTTCGTTTCTGTTCTGACGGACTGACACCCTAGCCTAGTACAGCAAAGGCTTGGTTACTGCAGCTCTCGGTGTGCTTTCCTGGGATAAAGGTGTGTGCAGTTTTGGGGGTAAAAGGATGCCGAGGGGGAGGGGTGGTAGCCTTCAGAGGGAAGAGTTTGGGTTTGGTGTCATCTTCCAGCCAGACATTTAAAAGATCAGGAGGGGACACACAGCTGAGTACAGGCAGTTCAATCACTTCAGCTGACTGGGAATTAAAGTACATTATTCTCCTTCCTTTCTCTGTTAGTGTAGTTAAGGGCTTTCTCAGTTTTGAGGCTGCTCCTCTTTGGAATTTGATGTGGAAAAAAAATACCTGTGAAGTTCTAGGAATATCACGCTTGAATGCATGGGGATAGAATGTCTGCAGGGAGAATCTTTCTGGCATGAGAGATCCATGCAGTGCCCACTCCCACTGAGAGAGAGCCTCTGCAGTATGTATGGCAAATGGAACATAGCAGAACACGTTCAGTTTGGTGAATGCCTATATATTCCCTGGCTATCAAACTTAATTTGTAAATATAAATATAATAACCGTTGCAATTTACATCTGACTGTATTTCTTACACTCTTGAATAAGTGCATTTCTCACATTGCTCAGAAACGAGCACCACTCAGTAAGAGCACAGTCACTGACAGCAACTTTAGCTATCTCTTGCCCATCCACCCGTACAGGACCCACCCTGTTTTTTTCTCCTTTTTCAAAAATGCAGAGAGTTTTGATGCTATATAGCCAAAAAATACCTCTGGTAGGTCGGCAGGAAGGTTATGCTTCTGAAGCAAGGCTAGCTCTTGCAGCAGAGAGACCCTAATTTGATAGAGCAAATTCCAGCCTCAGGATTGCCAGTTTCCCACCTGTGTCCCTACCCTTGTCAGGATACTACCTTGGTTGTTCTGAACTAGCTATATGCTTACAAAAGCATTACAGAAAAACAAAATGGGTGGAAAACACTTTTCAATGTATGTATAGATATGTGCAACTCTTCTGCTTTCCATTAGAGGAAATCAAAAATGTTTTTATTAGTCTCACTAACCTGGCATCTTTCCCTTCCCTCATCTAGAAATGCCACTCAGAACACATAAGATATCAGAGCCCAAAAATATGTCAAAGCTGATGGATTTCCCTGACAACTTTTGATAATGAGAAAAACAAAACTGTAATATGCTAAGGTAGACCAAGATGGGAGATCATGCTGGTCATCTCATTTGTCACTCCAGAACATGAGGGTTCCCTCCAGGTCACTGTGTAGTGCTTTGCTTAGTAAATTGATTGGTTTAGCTAAGTCTAATACAGTGATGACCTCACCAGTATTCACCCTGCTCCAATGTTATTCTGAAGGCAGGAGAGTAGAAGACACTGAAGTCTACTTGGAATATGAACTAAATGACTATTTCAAGGTGTGCAGGGGTTTTTCTGTTTGTTTTTATTTTTATTTTCAATATTGGTATTTGAAACAGAGCCCACAGCCCTGTGTGAGTAGTAAGAAATTGTTTGGCAGAGGAAATGAGAATGAGATTGCTTAGTCTCCTGTGTTCCCTGTTTTAATACATCCAGTTAAGGTAAGCCTTTGTACTGAAAGGGGGCAAGACAGGACAGGGCCATCTTTTCACACATGCTGTTTTCTTGGGGACAGCTTTGATGAATTAGGAAGCAACTCTATTAACTGTGCAATAGATTTCTGCTTCCTAATTAGAATGTGACCCATTTTGCTTGGAAAGTGGGGTGGGGAGTGATTTCTGGATTTTGAATTGAGCATCTGTGTTTATGTGGGGGGAAAGAGAAGGCAGTGGTGCAGTGTACCCTCTTTACAAAAAGAATCGAATCCTGACAGGTATTAAAAAAAATTGCTAGAAGGTGTTAAGGGGATTCCATATTCCTATTCAGCACAAAAAATTTTGTGCATCCTGATCTTGTCAAGTTATTTTTATTCTGGCGTAATGTCCCATTTTATTTTTACTTGCATGAGGTTCTCTGAAATCTAGGGTATTTTCTCTTCTAAAAATTTTTATGATCTCTTGGCATGAAAGACTGGCATGATGGTCCCTTCTGACCTTAAGAAAGACTGCATGTTATATATAACCACAGTCTATTGTAAATTTGCTACCTTACTGCTCACATTGGAGCTGAACTCCTTTAGAAGTCATGAACTGGTGGCCTGTCTAATTTGCATAAACTGTATTTATCACAGCAGGTGCAGAAATACAGCAGATTTCAGCCAAAAATACTTCCTACCAAGTCAACATTTCTCAGCTTGTGAAGTTCCCCTTCCCAAAATTTAAAGACCTTTTAATGTGTGTTTCTGAAGTCTTAGTGCTGATAGACAATATCACATTTTAACAGCACTGAAATTATGATTAGATTTCTTAACATCTGACTGTAAAAGTTAAAGCCATGGTTTAATCTCTGCTGGTTGTGCAGCAGTTTTAATATAATTTGGGAAATGTACATATCATCTAGGCACTGTAAGACAGGTTCATACAATTACATATAGTTTCACGTCCCTTCTTAATGTGCAAATTACTTTTTTGCTATATCATGAGGTGATCAATAGTTTATGGTTCTAGAGACCTTCAGTAGTATGTAGTTCTATTTCATTTATTACACTTATCTGTGTAGCAGTCACTAATGTAGGAAAATATTTGTAGTTAATTACTGGAAGCTAGAATTCAAGCATTTCATTGGCAAGTGTTGTTTAAAACTTTTGTCAAAATGGGATTAAAAAACACAAGTGTATGCGGTGGGAAGTATGGGAATAATTTCTCCATGGAGAGGGCATTGTGATACAGTTTAATAGATAAAAATAACAAAATGCAGAATATACTTTAACGAGAAAGCATGTTTCATAAATTGAATTAAATTTTTTTAAAAACGCTCTCTTTCCTTTCCTGCTCTTGAGCTTTAAGTGATAACTGTACTGGAAAGTTTTATGTTATCAGGGTACAAAGTGGCACTTGAGCTAATATAAACAACTAAGGAATATATCTTATGGTGGACAGCGTCCACCCTTAGAGGATAAGAATATACTGTTCATATCAATGAGTTCTTGAAGGATTTCAATTACACTGCAATTGCTCTAGTTCAGTTTTTTAAAGCACATCACTGAATACATATGTTCAGAACACTGAGTCTTTATCAGTTTAAGAAGTTGGTTATCTCAGTTAGGGGATATTTTTTTACCAAGAGAAGAAGCCAGCATAGCAGATGTGTGGGTTGTACTGCACAGCAAGGTTTAACCAGCAATTTTAGTCTTATATTTTGCAGTACTATGGGCCCAAATATGTGCAAGGGAAAACACAGGCCGCAAACTGTCCTGAGGTTCTGTCACATCAGCAAAACTAAGTATTTTTTATAAGAACAGAATGTCTCACTCTGATTTTCAGCTCTAATCTCCCTCTACAGACAAACTTCAGCAAGTGAAGTATAGTTCTCATTCAGTCCAGAATCTGTTTTTTCAGATGGCTGGGCAGAGACATCTCTGGTGAAGGGATTCTGTTCTGCAAGGAAATAAAGTGAGGCCATCTGAAACTTAACCTGTTTGTCCACAGTCCCTAAAGAACCAGGAAAACACAACTTCTCTTTAATGAAGGTGAAGTCATTTGCATGCTTATGGAAAAGATGTAGTCTTATCTCTCCTGGTTACTGTCCTGGTAGTAACTGGGTACATTAGCTCTGCTAAACCTCTCAGTGTGTTGCTGTGGGCTTTTTTTGTGAGGTATGTCCCGATCAAATCTGCCAGCAGACTCTGCCTGATGCTTACTGACTGTACTACAGACACTCCTTATGTTCCTTCCTACCCACTTGGGCAGCTAACTCAGAGGTTCTTGTGAAAGTTCAGAGCTAAATGTAATCCCATCCAATTCCCAGCAAAAATGAAGTTAACACTCCAGGAAGAAACCACCTGATTTTGTTAATGCGTCTTAAACTAAGAAGTATATATAATCTAGGTAGTTTAGGCAGTGTCACTGACAACACATGTGGAGGCATTAAAATACCTTTGTAAAATGGTAAGAAATAGTCAGAAATTACAAAATAATTACACATGTTTTGAAGAGTACTGAAACATGCTTGAAATTAAATGACGTACGACAGCTTCTGGCCCTCATTCTGCATTTACTGATTAAATTTTCTATTTATTTCCAAGTTACTATTACTTTTGAAGAGGGTTTAATCATAAAGTCCATATTGAATCTGGTTAAATAAACAGGATGGCACATTTCACTAATTAATTGGAGAAAGGAAGAAAATATTAAGCAAAAGCAATCAGACTTTTTGAAAAGTCTTGGTATAATCTTCAAAGCACCATTTAACATAAACTGTGTTTCTTTTACAGCTTGCTCATTTACTTGTAGCAAATACAATAGTAATGGCTGTCAGTTAAATTTTTTGAACTAATCTGGAATAAAAAGTCATCAAGTGGAGTCATGTATGCTCTGCATGACTGGTGGATGCAGCGAAGAGAATTCTTAAAGCAGAAAAGTAACTTGGCAAAGTGGCTGCTTTAAACTCCTCAGTGCATACTTCTTATTATTGAAAGAGTTTTTCAGACCCACAAATTATAAAGCTATGGAATACATGTTTGCATCGTTTTATATAAACCACTGTAATTCTAGACACCAAACTACAGATCGACCTAAAGCATTAGAGAGGCTGTAAGAGATGAGAGCTGAATGACAACCAGTTCATATGCTGCTTTATTCCTGAAGACCACTCTTCTCACACATCATGTATTTTATGCTGAGTTTAGAGGCACAGTTGTGTCCATTGTGTTGCATTAGTCTAACAAAACAAAATAATTGATCCAGATATGAGGCCTTTACAGTTTGGGAAAAACAAAATAGAATGGAAAGAAAAGGCAGACAAGGCTTTATTGCTTGCAAACAAAACAACAATAGCACATAGGTACTCTGAATGACATAATTACTGATATGGTTCTTGGGAAGTGCATAAAATAAATGCTACCAATACAGTAGAGGTGTCCTGCAGTGGGAGATGTGCACCTGAACAAATAGCTGAGGAGGAACAATGAAATTCTGTATGTCTGAAACAGAAGATATTCCTATGTTATTATGAGATTTCATGTTGCAACCGGAAAGAGTTGCCTTTGTGTACTTAGAAAAAGCTGTGCCCCACAAGTCTTTAAGAATGGGAAGACAATGAGGCAGAGCTGCACTGAGGCTCAAAAACCTGCCTGAGGTGAGGACCCTGGTACCACACCTGTAATATCCCATAGGTCTGATTTCAAAGATGCCAACTAAAACAAGAGTAGAACGAGAGTGAAGCGACACCTTGCTATGTCTTTTTCTCAAAAGATCTCCTCTTATATTCAGCCACAGGAAGGCTTGAATAAAAAAATTGGCAACTGACTAGTAAAACTGGCAACTGCCTAGTAGGCAAACCATGAGTTACAAATTAAGAATCCCAATGAATTAATGTATAGCAATAATTTTCTTTTTCGAAGAAAGAAAACAACCTAAAAAACCCCCCAACAGCAGAAAAAAAAAAAATGAACACTATCTTCCCCCCTCCCCCACCCCAGTTCAGGGGTGTGTTGTTCTGTTGTCACTATGAGACCAGCAGCTAAAATTTAATCTTTCCAGAGACAGTCTGTTGCAGAACTTGGCTGTTAGCATAGCATATTTCAGTCTGACTATTAAGAAATAAGTGTTCCTACCAGTAGACTTTAAATTCACTTCTTTCCACACAGTTCAACCTGTTCCTCGCTGGAATCCTATTATGCTTTTCCAATAAGGTGTTAAGACAGCAACTCCGGTTTACTATTTACGGAGCCAGTGACTTAAAATATACTGTGAAGTAAGTGGCTATTCCTTTAATCTGTGACTTTAAAATCCAACAGAGTTGATGTTTTGTTGTTCTTATGTACTGAGCAGCCCATCGGTCACTGATCCAGTCTGGCTGGTGCTGTATCCTGTGCTCCCATTGCTGCTGAATATTGTGGCAGCATAGCTCAGTGAATTTACCTATATCGAATTTTTCTGTCACCCAGTGACTTTCCCCTTCAACAGGCACAGTGTGGGGCTATTAAGACTATTTCTTGTTAAAAGTGATATAGATTAAGCTGAGAATGGTTAGCAGGAATGGTGGGGACAGGCAGAGAGAGCAGAAGACTAATGATGACAGACAAAATGGAACTCTTTCAGACAGAGAAAACTTAACAGTGGCCAAAAATGGAAAAAACACAAATTCCTCTGCAAACTTGCCTCACATCAGACATCAGAGAACAGTCTGACACAAGGTATGCCCACAAGCTCAATGCCTATGGGCATACAAGGAGACACTCTCTTAACTTCACATCTATCATGACACTTGGCTTCTCTTTTTTCCCAGCCTCGATTTCTGCTTCCTAACAATATAGCCCGTTAAAAATGGAAAAAGGGAAAGCACCAAAGCGGTAATCAGTAGAAAACATCAGGAAGCAGACCTGTTCCATTCAGGATGGAGTCACGACCTCTGTAAATGCAAAGCTATCAAACAGAACTTTAGATTACTTAGAAACACATCATTAGTCCTTGCTGCACTGGGACTTAGGTTATTGTGGAAAAGTCATTAGTTTCTTTTCAGGTTCTCTGGAGAATTTCCAAAACCTAGCCCTTGAATTTCCTCAGGTTGTTCATATGTAATTTCGTATTTCAGCCCTTGTTAGCTGGCACCGTATGTGCTTTTCTACACTTAAATTTGTAATTACAGTAGCCTGCTAAGGCAAAGCAGTCAGGTACTCAGCTGTCATGGCTTCTACTTCTTAGTGGAGTTCGACAATACTAAAATCCACACCAGCCCTTCACTGAGGGTATAAAGACTTTGGAAGACATTGTAATTCAGGGAGCTTGTGTACACAGCCTGCTCATACTGCAACAATCTAATAGCTCTACTATGTGTGAAACTGTTACAATTTCACTTCAAACATTGCATTAAAAATACCCTGACCTTTAAAGGGTGTTCAGTGGTGGTATTTAGTAGTCTTTTGATAAAGCCTATAGTTAGTTCTTTACATTGCAGCAGCATGCTGGCTAACTCTTGAAATGACCTTCAGAAGTATCCATTGTGTATTTTCTTTCCTGAGTATGGAGACGGGAACCAGGGGTCTTTTAGTGTCTTGTTGATTCAGTCATACTATAGTCTATGGTTTCATTATCTTACCTCTTTGCAGGGCCAGCATGCAAGCCATCTATTTTATCCTTAGAAACAGTAAGCACAAAGCAAAAGTTGACTTCACTTAAAAATGACACAAAGTTCAACTTTTCCTCAGTGTGCTATTTACCTGGAGTTCTTCCTAGTTCCTTCCTAGGAGAATGTTGCCTTCTCATGTTGGACAGCTCTATCTATATTGCATGAGCCTTTTTCCCAGGAGGCTTGATTTCTAAGGTTGCTGTTACATAGTTCTTTGGGAGGCTATAATTCCCAGACATCGTACAAGACCCTCACCTTTTAGGCATGCTCTTTTGGTCCCCTCCACACCTTTTCTTTTTTAAGTTTTGTTTCTGAGACAAACCTATTCTTGTAGACTAAAGAAACAATTCTCTTATGGTTGTGGTTCAACTCCAAGGAAATCAGCTTTTTAAAAAATGATAAATAATAATATTCTGTGTGCAAATGAAAGATTCACAATATTCATGTCTCCTGATGGCTGGAAATAATTTTCTTATGGCATCGTTGCATATGCCTGTCTTCTAAAACATTTAATTACACTAAATAATCTATGAGCCTGGAGTTGGGAAACCTAAAGTTTGTTCAGTTTTAAAAAGAAAAAGATATTTGCAGTGTGGCTGAATGTAAGATAATGTGCTTTTTCTTTTCCCTCTTTCAGCGAAGTTTTTGCTTGAGAAATACACATTCGCTCAGCAAAACAAAAACCACTTTTAAGGGTTATTCTTGGTGGAAATCGCTCTATGCCCTATTACCTGCTTGAGTGAAACCAGACTAAGAACTTCTGTCATGGCAGCTTTTCTGCTGGGAGCTGTGTTGCTTATTGTTCAACCTCAGATAGTGCCTTCCAGACCAGCTATAAATTCAAATGCTGAGACTTCTCAGTCTGTTCAGAGGGAGCTTTTAAAGAAAACATCTCAGAAAAATGACTTCAAGGAAAACATTCATTCTAATGGAACATGTCAGCAGCTGCCACAGACTATTATTATTGGAGTGAGAAAAGGTGGAACAAGAGCTTTGTTAGAGATGTTGAGTCTCCATCCAGATATTGCAGCAGCAGAAAGTGAAGTCCACTTCTTTGACTGGGAAGATCATTACAGAAATGGATTGCAGTGGTATATTAATCAAATGCCAT
This sequence comes from Phainopepla nitens, assembly GCA_013400175.1. Classification (NCBI taxonomy): domain Eukaryota; kingdom Metazoa; phylum Chordata; class Aves; order Passeriformes; family Bombycillidae; genus Phainopepla; species Phainopepla nitens. The sequence goes on along the minus strand of VXBQ01011975.1, from coordinate 786,720 downwards.
TCTCATATCCCAATCAGATCACCGTGGAAAAAACTCCAGCATATTTCACATCACCTAAAGTGCCTGAAAGAGTTTATAACATGAACCAATCAATGAGACTACTCCTTATTTTAAGAGACCCAAGCGAGAGAGTACTATCAGATTACACCCAAGTGTTCTACAACCACATGCAGAAGCACAAGCCGTACCCATCCATTGAACAATTCCTGATAAAAAACGGGGAACTCAATGTGGACTACAAGGCAATAAACAGAAGCTTATACTACATTCACATGCAGAACTGGCTGAAGTATTTTCCTCTAGACCATATCCACATTGTAGATGGAGATAAACTAATCAAAGATCCCTTTCCAGAAATAGAAAAGGTAGAGAGATTTCTGAAGTTGTCACCAAGAATAAATGCTTCAAACTTTTATTTCAATAAAACTAAGGGATTCTACTGCCTGAGGGACAGTGGTAGAGAGCGCTGTTTACATGAGTCCAAAGGACGAGCGCACCCGCAAGTAGACAGCCGCTTACTCGAGAAACTGCAGGAATATTTCCATGAACCCAACAAGAAGTTTTTTGAGCTTGTGGGCAGAACATTTGACTGGCACACGTTTGTGGCAAGTTAGTGGTAAGCTTCAGAACCGATGTTACAGTGTACAGTTAGAAGATTTAAAAAGGGCATTTAAGCTATTATTTATTTGTAAAGTCCATAAATACTTCTGTACAGTATTAGATTCACAATTGCCATATATACTAGTTATATTTTTCTACTTGTTAAATTTGAAAGCATTTTGTATTGTTTTTCATGGTTGTTAACATTGTGTATGATGTCTCTATATAAAGAAACTAAATTATTTCATTGCAGAAGGTGCTCTCTTGAGAATGTGTTGTCTTTTTAATAAATAAGAAATTCATTTCAACAGAACATTTCTGAATTATATGAATACTTTGGCCTTCCTGGACTATTTTCTCTAATTGCTAATGAATATGCTAAACTTTACCTTTCCATTTTTCTTAGTTTAAAGTGTGGATTAATAATTTCTTTTCCAATTGAAAATATTATTGTAGTTAAAAAATTGTTCAGTCCTGTTTTATGAAATTATTTCCTGTCAAAGTGGTGGTACTTACACTTGTAGGGAAAACACCCAAAGGACAATGGAAGTCTCTGTGTAATTTGATATATTAACTGCTATACTTAACCTTCATATTCACTGTTATAACAAGTGCTCCTCAATTCTTTGGCAGTACAGTGCAAGTTTCATGGCAGATTTTTAAAGATTCTGTGGGGACCAGCTCATAAAATACAGTTAGCTGTAGAAATATGGTCAACCTGAAAACTTCTCACAGTCTCTGAATGTATGCATACTTCATAAAGGGGTATGGTTGAGAGAATTTAAGCAATATAGTGACTTTTTCAAGGCTGCTTTTGACTGTTCTTACATTTCATAGCACGTTTATGCTTTATCATCACTGAAAATAAACACACCAGAAAAATTAGTTGGTCTACATTCCAGTAAGCATCAACTTCATACATATAAATATTACCACATTTGTCCCCTTCTTAAGGCTGTTTTCCATTGGTTTTCAGTTGCTTCATGCAACAGAAAATTGCCTACTGTAGTGGACTACCATTCCTTTAATCTCCTTCCAAGAACCATGATACCAGGTCTTGATTAGATGTGTGTTATGGGATTAACCCAAATTCCAGAAACTTTCCTTGTTTTCCATCTGCTAAAAATGGAAGTTAGATGTTAGTACATTGGTAAAAACTGGAGTTGTCCTTATCTACAGTGGTTATGATGTCTTGTTAACCATCATTTTCTGGAGTTAGAGTTAATCCAGTTTCCACACAAGGCTTCTTACAGTACTTTCAATCCCAGCGACTGAATTTATTTCATGATCTTGAGTTTAGTTGAATGTGCAATGTAAACACACAGTAAATTTGAACTTGTAGCTGATTGTTACAATCCTTTATAAAATTTAAATGTAGATTCATTCTTTTTTTTCTGGTGAGCTAGTGCAAACTTGGGCACTATGACAAGGTATTGTCTGGATGCAAAGATCCCATATTATGCCTCTTGCATGAAAATTTGCAGATGCTGTCCCTCTCTCTCCCACTCCTTGTGCACCTGCCCAAGCTGTATTCAACCTCAGAGAGGTTGGTGATGTTTTATAAAGCCTACAATGAAATGGTATTGTACTCAATAAAATATTTTCTGAATTGCATTTTTCCTTTTTTTTTTTTTTTTTTTTCATCAGTTTCTAGTTTGGAAGACCAGAATTTAGGATTCAACTCCAGTTTAGATTTCAGCTAAATTTTACTTAAGAACTTAGGTGCAGCCTGTTGCTATTGATATGAAAGCAGTTGTTTGCTGCCGGGTTGTGCCTGAATGATCTGCTGCTGACCCAGAAAATACAAGGAGGGAAAGTTTCTGGGGGCAGTAATGTCAAATCTTACATGAGGCAGATGCTGAAAATAACAGAATCATAGTTCTATTAAAGTTTTCTAAAAGAGAAATTCAGAGAATTTTGTGTAAGTTGGGGCAGTAGTTTTTTCTTTTACTTACCTTATTTCCTTGGTAATGTTATCTCCACAGGAGCCAGCTGGACCAGTGATTTTGGCCTAGACAAAAGGCCTCCATTAGTACCTTCCTGCAGTCTCAGATTAAGCTCACCAAATTCACCAACATTTTGCTGAGAAAGGAAAAATACCTGCAGGTGTGTCACCAGGAATTGGAGGAGTACAGGAAGGCAGGGTTGCAACAAGTTGCAGCGGGTTGAACGGGGCAGTGTAGGGCATCAGTGTTGAATTGGAAATGCCTGTGCAATACTGACAGCTGATGTTGGTACTGAGGATCCCTTTAGTGTCTAGTGCTACTTGATGCCAGTATTTTGCCTGTCTCTAAGCAGGACACATGCATACATTTCCCCACACACGATATGGCTTGTCTCTGTAGATAGAGAAGTGCAGCATGAACCATTAGATCACTATTACTGTTGTAGTGCTAGGACCCCATAGAGTGTTGTCTTCAGGATCCAGAGGTGAAGTGACCACTTTAGGGGACATTCTGAAGCAGAATATCACATGACTCAGGTCGTAGACACCTAGCTCAGAGGGTCCCAGAGAAAGTCTCTCATACCCAATGCTTACACCTTGTGCAGGAATGGCATGATTGTACAATGCCTTATCCCAGAGGTTGCATGGCTGGCTCTCTGTTAGCAGTGATGGCAATGAACAATAAATCTCACCTACACTAATAATAAAAGTAATGTTTATCTGCCATAGGTTCAAGTGTTACGATTCTCAAAACTATTCCGAGTGTGTATGTTCTGTTTAACCAGAGCAACATTCATTTTCCACATTAGTTACTGCACTTAAATATATTTGCTAGGCTGTTTCTAAAGAAGTGTTAGACAATAACAAAAGCCATCAGAAAGTGAAGAGAGAATGAAAGAAGGCTGAAGGACATTCATTTTGAGACTCTAGAAAAATTAATAATGACCTTTGAAGTCATGTCATATCTGTTCATAAAAGAAAAAAAAAAATCCCTGAAATACCTTTCCAGTGTTATGCAACAGAGGTATTTATTTCTGTAAAGCTCAACTAGCTCAGGTTTAAAGTACAGCCACTTGGGTGTTGCTCCAGAGACCTGTTTTCTCAGGGCACCTAGCCAAGCCTGTGATCACTCTTGCAAACATAAAATAAATACAAAACTTCATGAGAATTCAAAACCTGGCACTCCCCTTGAGTACAAAAAGAAATGCCAACCAAATAATTATTCAGGGTGGCACTACAGGACTAAGTCTTGCCCTTTGCATCACAACATAGATTAGTGTGAGACTCTGAAAGCCAGATATTGTACCTGCAGAGGACAAAGATTAAACTATAATGGTTATCCCAGGAACACTACCGGAAGATTATGGAACAGGAAAAGAGCACCAAAGTTATTACTTCATCAAGAGTATTGCTACATGTACTGCTGAATGCTGCAGGATCTTGTTACATGTGCTTTGCTCTTCCTTGTATGTATTTCCTGCTGTTACAGGTGAAAAAAAAATCTACTGTGCTTGAATAAATTGATATTTCTTCAGAACATATCAGAAAAGAATCTATCAATTTTTAAGTCTTGCTACATTCATTGATGACTGTGTGAAACAACACTATAGAACATTTTAGAGGAAGACTTTTTTAGTTTGGTTCTCAGAGGTGATAATTTTATGTTTCCTTCTCTACTGCCATTTTCAAAGTCAGCTTCTGCAGAAAGCCAGGATTTCACTCCCTGTTGTCATTCAAACAGATTTCAAATGCCAAAGAGAAATATGGGTTGGAATATGGCATATTTCCATGTATCCTTCTTCAGCTTTATCTAGCACGGCTGACCGTATATTTTAAAAATATCACACATATACTCCATAAGTAAGAGACTGTACATCAAAACTACTTCTCATAGGAATATTCCTTCTCCCTCCTTTTTTCTGAAGTTTGTGACTTGAAAGTCCTAATTAAGACCACATTGTAAATGAAATTTTGCAGGAGTATATTTGTAGATGTTCTCAAATATAGTAACAAAGTAATAAAACTAAAATAAGGCAAAAGCATTAAATTAAACTAAACTAAGTCAACAAAATGTGTTGAACTTGGTACTAGGTATATACCCGCTGAAATAGTTGCAAGTGTGTACCTTTACAGCTGTAACAATATTTTCTAATTCTTAACCCAGCAACTTTTATTTATATGACTGTCTAAATTCCCAGTTATGCTCAAAGATTGTATGATCGATGTTAATTCCTTAATTTTTCAATTGATTGAAAAGGCCAGTTATGGGTGGAAGCTATGCAAATACCTTGTGAATGGAAAAAAAATCATTAATAATTTGCTTACAAAAAATAAATGAAATTGCATTTATGTCTCCTAGAATTTTAGCAGAGAACAGTACTCTTTTCCTGCAACAATAACCCATCCACAGTAAATTTTCTACTTAAATACCACACAACAGTTGATGCAGTTTTTAAGTTAATAGTGCAATAAACTCAACAATGATGCTGCAGACTTTAAATGCCTTCTGGGAAGTATAAAATATGCAAGTCAGAGTGGGGAGCAGCTGCATGCATAGGAACATCTGATCTCATTGGTCTGAGAAAACCTTTTTTTATTTTAATGGTAAGGAACGTGAAATTTTTAGCATGGAGATAACTTTGTGTTGTCTATGAAAGCAATGTCTTCAAGTAACTTCCAAGTCAATAACCCTATCATAATTACATCATCTTTTTGCTTAATATGGATATTATCCTCTGCCAAAACACATTTTAAGAGCCAAACCTCAGATAGCAGGTGCATCCCTTAGTATAAGAAAAAAAATTGTAATACAACTCTGACATATAGCTTCAATTACAAAGGCACATTGCCTTGCACAAAGGAGGATTCTGAAACTGATGGCAAAATTCTTCTTTTCTTAATGTGGATGAAGATTACAAAACCAGGAACATTTATACATTCACAGAAAACAGAACAACTAACATGTCCTTCCCTCCTTGGTTTCAAATCAATCAGTCAGCAGTATTTCATCAAAAAAGATCAGGCCAGCTTCCAGGATCCAAAACAGTTCAGTCCAGATAACACTCAAAAGGAAGAGTTCTTGCAGTAATTCTTAACCAAACAGACTTTTCAGGGTAGCTCCTATTACTAAAATTTGTGTAATTCTTCTTTCCTCCCCTGTATGCTACTGACTTGTCACATCTGTGCTATTAATTATTGTATTATCACCCTATAAGAAATAGATCCATTATCTGATGTTGATTTTACAGGAAACTGTTCAAATGAATGGGAAATCACAGCATTATGGAGTTCAAAAAATACGTTATATGTGTTTGATGTATTTTAAACTTCAATTGAATAAAATTCAGCTTATTTGGTCTGTGTTATTGCATTACAGGAGGACATATTCTCATACCATCATCACATGTACATAGTTATCTAATGGTAAATGATATTTTATAAATAGAAATGTATAATCAAAGTGACAAAACTTTCTTGTTGCTACAGGACCAACTATGTTATTGGTCATATTATGAGACTGTTACCCATAATGCAAATGGTGGCAGTGTTTCCTTGGAAGTGACAGAAGCATTTGGAGAACCATTCTCTTAATACGTGTAGGAATAGAGGTTTTGTTCCCTCTGTGACCTTACGTAAAATACAAAGTGCAGGAACGCCAGTTCTGTTCTATAGTCAGCTAACAACACTTGGTGATGTTTGCTAAACCGAAGGTATCAAAAGAGTGTATGTTCTGAAAGAAAAGGAATTGGAACCATACCAGGTGGGTTTTTTATTTTAATGTGTTACAATTTTCTTGACAAAATACACGTGTTCCTGTGCAAAGGGAATAACAGAGGGGGAAAAAAGGACACATGCTGAAGAAACAGAGTACCTACATCATTTTACTGGGGTGCTGGCTGGACCTCAGCTGCATGAATAAAGGACACTGGAAGTGGATAGATAGAAAGGGAACATTGGATACAGGTGAACGTCTTGTCATAACCTCATTACTTCCGTTCATATTCCTTACATATGATGAACAAGCACTCTGAACTCTCAATTCTCAAAACAACTTATTTTCCAGTTCTTGTCTGTGCAAGAGAAAAGACATCCAAATCCATCTGGGTGTCCACTGATTACCATGCCTTAAGGCCTTTTTTACAAGTTAGTGCACTATAACACAATTAGAGTTATTCACCTCAGTTTCTCATCTTCCCCTTTTTTGTTTTTAAATTTGTACTGAGTTTTCTATCTGCTACAAATAAAAAGGTTTGATGAATAAATTATTTACATCCAGCAGGAGGAGAAGAGTTCATAGGAAACATTTTGCAGACAGGAGACTTGCAAAAGAGGATATTTTCTCATAGAAAAAAGAGCATCTGTGGACCAGTTGGTTTCTTGCTGACTAAGCCAACTGGATATGATACTATTTTGGCAGCTTCCTTATTCTTGTGTGGGCTTCAGTTATGTGAATTCCACAAGATATTTATTATTGAATGTAACTATATATTGAATATCATGCATATGAGGGTTTATGATGTTGGCATTAGTTTTCTAAGTTAATTATTTAACATCAAATGATATTAAAATTCTAGTGCCATTTTTTCATGATAAACTTGAGTCATTTAATTCTCAGACACTCATAAATTGGAAAAAAAAAGTAAAGTTGAACTGCCTTTAATGTTCCTTTCTGTGACTCACAGAAAAGGTTTTTTCTATAGTCTTATGCAAGAAAGTTAAATTTCAAGCATGGTAAGTAAAGGAAAGGATTTACTTTCCCTTAAAAAGATGGCAATGCATGAAAAATGGATTTTAGCAAGTGAATTAACTGTTCATGTCATTGAACAGAGATTGACAGCTCATGAAACTGAAAAGGAAATCCTTTCTTGTTCTCAGAGCAAGGATAAAATGGGTGTCAGAGCCTCTGTGGAGACTTGCAGAGTTCTGGTATGTTCCCTCCACCTTAGCACAAGCATGAGAGTTTTACTGCCTCTCATCTGTCACCTCAAAAAGATGCCTTTTCTTCTCCTGGGTTCCAGATTACCAGCCTTAAATTGGTCTGTTTAGTTGTGAGTATACTGGAAATGAAAGTGTAAACATAAAGGAGAAAGTGGCTTAGTAGAAGCAGCTCTCTACTCCACCCACATAACTGCTTGCCTTATAAACAGTTAGCTGAACCAGCTGGGAGGACAATGTGCCCAGTGCAGACAGAAGGACTACATTTCACTGGTATTGCTGCTAAACTCTTCATTGCCTTATTCAGGAGACAGGTTTGTTGTTGTTCCTACTAAATGAAGGACCTCAGCCTTTAAAACTGCATCCAATTCTTGGCACACAGGCCATTATGTGTTGTGTTTGATTGTCTAGTAATAAATACTTGCTGGGAATGATGCCCCTGAATTTCCTATTCCCCAAACCAGTAGTTCAGAATGCGATTTCAGCAGATACAAGCCATGGCTGAACACTCAGAGATATTGCTTATTCTGGCCAAAGCTGTTCAGAGCTGGGCCAGAACAGGAGTGAATTCAGCTGAAAAGGAACCCAAACAAAACTTGTTTTTTCAGCTGCATCCATCCCTGGTTCAGGTCATCACATTTCTGCAAACAGAAGCATCCCTGAGCAGACCTGAATGTGAGACAGCCTTTGATTACAACACTGCCACCAAAAATTAGGCCATTAAACTACAAAAGTTTTCAGGTATTACTGTACCTTGAGATATTCCTGCCCTCTATTTTTACTGTCTTAGGACTAGTACAACTTTGTGGCCAGTTATCCTTTGAATTGGATCAGGGAACTGATGTGTCTCTTTATACACTTTCTTTAAAGCACTGGTCATGCAAAGAGGACGAGAGAAGTGGCATGCAGTGGCCATTGTGGAGGTTGCTAGGAATTGTTCCATGGAACAGTTTGTGGTGTACCACCACAGCCTTTGTACATACATTTCAGCATGACCTGTCTTCACCCACTGACTCCTCTAGTTCAGACTAATCCGTGAACTGACAAATGCTTTTGATAAAAAACATTTAAATTGAATGAATGCATTCAATTTTAGGGCTCATTTTCTCCTTATTGATGTTAGATATAATAGTGTTCAAACACTCTGGGTGAAGAGGAGGCGCTGGTAAATGACCCCCAAACCTGCCTGTGAGGACACTGCAACAGTGGAAGTGCAGAATTCCCCACACCTCTCAAAATGTTCATCTTTCAATGGGTTATGTTTTCCATTAAATGTTTGCCTTTCCATTCAATCCTTAACATTTTGTCTGTCTGCCAGCAAAGGGTAGAGGGTCTAAGATAATTCCTGTTTTTGAAGGAGACTAGACTTTTAGTACTATCCTTAGCCAATTTCACAAGGGAATTGTGCCACAATTTTGTATATTCATAACTGAATATTTGATGGATACAATCAACCAGAAAAAGAATGACAAGAAAAAGTCTTTCCTTTTCTAAAAGACTATACAATTACTGATCACTTTTAAACAAAATATCGATAATTGGGAAAACCTTTATTCTAATCAGCAGGATCGTTATCTTGCTCTACTCTCAGATGCACTGATTAAACATGCTGTCCTCCATACAATCATCTGAGGAAAGGGAGGCAATTCTTAGGTCCATAGACATAAACTGCAGTTTAGGCAGAAAATGCAGAAAGGTAAACTTTGGCATTTTCAAAAGCACCTTCAAAAAGTACTGGATTTTTTTTATGGGCTGCGGCTCTGATAGCCTCCTGAAGGCTTTGTGAATATTGTCACAGGGAAATAGCCTCTATCTTTAAAAAAAACCCCACTAACCCAAAACCACACACACACAAAAAACCAAGACCCAATACACAGAGTCCATAATTGAAGGAAAAACACTACATTTTATATATCTACACACTGAAATGATGAAAATAAAATATTTTCATCATTAAAGACAATAAAGACCATCTAAGTCAAGTAGTATCATTTTTCTGTTTATGCCGTCTCCAGTGATAAATCCCACTCAGCTTAGCTAACCTTTTCTGAAGGCAAGGGAGACCGACCTCAGCTCTACTTTCTATTGCACAGTTGCAAATGTATTGCAGGAATCTAGCATCATAACAAGTTAAATAATGGAAGAAACCCAAATCATCAAATAAAATACACAAACATTAGACATGCACTAGACTTTTCCAGATAGTAAGCCAAACTGTCATATTGTTTAAATTAACATAGGTTCATTAAACCCTATACACTTTGATATCATAAAATTTTTACCACTGGAAAAGAGGTGAACAAAACAAAAATTATCTGTGGTTGTTTCATTGTGCCTCTTCATTTCTGAAATGGTAATAGAGGTATTTAATGGTAAATAAGGGACTTTATTAAAATGAAATGAAATTCTTCCTCTCTGGTCCCAGAAAAGAATACCAAGGTTATTAGCTATCCTTCTCAAACTAGCCAAACAACATGAGAGAAAAAAGGTATCTTTAAAATTATAAGCAGAGTTGTATAGAGCCAGATATCTTTCAAAGAACAAGAAATCATGTAGAAATTATCTATAATCAAAGTTCCTGAAAACAACCCATGTCTAATAAAATCCCCTCCACCCAAAAAAGCACAATTCATTTTTGAGTTACTGCCAATCAGTCCACTGCTTGCTATGTAAACTTGTCTTGTAGAGACTTGACTTGTTAACTCTTTTACAGAGTTAATTTAAAACCATGTCTGCTCTACATATTTTCCAGCATGACAGCCAATAAGCTGCTAACTTGATATGTTGCTTTACAATTTATCTCAAAACAGACAATTAAGTTAAATGCAGCAGAAGGATGCAGACAGTCCCAGCAGTTATGGTTCATTGATAGTGTATTCTGCAGCTCAAACTCAAGATTTATGGTGGATCAAGCAATTTTTCCTTTATATCCCTTGAAAATTCTACTAAATTACCCATATTTTGACACCTGTAATTCAAGTATAAGGGAGAGAATGAAAACAGATTTTTCTTCTGGCTTTCTTGGAGTTTGTATAGCAGTAAAGAAGTTACCAGGCTTCTTTGCCTTTTCTAGTCTATTTAGTGAATGCCTCAGGAAAAGGAAATGCCAGTTTCCTTCTCTCCATTTAATACTTCAAAATAAAATGAAAATAATATGCAGAAGTGGTTACTGTGGTTGCTCATGCAGGCAAGATAAGAAGACAAGATAAAGCAGGCGAGTGCAGATTGGTTTATGAGATGTGGACCGTAGGGACAGTCATCATTTCCTTGAAATCATTAATCATTATTCATCTCCTAACAATTTATTGTCCACAGACAATCAAGAAAAAGCTGTACCTTGCAGTCTGAGTGTGGAGACTAAAATGCTAGTTTGAAAAGCAGAAGAAGCCACAACCACTGTCCTTGTGGAATCGAACATGTGCAGGATCGTGCTGATCTGGTAAGAGAGGTCTCTCACACAATGGACATGGTGAACAAAGATTTTCGTAACTGCAAAGCAGGGCCCTGACTATGCTCAGATGTCAGCTGTAATTTAGATAAGAGGTCAGAGAAATGTTAAGTTGCTAAGCATTTTCTTCCTTTTTTTAATTATATAATTCATGTACACGTTCACAGAAGAAAGACAACCAGCTCTGCCTACAACACACCCAGAGGAATCTCTTAACTATTCTCCCTCAAGTTGGTCTAGATCAAGAGGCGGCCTCAAAAGAGCACATGATGTTACCATCAAATAGAGGTTAGCTTAGGGGGAAAAGGTGAAAGCACAAGCTTCAGAATTGGTCATTAGTAGCTCTTCCACAACAAACTGACATTTTAATTAATTCCTTTCTTGAGATAACTTTATTGACTGCATACCTCAATAGATGTTTTGCCTCAAAATAATTAGAATACAGTCTGATTGACACATAGTGGTGCTGTTTGTACAGACAGAGTGTGTGCTAAGGTCATTTGTCTTGATTGTCATCTGGGAAAAAACAAGATTCATGAAAGAAAGTGTAGGTTTAGGTGAATTTTGGGTCATAGGAAAAGGGCTATATTGCCCTACTTCTGTGGAAATTTTGAAAAGGGGAAGAAAATAGCAGGCAGGAAGAAAAAAGTGCTGCAGCAATGAGGTCAATGACTATTAGATTTATAGCCTTACCTAAGTTAAGCTAAATATAGGACTACATTCTTTTCTAATAAAACAAAGAAGGCAAACAAATACATAAAACATAACAAATTTTAAATGTTTGTTAAAAAAAATAATAAACTGACAATAGAATCAAGATTTTCAATATTTTTGAGGTGCCCATATAGATCTTTCATTTGCAGGAGGTAACAATTTTTCTTTAAATCATTGAGAGTAATTGGATTTATCTGGCTGTAGACTTTTTGCTGTTCTGCAGACTAAAACAGGAAATGTAAATTACCATTCTATTGTTAACAGTCCTATAAAATAAGCAAAGCCTTTTTCTGATTGAATTTTGTAGGTGAATATCAGAATGGAAGTTATTTTTTCACCCAAATAAACTGGCAGCAAACTGTTTAAAAATTTATACACCTGCTTGTAAGATGTACCTCATGTATTCTTTCAAAAAGTATGCAATGCAATGTGTTATACCATTTACAGTACTGTTTGCAAAAATTATGTTCTATTGCTGTCCTACCTGATTGGCTGTAAAAATCATGACCAGGATTTAAGTAACATCTGAATGTCTTTGACAACATTACCTCAGATATCCAGATGATGTACAACAAAAACCTTTACATCTTTACTTGCAAAATCAGTCACATAAAGCTGATTATTCTGTGCTATGTTTTCTGCTAAGTGTAATTTAGAACACTCTTCCATGAATATTGTCAGGCAAGATTCCAAAACAGAATTAAAAAACCCACAGGTACCTCACCATCATCCTTTAAAATTGTGTGAGTACTTAAGTATGAATGAGATTGGGATTCTGGAAAGGGAACAATAGAATTTCCCCTAAGGATCCCTATAGAGATGTTTTCGGAAACAAACAGCTTTTCTTCAGGTCTTGTAAATTATACCCCTTAAATCACATAAATCTAACATTTATCATTACTGCAATTTGCCCCTGACTCCCAGTGCCTTTCAAATCACTGATACTTGAAGGAATGTAACTGAAGTTAAAGATCTCAGATGACCTACTTGCTAGAAGTATAACAGAGGCTCCACTTGTTACTTGTAAATACTATTACTTGTATTTAATGATTTATCTATTCAGAATTCCTCAAATATTATATAGTTTTTCATACAATCCCTACATTTTCAGAGACACTGAAATTGTTTTGAAGAACAAAGAGATCAGGCTACCATATTTTAAGCGAAACCAATACTGTCTTAGTAGAATTAACATCGTGGAGTTCTAGAGTCACAGAATATACTGAGTTGGAAGGAATCCATCAAGATTATTGAGTCCAACTCCTGAACCTGCACAGGACACCCCAAAAATCACACTATAGGCCTGAGAGCATTGTCCAAATGCTTCTGAAACTCTGCCAGGCTGGTGCTGAGACCACTTCCCTGAGGAGCCTGTCCCAGTGCCAAACCATCATCTGGTGAAAAACTTTTTCCTGGTATCCAACCCTAAAACTCTCCTGACACAACTTCAGGCCATTTCCTCAAGTCCTGTCACTGTCACCACAGAGAAGAGATCAGTGTCTGCCCCTCCTTGTCCCCTCACAAGGGAGTTCTCACTGCAGGTCTCCCCTCAGTCTCCTTTTCTCCAGGCTGAGCAGACCAAGTGACCTCAGCTGCTCCTCACAAAGTTTTCTCTCCAGACCCTTCTACTCTGACTATACTTTTCTGAATGTAGCAACCTGGTTCACATTTATTACCCCTTCAAATCATCTTCAACTAAAAATTAAGGGAATAAAAAAAAATCCACAAGAGAATATGTAAAGGCATTTGCACCTGCTAGAAGCTGATCAGCAATATATATAATGCAATTCTATTAACACAATATAAAAGGAGTTAAAAATTAATCCTTTATGCATCTGTGAATATAAAGTGGCAAAGGATGCAGAAGAATTATTTTGTAAGAAACATTTTTATTTCATAGAGAACAGATAAAAAAAATAAAATTAACAGAGAGTAGATAACAAAAGTTAAATGATGTAACGATTTCATTTTCTACATTACCAATACAGATAACTTCTGTACAAGGTCATTCTGGACTAAAAAGACACAATCTTAATGGTCCATGATGAACTTGACTGTCCTTAGTCTGCCTTTATTGAGGAGAAGTATCAGATTTATACAATTGTTTTAATGTAATGTTGGCGAAACAATTATGAACATCACTGTCACAGCTAACAGATATATGAAAATCTTTTTCTTTTGGATCTTCAAGAATCTTCAGAGATGCTAGACCTTTATTCCATCTCTCTTTAGTGGGATTTGCTGCTTAATTTCTCCCAGGATTTATATGAGTAACAATAAAACATTGGATATAACTGTTTCTTAAACATATGTACAGAGTCACAACTATATGATTGCACCTGGGAAACAAGAAGTGAAACATCAATTCCAGAAACATAGGAACATACACAGAACTGTGTGAACCTTTTATTTTCTCATGAGCTGAACTAACTTCATTTCCGGAAGTAAAGCAAAACAAAACAAAGCAAAAAACCCCAACACCCCACTCAGCTCACCACACTTGATATTTTCCCATGTCTCTTTCAATCTGACTGTCAGCTTTCCATTGACTCACTCCTCATAGCCTTTCATAATCTATTGATGCCCCCTCCCCTTTCCTAAAGTCTTTGAAGTTTCGGATCTCTGCTGAACCCAGGCATAGCCCTAGGAAGAGTACCCCATTGCAGCCTACATGTAGCCAGTTTGTATCCCAATAGCCCAGAAGCCACTCATATCTAAAATTCTTTGAAGTTATATACCTTAGGCTGCCTTATCTGTGTCATTGTTGTACCTTATAAGGCACTCCTTTAACAACCTTGTTGCCATTTCCCAGGATTTAACTCTTTGCATTCAGATTGGCAACAAAACAAAACTGAACCCTGAAAGTTAGAAATAGTCAATACTAAATTTATAACAAATTCTGAAAGCATATATTCCAAGCTTTATCGCTTGAATAGAAGAAAATTAATTCTGTAAATGCCAATTTTTTTAAATGCTAAGTTGTTACTTAAATTGTAATGAAATTAAAAAGAGCAAATTAATTTTAAGTACAAGATATTCATGACTCAGCTTCACTGACACTTTTAGCCCTTACAATATTTTCTGGAAGTTGTGAAAAACCAGGCCTCCATAGGATGAAAAATGCTTCACTGCATGGAACTCACACAAGAATTTTGTCCCTGACCTTCCCTATTCAGCGCACACTGAGACTTATTCTGCAGAAGGGCTGTCCTGCACTGCTAATAGGAAGTTGCTCTCAGTACTCATCAGAAAACACTGCACTATGGAGTGCTCACTTCTATTACTCTGGTCCTTGCAGCTCTCCTGGAAGCAGGGTCCAGGGCCTCCTCCCAAGGACAAGAGCATACCTTTCACACAGCTGAGGACTTGTTCTCTTTTAGAAAAAAAACTGTGCCATGGCAGGATCCCTGTGAATACAAAGGGGTAGCATTCCTTTCGTACAGCTTCACATGGCTGTGTCTGTTCCTTTCCAGTTCGTAGAAAGAAGGAAACATTTGAAGGAAACATGAAAGAAGCTAACATTTTGTTGGCTGACCTGACATTCTGTAGACATTTATTGTTATTCTATTTATCACATCCTGAAGGTGCTGCTTAAGAAATAGAGGTATAAGTAGAGGCGACGGGTGCCTGCTTCCACCTCAGACTGAGTGGGTTCAGCACCATGCCTTGCTTCTCCAGATGGAGAACCTCATCAGAAGTTTTAAAAGCCTGATTAACTACAAAATCATAGTCTGTACATCCTTTAGGGCATTTTTTCTAGTATGCTTCTTCAGACCAGTATTCTAGATTAATTCACACAAAACAGTCACATAAAAATAGTGGGACTTGATGTGAATCAATCAAATTATTAAACAGAAATATTTTCAGCTCTTTGTTTTATTAGTATTTTGATTAAAGGATTGCCATATGAGGTTAAAGGTACCTGTAATAACCTTGGTAAAACCAGAATTTGGAATATACTTTCAACAAACTTATTAAAGTGCAAGCATCAGGGAAATTTGGTTCATGAAGTAAATTTTGGCATTAAAATATTCAGAAGTTTACTGCATGATTTCAATACAGCAAAATATCCAACTAAGGCTCTAAGATAAATTTGCTATTTAGCCTGACCAAATCTGGGGAGGAAGATATACCCAAAGTGGCCAAAAAAACCCTCAATATTTATTAAGTCAAATTTCTGATCTTTGGAGAAAGAAACCAAAACAAACAAACAAAACAAACAAACAAAAACCCCCAAACAAACAAAAAAATCAAACAAACCAAAAAACAGTCAGGAATTGCCTAAGAACTTATTTGGCATAATTGGTTTCAATTTAATTTTGATCCAAAATGAAAAAAACTACACAGAATTTGTTTATATTTGCCACACTTCACAAATAAATGAGGCTGGTGAAAATCTTACGCCTGCCAAGAAAGAACCCCCCTTTGATTATTGGCATTTCAATGCAATTACAGAATTCAGGTTTAAAAATTAGACTGACTGATAAAAAGCACATTCTTCATAAATATTTAACCTTCTTCAGTATGACAGTAATTATAGTGTGAAGCTCAGTAGCTGCATATTCCATTTAAAAGATGTGTCATGCCTTCCATTCGAAATGCTTCTTTTCAAAGGTTTGCAATGCCAAGATAAAAAGAAAACTCCCCCAAGGTGGAAACTTGGAATAAAATCTCATCTTCTTAAAATTATTATTAATGGTAGATTCTAAGGATGAGAGACTGTTTGAAATATAGTGAGATTTTACAACCACTGCTTTCTTTTCCTGAGCAAAATATTTGATGACATTGGGTAGTCATTCAAATGTTACACTCTAAAAAATATCTGGAAAAAACTTGCAAAATAATTTCCAAATGAAATCACTGATTTTCATGTTTTTATATTGTAACATCCTTTGATCCTACTGATACAATTTCTTCATTTAAAAAATACTTGAAATAAAGATGAAGTATTTGCTGTTCAATACAATTGTTTTATAGTAAATGAAATGTTTCTTTTCCATGGACTCTAACCAAAGAAAACTGTTATTCAGCTTTGGATAGGTATAAATACATTTTGATGAATAAAACCATATTTTCCTGTTATGGAAAGCTAGGGCATATCTTTGAAGATGTGGTTTTGATAATGCTTAGCTCAAAATTGTGAGATTTTTAACTTAGGGAAGCTAATTCAACCATCTGAAGTCTGACAGTCTGGGTGTGGGGTAAAGAGGGAAGAGAGAAAGTGCTAAACCTCAGCTATATTCATTAGCTAAGTTAACAGGTCTTGTCAGGAGAGGCTGATATTTGTGGCTGTGCTGGCACCCAGCCATTTGACCCAGGTTTTCACTTTGTGACAGGAGTGGGATGTGTAATTCTCTTGCCAGGCTGGTTTATTTGAGCAGTTGCAGTCAGAGCACCTTAGGAACAACCTAGACTTCCCTCTTTCCTGCAAGGAGAGAGCAGGAGCATCTCCCAGGAGCTATTTTCCCATTCTCTGCCCACACGGTGTGGATAAGAAACTAGGCTAGTTTGTGCGTAGGTGGTTGCGGGGAGGAGATAAAGACACATATGTTTATATGGTACTTCATCTCTACTGGAAGTCAGTGAATTTGGAGCCCAACTTCTGCTTATGCAGCTTTGAAAAGCTTCTTGTCTGTCCTTGGAGTTAAACTCTTATTAAAGAGAAAACTTCTCTCCAGCTTTATGACCATGCAGGTGAAGAGTAAATGGATTATCCAAAAAAATGCAGTCAAAATTTGAGTTTCACTTGAGATTCTCTTAAACACTGAAAGTTTTAATGAGACATCTGTGCTTCACGTCATCCCTCTTCTAGGTTTTTTAAAAATATGAAGAGCATTTCTCTTTCTTTTTTATTCATAATAGCTTTAGCCGTAGTTACTTCGATTGTATCAGAGACTATTATGATTCATTTACATTCCTTTGCATCAATGACAGTTAATGTCACTGCATTTTTGTCACTGCAGCATTTAGCTATCACGAGAATTTTCCATAACTTTCTGTAACAACCACCCTAAATATTTCTGGTTTAAATATGATCTCATAAAAATCATATACAAACTCTCTTATTTCCCTATTAATACTTTTTCCAGATTTTTTTAAAAATTATGCTACATAGCACTTGGATCTCTGTCTTCTGTCTTCTATTGTCACAACCAAGTGTATACTCTACCTTCTATTTCATAGCTTTTAAAAAGTTGCTGACCTATAAGGGGACTTTTCTTTATTCCCTGTGACAGCTTCATTTCTCCAGCAATATTGGTTTGATCATCCCTACTGATATGCTGTTGACTTCAGAAGACCCCTAGCAGATGTGTCAATTAGGAGTTCTCCCCATAGAGCAACTCTTCCCTCAGATAACCTCTCACCGTTTCTCCAGTAACTCTAATACACAGGATACTCATCACTCACTATAAAGTGTGTTTACCTGGTTAAGTAACGACTTAATATTTCTACATTTTCTCTGTGAGAATCCTTAGCATATATTTAATATGCAAAAGGACATTTAGATGGTTATTCAACTACATAGACAAAAAGGCTGCATGAATCTACACATCTCTCTAGTAAAAAAGCCAGGTTAATTAATGGTTTCTTCAGGAAGTTTAGTATCACATTGGCCACCTTGTATTACTTCTGTATTAAACAGTGTATGACATACCACTCATTGACCAAATTCATTTCATTAGGACCTATTTCCCTTACTACTGCTCTAAATATATTGAATTTCAGAGAAAGAAAAAATAGCAAAAACAAAGCCTGAACAATAAAAGATAATAAAGACAGGAGAGAAGATGTCTAGCCACCACTCAGACAAAAAAACAGAAATGAAAATTTAAAAAAAGGGTGGGGGATTTAAATAGAGCAGAAGTATAACTTTATCAAAAATAAACATTTTTTCTACTACTGAAGACTGTCCCATTCTCAACATTGTGCAGCAGACAGAACTCACTTTCTAGAAACTCACTGCTCTACTTGCAAGTGCATCTCCCTTCTAGGATTACAAAATGGGAGGTATTCACCTCTCCTCCTATTTGGGATCCAGGATCAATTCTATTGATGTGCAGCTTTCCTGGATCAAAACCTATGAAAAAAATAAAAACTGGAGATAGAAGTAATCTTCATTCACTGTTAAAGAATTGGTTTCCCTCTAAAATTAGAACATGAGTGACAAGGTGATGCTTGAAGCAGGAGTCTGGGTGACAATTACTGGGAAATAAACAAGCAGCTCATACATTCATAAATTTGAAAATATGAGGGGAAAACGAGCATGCTTTCCTCAGTAAGATATGTTTATCTGAGAATGAGGCTGTCATTACTAGGACTGGGCTACCTCTCTTTCATGCACTGTGCTATTTCTTCTCTGTGATCTGTCACATTTTAACCTCTTCATGTAACCATGGCTGTCAAGTACCAAAGACAATTCCCTCACATTTGCCTCCAAAAGTATGTTTGCATTTGCCTACATGCTCTCCAAATTATTTGTACAACTTAAGAGACATGCAAATAAAAGATAATGGACTAGTATTTTCTTTGAAGAAATCCTAGTTATTAGGAACAGATCGTTTTTATGGTTTGATTACTTGGCAGTGATAATTTTTGATGTTTAGTTCATCTGGGTCAGCTATTATTTAAACATTGTTAAAATACAAGAAGCCACAATAAATGAAATTTATTTCACTGAAGTTGCTCAATTTTATGTGATCATAATCATGTAAGTATCAGCATATACAAGTCCCTAATTTAAATTTTCTTGCAGTTTTATAGTCTGAATTCCTCCATAACTCTTGCAGTGAACTGTATCTCTGAGTGTCCATTACAGGAAGGTACTGGAAGACCTTAAGCACTTGGTTGTCTTTGTCCTTAGCCTCATTCAGTAGTGAACACATCATCAAAGGTGGATATTACACAACAGCTGAGGCTTAAGTATCAAACAGAACTGAAAAGCTGTGTGTGTGAGTGCTGGCCCTCACTGCTGCCATGCAGTCTGGACAGGCATGAAGGTGTCCCAGGCTACCTGGAGTGCTTAAGTGTGCCAAGCTCCACATGCTCTAGAGGGTACAGACATGCTGAGATTTACACATTCAAGACGAGTTTAGCTTTTGCGTTGAAAACAATGTGAACTTAAGGAAGTTCCTTGCCTGTGCTGCCCTGTGCCCCTTAAGCCTCTTGTCCCTACCTCTGCACTGAAGTTTACTGTCCCTTCAGGGACATTCTCGCTTATCCTCACATAGTATGTGCCAAAAGAATTGGTTCCTGACCATTTCTATGAATTCAATCACTAAAATCATCTAAATTATTGATATCTCCTTGGGAATACTTTTTCTATCATGTTTTTTAAACCGAGAATATTTTCATTTTATTCTGGTGTCCCAGATAAGACTGCCCTAACCAAACTCTTACAGAAATCCTGCTCTTTACTTCCTTCAGAAAAGTGCTTGTATTAACACCATTATTATGATTAGACTATTAATCTTCAAAGAAAACTCAAAGAACTTACAAGAATTTGGCAGACAAAATTGAATTTCAATTAAATCTCAGTTTTAAAGGCAGAAAAAATCCACATGTAAATGCCAAACAGAATAATACATTCTTCATTCATTTACTGCCATATAATAAGTAAAAAGTATAACTTCAATGGTCAGTTATCAGTGAAATTCCTGACCTATATAAAGGAAATAACTGGGTGTGTAAAAATACAAGAAAGACTCAGTTCTTGTCAACAAATATTTCTGAATCTTTACGACAAAGGTGGACAGAGAGAGGGTAGAAGGGGAGGCACATAAATGGAAATATTTTAAATTACTAGAAGCAATTCCAGATGATATATATTTTCTGAAAATTCACATAGCAGGATAATAACTAGAAATAAAACTCTAATCATCGAGCTGCAAAGCAGAGAATGGGGTTGCTGGAAAGAGTCTAGAAACAGAATAAAAAAAAAAAAGAAGATGGAAAATTCAAATAGGAGTACAAAAGATTGCACTCTAGAAATAGAGGTTTGATGAGGAAAACTACATGTGAAGAATGGAGATAAAAGATGAGGGAAAGAGATGCCCTCTCCTTTCTAAAATACTTGTTGATTTTTTTTCAAAAAACTGTGTGAGGCTATAATAGAAATAGGAGGTTATACTTTGCATTGAAAGCCACAGAAAAGGATATGAGATAAGATTTCTAGTGTTAGCATATAAAGCGTCTCAGCCCTGGTCTATAAAACTTCACAAATGAGATTTCCACTCAGAAAAACCAATGTTTTGTGTGCCAAAAGAAAAATGAAAGGTTGAGTCCTCTGTTATCAGGAAATAATTCAGTGCCATTGACTTCAAATAGAGATGAAGCAATTAACATCAGTACCGAACCTGGCCTGACCCATTAGTTCCCACACTAACAAGGGGTTATACAATTCTCTGCTAATTTGTGGCAAGCTTAAAATAACTCTGACTGTTGCAGCTCAGAAAGTGTAAGATGAAACAAGAGCAGTTGAAGAAACTTCCTTTTTATGAGAAACAGCTCTTCATTCTCCTTGCAAAAGCAACACCACTGCTAATAATCTCACTAGAGTTTTCAAAAGCATACAATGAGTATAAAAACACTGAGAGAGGACCAGTCCTGTCTGGATATCTGAGGAACACAAACATATTCAGGAAGGACAAAATTTTCTTTAAGATCTTAACCCCAACAATTAAATAAATTTCTCCAATCTCGTCTAACTCCCACTGGATGAACTCATGGTGACTGATGTGTGTCCTGGTAGCTTGAAATTCCAGGTGTGAGAGGTTTAAATTCTGTTTAAACCTGGAAAGGGATGGTCCTTCTGTCCAGAAGATTTACCTCTTTGCTTCCGGTTTGGCCAAAAGAAAGGGACCCTTACCTAGTGTCTATCCCTGCAAATTACTGGAAGAGTGAGCTGGGCTGAAGCTCTGACCATCCCACTGACAAAACAGCTTTTAGTGATCTTCCCATTCCTGGTAGAGTTAGGAAGTTAGTCACTGGACTGTTACATCAGTGTAGAAGTGTTGTAGAAGAACAGTGTGTGGACAGAAGCAGGTAGATTTCCTACAGAGGAGAGCACACTCACTGGCAGGTCACCCAGTTTCTCAGCAGTGTGTCAGAAAAGCTAAACAAAGCCACAATTCTGGCAACTGCAGAAAAACAACTGAAGAAGCCACAGACAGCAGCTCTTTGCAGCTCCCTGCAAGGGAGTTGGAAATGTTTTGGTCATGGAAATTGAGTGAAGCCAAGATGGCTGTGCTGGCTGGGTGTCCCCAGGATTTGTAAACCACCACTACTGTGGTGTCCAGAGAGCTTAAGGAGGTTCATCAATATTTTGCTTTTGAGAAATCTATCTATGATTCCTTGTGGTTTTATTTCATCAGAAGGACAAGAGTTCAATACCTTCCTTTCTAAGAGAAATGAGTTTCATTTGTTCAACTGCAGAAAGATTTTTAAAATCCTGTGTCTCCTACTGAAGGTAATTATATATTACAATGAGCCTCAATACATAGGCATCCAACCATAACATTATACATCCTGAGAATCTGTGAAGCTTCAATGTCTTTGCTAGTTTGGGCCCAAAAATTACTTCAGAACATTACCCTTTTATTGGAGAAAGGTCTCTAGAAAACAGAGAAAGTAGAAGCAGGCAAATTATTAACCTGTAGAATTTAATACTTATATTCAACTTTGCTGTTTCAACAGGAACTATTGTGCAACAAAGAAAGTTCTAGCACTGAATCAAGCTGTTGGGACTGCACATGAGGCAGAACATCAATCTCTCTCATAAACATCTGTGTGTCCTGCAGTCTATAGTTAGCTAGGAACAGCAGGCCCTGAGGAAAAAAATCTAAAAAAAAAAGAAAAAACCCAAATCTCTGAATAAAATAAACTTATGAAATTGTTTTTTAGTTTTTAGGAGTTTTTAGAACTCCTCAGACCATTAAAGCCACAGGGCCTAGACAGAACAGAAAATATTTCATTCCGTATATATGATCTGCTTACTCTTCCTGTCATACATGGAACTTCTTTCTCCTTCCAGCTCTCTGGAAACTGGAATTTCAAGAGATGCCATTTATTTTTACCTGCACAAGAAGATCTTCCACTTTATAAAAAATAATTAAATATTAATTGTATATTAGGCTAAATAAATCAGCATGTAGGTCACACACCTGAGAGTATAGAAGAGAACATAAATGACTTTTTAATACATCATTTTATCTTGGAGAATAAAAATATTTCTGGGGAATGGAGAGAGAGAAGGAAGGAAGTTACTGAAGACTGTACACTTCCTTCAAGAACTGGAGTTTCAAAGTCATTTACCTAGAGAAAAAGCTTGTTGCAGATGTTCAAGTCATTCCACTGCTAAGAACTCCATCTCACATCATTCCAGCTAGCAGGCAGCTCAGGAGTTTGCGCTGCTGTAATGTCACTTCCCTATTCCTTTGGAAACGCACCAAAAAGCCAGAGCTCTCCCTAACTATTGTTTTACCCGTACCCTTAACTACGCTGCCAGGCTTCCCTGCTATGCTTCCCGTGGTTCCAGTGGGAACTGCCTGCACACGCTGGCCATGCTACAGAGAAACCCACAATAAGGCTGACAGAGTGCTCATAAATGTTTTAAGAGCTCCATTTTGGAGTTTCCTAAGGTACAATATTTCAAATGCTTCCACTGTACAGGAAATCTCATATTTCTTTTTTTTCTGCTCAAGTTAGGGAGAACATTAAAAAAGAGAAAGATTCTTGGTAGTAGACATACAATCTCTTTCACTGATTTTCTTTCAAACTTCATTTTCTACTCTGAAACAGATACAACTAGCCAGCCCAACAAACACATACTCAAGCTCTGCCATTATCTAAATTGGCCAAAAAAATGATCCACTGATGTTTTCCATTATATAAAAATAAACACATAGGTAGAAGGTGCTTATTCCTCACAGCTTACTTTCTGTTATAGAATCCTCCTGGGGACCTAGTTGGTGCACATCTAAAATCTAAGTTCCTAGAGTGCGTTTGGCGAATGCATCAGGGACATTTTAAAAGACATTTTACCTCATTTCTTTTCTTCTGTCAACAATTAAAAAAAAAAAAGAAAAAAAGGCACTCTGCAGAGCATAGCCTTTTGGAATCCAGAAACTCTATCTAAGGAGAAATTACCAAATAAACTATATGACAGTAACACACACTGAGCACAGAAAAAGTACCAACAACTAGGCAAGCTGAAAGAACCCAAAACCACCGAACAAGAGGAGAAATCTTCACCACAGTATAAAGATGAAATAAGATTTAAGATCCATGTGGAAGAGCATGCATGGATTGCCTCTGATAATGAAGTTGCATGGAGAGTTTGGATTTGGTTGGAAGTTTGAAGGCATAAACCCTTTTTTCTTTACATTTGGACAATACCAAGTACTAAAACAATGAGAGTTTCATTCAAATTATGAAGAATTTATAAATAATTGCTCAGGAACTATGAAATCATGAGATGTCCTTGATCATAAAAGGAAAGTAGTCTTCAGTACTGATAGGAGTTTTCTAAAACAGATGAAAAAAAAAAAGTTCAGTAAAACAAGTGGCGGTTCCTGGTTAATTAGATAAAAGCATTCAGAAGTCTTCTAGATCCAATGCTCTGCATGCTGCCATATTTCCTGTTTTTAAATTCAATATGATCTCTGTGCATGGTGTAAACACAACATGCACATAGTACTCATGAAAGGGGGCATTATATTCAGCAGCATCACTGGATTCCCTTACAACAGCAGCATTTGAATTAGAAGAAGGCCTCCACAACATCCACAGCATTCTCACTGTGCAACGATTCTAAATTCAATGTGCAGATTCTCAGTGCCTTTGTAACTTACCCTCATTTTCATTACTAAATTTCCTTCTTTTCTCTTTTGAGTATTTACATCTGCCTGGCAAATAAACTCACTGGGAAAGAATCCATGAGCAATGAAGAAACTGGGCATACATAAAACATTTAATATCCTTAGGACGAAAAATACTCACTGATAGAATTCCTCTCAGTAGCAAAAGATGTCCCTTTAACAAAGAAAAAATGGAGAAGTGATGTTTTCAACTTCTCCTTCCCCACAACTTCAGAGGAAAATTCCACGTTTTGCTGTTGGGTCACAGTGCATCATATAAGGTTTCTAAACATCTGCTGTAACCTGTTGTGGTGCTTCAAGTAACTGTTGATCCTAACTGATCCTCAACTAGGGTTCAGTAATCATAACAAAATAAATATCACAGTAACAACAAAAGCAAGGCAGGTTTTGCTTACTGATTCAATACCATGATGCAATCTCATCTCACTCCTTCTGACTGATGATGAAAAGTCCCTTCTGTTCCTACCATTTCCACAGCACTGAATGAAATCATCCTTTGCAAACACAAGGGATCTGACATAACATTTGTACTGAGATATTAACTGTTGTATAAAGCAAAAAGAACTTCAGAACTTTACAAAATTGCTCATGATTTTTAATGATTGTATATCAAAGAATGTCAGGGTAGGGAGCGCAAATGAGACTACCATAACTGAAACAAAGACAGAAGAATAAAGAAATAAAGATAAAAGAGGCAACAACACTGACAGAGTTGTTAGGACATTAGTAGAAAAATAGCACTTGCTATTTGTCAAGTGATTAGGCTCAGATACTATTCATTAGGGTGACTCCAGCATTCTGAACAATATCATTTGGCATTGGCAACAGGTTAAAATGTGTTTTCCATGAAGAGTTATCATTAAGAATGAAGATATATCCCTTAACGTTCAGTAAATAAAACTGAAACTTCAGCACCGATGTAACTGAACATGGATTATCCCTTTTAGTGCCAATGAAAATGTTTGAGGTTTCAAAGTTTAGCATATACATAGTGAGCTTTTGAAAAGCTTGTTCAAGTTTTATACTAAAATACTGATATCAGAAAAGAAATCATGCTTTATATACAGTTATGAATTTACTGTTCATCCAATTATATTTTAGTGTTTAATCAAAATACTGCATCCAGTTATAAGTGTTACAGGATAATACTACTGGAAATAAGATATTGTCTTCCTAGTACCTATCCTTTTTCTCTAATGTTATTTGCACTTTTATAATGTTCCTCTAGGTCCTAAAATCAACAGTTTGAGGCTTCTGTAAGAAGTGGGGCCACATGAGAGCCTTACTCAAAGGAGCTTGAAAGAAATTTTATTTCTTTTTCCCAGTTAATAGAAAAGGATGGTGTTTGTTACCAAATACATCTACACACTTCTAAAACAAGCTAAAATCAGATCAGGCTAAGACAAGCCCAGACAAGTTCTAAGATCCCACATTCCTAGACTTTTTACTAGTAATGAAAAAATTATTTTTACTGGGCTGCATCTATGACTGAGACATGTAGATGCTTGTATACAGCACTGGAGAAGGGTAGCTACACAGACATTGTGTCTTGCTACAGACAGTGGACAACTAATTAAAAATTAAACTGATGGAATCATTTTTCCCATGGGGTTTTATTGACTGCCACTGGGAATATACATAAATGTAACAGAACTAAGTGATACACATAAACCTGCTGTTTTGAAAGAGCTATTTTGAAAATCTGTAACCACATCAGTGTGCTAAAGCATAAGTATCATCACATCTCTCTTATTTCTGACATGTGGCTGATGTCTAGAGTAACGGAGCTGTGTCTGTTACTTCAGGGTTGTATAAAATTTTTAAATCATGTTTCTAAGTATTAAATATGTAGAATAAGATAACTTCTCCTGAACTCAGATGGCTTTGCTAGTGGAAACTCATGTCCCTCTCAATTATTTAGAACTTTTGAAGAATTATCAGTTGAAAGTACAAAAAGGAATGGAATAAAATCTACTTGAATATTTTAAAAGCCTAGAAGATACTCAGATTAAACTGATGGAATCATTTTTCCCATGGGACTTAATGACAAATTACATGCAGAAAGGGTTAGTTGTTGGCACAGTAGGTGTTAACAGTTTGGGAAAGATTCAACGATGCAGTTTATTTTAAAATAGTGTAAAAAAAGAATAAATAACAAAGCTTGTGGAAGACAAAAATTTGCATTAACTGGATTTAGTCAAGATAAAACTGAAGAAAATTTAGATGCACAAAAAGACAATAGGGATTCAGAATCAAATTATCTCAAAATTTGATGGCATTTATATAATCCTTGATACTATAAAAACTTTCTCTTAGCTACCTTCCCACATTTAGGATTAAAATTTAACCAGAGCAATATCCTATATAATTTATTTTTACACCTCTCAGTGCAATATATAGTCAAGTAGAGAAAATGTACTTGATGAAATGGACTTCTGGTCCAATTTTACTACTACATTTTAGCGTATACACTGCTAATATATGATATAAATATTTAGGGAAAGTTTGCGGTTTGTTACTCAATTTAAGAACAATTTGGGGTTTATCGTGTTTGTATGGTTAGGTTTTGGTAGCAGGAGGGCTACAGGAGGGACTTCTGTGAGGAGCTGGCAGAAGTTTCCCCTGTGTCTGACACAGCCAATGCCAACTGGCTCTAGGATGGACCCACCAGTGGCCAAGGCTGAGCCCATCGCAGATGGCAGCTCCCCTGGGATAGCACAGTTAAGAAGGGAGAAAAGCTGCACAACTGAAANGAAGGGAGAAAAGCTGCACAACGGAAACTGTAGAGGGGAGCGAGAATATGTGAGAGGAGCAGCCCTGCCAACATCCTGGTCGGGGGAGAAGGGGCAGGAGGTGCTCTGAATGTGGAGCAGAGGTGTTCCTGCAGCCCATGATGAAGCCCACGGTGAGGCCCTGCAGCCCATGGAGCCCATGCTGGATGCCTGAAGGAGGCTGTGACACCATGGGAAGCCTGTGCTGGAGGAAGCTCCTGACACGACCTGTGGCCATGTGCAAAGAGGAGCCCACGCTGGAGCAGGTTTTGTGGCTGGACTTGTGGGGGACCCCCCTGGAGCACCTTGTTCCTGAAGGACTGCACCCCATGGAAGTGACCCACACTGCAGCAGCTCCTCAAGAACCATGGAAAGCCCATGGAAAGGACTCATGTTGGAGAAGTCCATGGTGGACTGTCTCCTGTGGAAAGGTCCCCACGGTGGAGAAGGGGAAGAGTATGAGAAGCCCTGTCCCTGTGGAGGAAGGAGCAGCACAGACAGCCTATGATGAGGTGACCACAGCTCCTGTTCCCCATCCACCTGCACCACTGAGGGGATGAGACAGAGAATTCAGTAGCGCAGCTGAGCCCAGGAAGAAAGGAATTAGAATTATTCCATTCTGATTTGATTACCAAAAAATTAAATCCTTTTTTTCCCCAAGTCAAGCCTGTTTTGCCCATGACAGTACCTGGTGAGTGACAATTCCCTATCTATATCTCGACCCAAGAGGTTTTTTCTCTCCTCTGTCCAGCTGATGAAGGCAGTGATAGAGGGGCTTTGGTGAGCAACTGGAGCCCAGCAAGAACAACCTAACACATTGTTATTGGGAAAATGAATAGGAAGTTATTCCTATTCAACAAGAACAAGGGAAATTATAGGGTTGTACTGTCTCTTGCACAAATTTTAAATAATAAGTAAAAAGATGGCAAGAATATAGTCAGAGAAATATTAAAGAGTAAACTAGAGTTGCCATGTGAATCAGGCCTCTGTGATAAAAAAGCTTGTGAGTTATGCTAAATGTTACTTGTACTGGAAGTTGAGCAATAAATTCTAAGGTCATTAAAATACTGAATTTAAATATATTAAGTACAGATCAGCATTCTATAAGCTGAATTTATTGCTGGTTGCCAAATTTTCTGAGTTATGTCACGACCAACTCTCAACTTCAGGCTTGACTTAAAAATTGACATTTTCATGTCATAAGAGCTTGAGCAGTTCTGTAAAATCCAAGGCTAAAAATATTTGTGTGGTGTTGTAGCATCTCAGGTTTTCTGTTTCATTTTGCATCTCAGGATTGAACTTGTTAGTGCTGTGGTCAGGAATAGAATAACATGTTGGACTGACTAACCCAGAGATTCTGATTCAGTTATTCTTGAGGAGCTGACATGAACAAACAGATGACATTTTACCTTGAGATTTCCAATACATGAATCATAAAGCACAACCTCTCAGTTACTTCAAATTTCATCTGTTGTTTTTAAAACACAGCATCTACTTCCCATTCATCTCTAAAGGTCTGCAAATAGCAAGGTACCATGTAATCCCTATTCAGTAGCCACCCTGCAGTCTAGTGCTTATCAAAGATTATTATGTAGGGTGTTTTTGTCATGGAGTTGGTTTTGTTGGTTTTTTTAATGCTGAAATAAATCTGCAGTTCATGTGAGTTTGGCTCATTAAACTTCAGTTCTGTAATAAACAACATGAACATGAATATGGAACAAAAATTTGCCCTTGCAGAGAAGACACTCAATGGCATACCAGATTGTGTTATCAAAAGTGTGGACAACAGGTCCTGAGAATTGACAATTCTCGTTTAGCTGGCACTTGTGAGACTGCATCTGTAGTACTGCAATTGAGTTTTGGGTTACTTGAGATAAGAAAGATGTTGTCATGCTGCAACTAGTACAGGAGATAAGACACTAAAATAGACAGGGAGTTGGAACACATGATTTATGAGAAGCTGAGAGCTGTGTTTGTTCAGCATTGGAGAGAGAAAGCTTAGGGGACATCTCCTTGCTATGCACTACTACTGCCTAATGCAAGGATTTAGAGAAGATGGAGAAGCAATCCCTTTGCAAAGATATGCAAAGAGTCAAGAAACATCTTCTTACCTCAGTGAGAAACAGTATTCTCAGACTGTTGTAGCAGGGCTAAAAAAGAAGATCGCTAAAATTCTGAACTGTTTTTTAATAAAAAACAAATATTACAAATTAGCTTATTTTTATTAGCATTGTTACTACACTCTTCTAGAATTCTCACTTTCATGCTGAGAGATTTTAAGTTTCAAATGATTAATGATCCTTGAAGGGCATCAATTTTCAAGTATCAGTTAGACAAACAAAGATATAAGATCCAAAAGTGGAGAAGTTGCAAAGCCTCAATTTGAAGCAATATGCCCATCCTAGGAGGGAAGAATGTCCCTGCTGAAAGCTACAAAAATTGAGATCTGGAAAATCAGATGCCACATAAGAAGAGTCTTCAGTCTAATGTTAATAACCAATAGCAATTTGCATTGCTGCGATCTTGGGGAGGATGAAATCTCCCTGCTTTAAAAGTACTTTCTTACTGAGTGAGCATTTTATCAGGTAGTGCTTGATTTAAAAAAAAAAAAAAATTTAAAACACATTGAAAGATTAAATAAAAGTACTAAGCTTCATGGATAGCTTGGTTTCTCACATGGGTTCAGAGTACTTCAAGTACGGTACAAGATAAACAGAATTATTTCCCTCTTTGAAAAAGAAGAAACTGAGCCAACGATGCTAAATGGCTGGACAAGACATCAATTTATCCTGGACTTAGACCTGGATTCTCTGAATATCAATCCACTGACCAAGCCACTAATCAACACTGACTCCTGGCAGTATGTTCCGAGCATGCCATTATAACTTCACATTTTGTATATAAAGTAATGAGCCTTATGGGGTTTTTCTACTTGGGGCAAAAAAAACCCAACAAATGTGGTCAGTTTGTGTTCTAAGGTGTAGGCAAATCGGCTGCTCATGACTCTATTTAATATCCACTAGCATTTATATAATCCTTTTCTATTTATATAAGCAGCCACTGCATTTCAGTTTATCCTGTCAGCTTCCTTGAGTCCTGCTACATATCTTGGCAAGAGTTGCTGTATCCCTAAAGGAATCAGTGATTACTTGTTCAAATGGAGCTGCTGCTATATTGGAGAGAGTCTTCACAACAATGGGCTACTTTTCCTGTAGATGGACTTCTTTGTTCCCCTTTGTAATTAATTTGAAACTAGAACATTTCACAAAACTGTAAATGCAGACTATCTCAGTTTCAATGGGAAGGCATCTGCAGTAAGGGTACTCCATATGGAATTAGTTTCTCTATTCAGAAAGTGAATGCAGTACATGATGTCATTCAAGCAGGATTCAGATTCGGTATCATCTGCAGAAAGAAAATACATTGTATTAGCATTCAGTTTTGAAATCTTTTTATGAAAAAGGTAATCTAACTTGGGATAACTCTTGTTATCACAGTTAAGATAATTATATGTCGTTTAAAGGGACACTATCATATGAAAGAAATTTTGTGGTTCAGCTTGTGATTCAGCTAGTGTTTTATGTTTTGCCATTGACTGATGACATCAGCATTGAGTGAAGTTACCTGGACAGTAATGTGCAAAACAGTGGAGACTGACAGGTGTTACATTTGACTTCTACTTGTAGAATTGTGCTTCAAGTCCAGATATATTAAAACGTAAACTTAATTAGTAGAGTGCCTCATGTGACTAGAATCACAATAATGTCAGAATATGATGAATTCAGTGAATCTTTGTAGGAATTAAAATATCTGAGACAGATCTTCAAATTTCTTTTCTACAGATAAAGACAGACAGGATGCAGAAAACATAAAACTAGTATCTACCTACTATAGATAGCATTATTATTAACAACAATGATGAAGGAACATACAGTAGATCAAATAGCATCCCCTGTATGCACCCTAAAAGGATTAAATTCACCTTGCTGCAGAGGATAAGAACAGAGTTAATGTACTGTATAATCCCCACATAAGTCCAGAAAGCTGTGTTATTTCAGTTGCTTTTCAGACAGAAAGGCAAAAGAAGGATACTGCTTTTTGAAAAAATAATTTATCTCTCTGAATTTATTTAGCATGCATGCTTAGAGTCAGGGTAAGCACACAGCACTCACCCTGAAAATTGCTTTGCAATGCTTAACAGACCCAGATGAGACACTGAAGACCCCTTAAAGGGTCAACTTCTTCCACTGACAGTGCTTGTTAAGTCCAAATAAAGAAACAGCATTTGGCCAGCTATGTAAGTGCTTTGCACGGTAAACAGTGTGCATGTTTAAGGTCTTGACTGTTTAAAATCACTCATGAGTAAGCTTTTGCCATCAATACTGTATAATTTTGCCTGTAAGTTATGCTTCACTCTGTGGTCATACATTGATCTTTTTCAGTAACTGAAAAATTGAGAGAAATTCAAACAAATTCTCTCTTTGTTTTTCTTTTTATTTTTTTTTAACCTGGTGAGAAAAGATGTGATAAACTGTTATCTAGTATCTTTATTTCATACTTTATATGGATTGAATAAATGACCCAAGATAATTGCAAAATTGGTGTTGATAGAGGTGCCATCTTTGAAATAAAAACCAGAAATGGGGACCAAAACACATTAGTTGCTAAATTTTCATAAATATATGTGCAATAGAGGTGAAGAGAACTATAAAGCAGGTGCATACACACAAAGAGATGCACAATTGCACAGTTAGTTTATGCAAGCCATTATTATGATTGCAGATGCAAATGGTAAGTCAGCTGTTTAACTGTTCATTTACTCCTGTAAGTACTGTTTTCCTAAGCAATGACATTGTATATATGTAAATTGAGAAGCAATCTGATTTGTTAGTGTTGTACTCACTTTGCACGGGGGTAAATAGCTACCATGGATGAAAGAAAATAGAAAATCATGCCTGT
Organism: Phainopepla nitens; assembly: GCA_013400175.1. Classification (NCBI taxonomy): domain Eukaryota; kingdom Metazoa; phylum Chordata; class Aves; order Passeriformes; family Bombycillidae; genus Phainopepla; species Phainopepla nitens. Next base: position 754,473 of record VXBQ01011975.1, on the reverse strand, counting down.
AAAGTTGAATGGCATTAATTATTGGTGGCGCTGCAGCTCGTTATATTGCAAAACCTCTTCCTGGTTAGATGCAAATTCAATAGGGGAGATGATTATAAAGGAAAAAATACAGGGAAAGAAAAAAAGACTACTGCAACAAGAAATATTTCAAAGCTTCTGAAAAGATAAAAAATGTCCATTGCCATGTTCTAGAATTTCTCAGACAGAAAGACCTCTTCTGGAATATAAACTACTTCCATTACATTGACTATTTTTCTGTCAGGAGCATATGTATTGATTTACACCCTGTTTGTTTCTATATGAGACTCCTAGTGAGACAGGAATATCTGCCAGTCAAAAATACAAGCAAGAATGCATCTTAATGTAAGATGCATCTTTCAGTCAAAATATTATGCATGTTCAGTTACACAAAAGGTACTGCTAAACCCAAAAGCAAGCCCAAATGCCTGGGGTACAAATAACTACAAAGACTTCAATAAAACTTCCATCTCCATGTTTTTTAACACCATTTCTGACACCCTCCATGTGCATATCCCCTGGAAGCTCCTTCATACTGTCATTTGGTGTTGCTCTGGGCTTTCTCTTTCTCCAAATACCAATCCTGATCCAAACCCTAACTTTAGCATGAATCCAAAACCTAAACCTAGTGAAGAGGCTGAGGCTTGGCCTTAGCTCAAGACACAATCCATGGCAAGAAGTAAAGGTTCTCAGGAAAGTCCTGAAATCCAGTACTTGCTTTGGCAGTCACTTCCCAGCCCTAATCAAGTTACAGGCTTTTTTCTTCACGCCACAATAAATACTCAAGTTACCTTAACTTCATCTCAGGAAGTGTGATAGAGACAAAACCCTAGAGGTGCAGCTGGAATGAAATAGGGATTTGTGACATGGGTTCAAAATAAAACAGCATCCTAGGTATAGTGTTAATATGTGGTGCTAAAGCTGGGAAAGAGAAAAGGAGCATAACTGCAGCTGGAGCAGGGAAACACTGGGAGAAGCACTGGACTATAAAAGCAGTTCTGAGAATGTCTTCCTCTGTGTGTCTGAAAACCTTGGTCTCAGGATCCTCGTGCCACTAGGGTAAGGATTAGGGTCAAGGTAAGGGTTGGAAGAAACTCACAGCATAAAGCAGCACTTGGCATGGGACTGATAAGTGTCTCTGAGAGGAAAGAGCAGGCTCCAAAACACCTCTTTCCTGACAATTGTTCATATCAGATATTGGGCCTTTTGGAAATGCTCTGCTCTTTTACCCATTGGTTGAGTGCTTTTGATCCCTCTTGGTGTTGTGTTAAGTAGACTTTGGGGGAGGCAGAATAGCATTATTCTAATTTTTAATGACACAATCACAATTTTCAGTGTAGTTTAGGAAAGCATTTCAATATGAAAAGTATGTAATGAGGATGAACAGGAATTATTTAGCATAATAACACAGGAAATATGTAAAGTGATGGGCTTGGGGACATGAAAAGAGAGAGGAAACAGTAAAAAGAAAGTTTAGCTCAAGTCTCAAGGAAAACTTTCTCCCTTTAAGATTCATTAATCAACTACACAGATGAAAGTGTTCCTATTTATGATATTGAGTAAAGGATGGGATGCTAAAGATTAGGCATTTGACAAGATACATTGGACATGGCTTAATAAGGCTTTCCAAAAATTATATCCCTTTTAAAAATGCAGTTTTCACACTCCTTTTTACATTCTAAAAATGATATCTTTGAATGTTTAAACTAAAAACACAAATACCATTTTGTATGGAATAAAATTCTTTGTTTTTCAGTGTTTTCCATTGCCTCTAATAGGTGGCATAAACTACTTTCCCTGTTTAATAATTCAATATTTTATTTTTCTCTGATTCCCTATCCACATTTTTTGAGGTTTTTATGGTAGTAAAGATTTTATTCCTCACTAGTTGAACAAATTTAAAGATAGAAAAGCTTAAAACATCAGGGAACAAAAGTTCTAAACAAATTTGGTTCTGAGAAGAGAAGGGATCAGTCTCAAGGGAAATTTAAGTAGAAACTTAATGTTGTCAGGATTATTGAAAGCATTATTTTAACAATTAATTTATAAAGAAAATAAATAGTTCCTGCCTAATTTATCACTATTTTGGGTACATTTATGAGTGCCTTTCTTTGCATTCATGGCACTTAATGCTTGCCTGTGCCTTGTCCACCCACCGCTTATTTAAACCCATGTGGAAAGGTTCCAGTAATATTTCTGCAAAAGAGGCCTTGCATGGCATGCACGGAATAAATTAATTTAACAAGGCCAAAAGACTGTGATTCCTTTAGATACTCCTAAATGGCAGCTTTGTCTATTTTCCATAGACTCTTTGAGACAAATTTTCCACTACAGAACCTTGCAGGTCTCGGGAGTCAGTGCAGCCAGCAAGCTGGATGCTAGCTCTTGAAGCCTGGTGTTTAGATTCCCTGGGCCAGGAACTGGCAATGGCTGAGATTCACCTCTTCTTCCTCCCACTTTTCCTATCATTTTATTATAGCTTTTAGTTCACATCATATTGCCTGCAAAACCCTGAGCTATTAAGCTGGGTGCAGCAGGGTCCCTTGCTGGAGCAGGCACTGCTGAAAGGGAGCGTGTGTGTTTAATGACAGATATTGTCATTAAATACGGGGAAAGTACCGGCTGCACTGTGAAAGACGCAGAAGAGGATGCGTAACTGGGAATAGCCCTCTTTCCTTCTTTGTCTCATTCTAGATGGCCTAGGAATGGATGGGAAGCTTTATTACCTCTCAGGCCTCTTTTGTTTTGTTTTGGGTTTTTTGTTTTCTTTCACCATTTCAGTTAATGCCACGGATTCCATAAACAAATCCTTGTGCAAGTGAATCTATTTCAACATCCTTTGTGCAAAAAATTCTTTTCTTGGCCAGGGCCAAGCAGTCCAAATATGCCAAGAACAATACTACATGTCAGTCACACAGTATGGTACTGTTAAGTATACCTTTTGTAAGTGTACTCCACTTCCTCAGCACCTTAGAGCTGAGCTTCTCCTGACCTTCTTCTCTAACCTCAATGAAGTGTGCTGCTTGGAGGACTGCTTGGAGTGTCGGTTCAGGTATCCTGAATTTGAGGCAAACTCACAAAACATGATTATTCAAAAGACTCCCTTTGTTCCTTTTGAACTCCTAATGTTCTTAGAAACCGATGACCACAGGTTAGGATCCATCCTCCTTATGCCTCCAAAGCTTTCTAGATGTTGCATAGGCACTCTGATACTTCACTCAGCCAAGACACTGTGAAACTGCAGATATCATCAGGTGCTTAAATGCCTGCAGTGAGTTATGTACAGGGAAGGAAGAGGTTTTAGACAATTTTTCTTAAACTGTTCAACAAAACTTGTGCCTCTTATCCCTGCAAATAAATAGGGACAGTCCTCTTTATTTTCATTCAAAACTTACTTATTTTAGCATTTTAGATTTTGCTAGAAGGCTTTTTCCTTTACTGCCGTGACTTATTGAGTGAGTCCTCCTACTGAAGGACAGAGCAAGGGTCTTCTAAAAGGTATTGTACTAGGAATAGTAACAATCATTTACACCATCAATTAGTTCTTAAAGCTCATCATCTTTACATATAGGAATGCATTGTGTGCTACTGATTCTGAATAGACTCAGCTTCAAAACTCTAGAAATTTGGTTTTACGGACTACAGTGTTAAAAAAAAATACATTTAAATACACTGTAGGTCCCACACATTCAGTTACTAAGTAATTCAGGAATTGCATTTCCTAGGTTAAACTACTCTGATTTTTCTTCTCTTCTATCACTATGGCAGAATTATATCACTGGAAGTAGACAAGAGTAGAGGTTATTTCTTCTGTTGCTTTGAAACTATGAATGGGAAAGGAAGCTAAAAATTGAAGCTGCTGCTAAAGTTATGCATAAGTCTGCAGAGAATCTTTCTGCCAATTACTTTTTTATCCTTGTCTATATGACTAAAGTTCCCAAAGTGTCCTGTTGCAGACTATATCCTCCATTAGGGAGTCACTAATATGACAGGGACTAGCAAATATCACAAAAATATTTACATTAATTTTCATCTCATTTGGGAAAAGAATTTGTTTTGGCTGTAGTTTACTTTCCACAGCTGAAGTTTATGCAAATTCTGTATGGAGACTAGGTTGAAGAAGGCTCTTAGATAGATGTAAGAGGGCAGCAAATTTCCTGTTAAGCCAAAAAGGTTCCATATTCATGCCAGAAATAGCTGCAATTATTCAGTTACAGGACAAAAAAAAATCATCTGCACGACATGACTATTCCAAATAAAAGTCCCTGATTTATAAAACAAAATTGGAGGTTACACTTGTCATTGGAGTCTAAGGCATGTGTAAGCTCCACATTTTGTTCGTAACTCAGGTAGTTCAGCTTCATAGTGCAGTCCTATACTCACAGTCCTGTAGCTGTGTTAGGTACATTTCCACCACCAAATATTTCCCAGGGCTCCAAAGAGGTTCATAATACTGCCAATATGCTGCCACCAGAGTTCTTTGCTGCCAACAGAGCTGGTTGTCCCACTTCTGACACATCCATACAAGCTGCTGTCATGTTCCCCAGCACAGCTAAACCTTTAAACATATTTTGAATATTACCAATGTTTAAAATTATGTATGTTCATTTACATGAGGAAAAATGAAGCAAAGTCACTAATTAACTTATGTAGTATCACAGACAGACCATAGAAGAAAAAGGCTTTAAAACTCTAGTCTTATAAAATGAATTGTTTCCCACTAAAATGGCATGAGTTAGTGAGGGCAGTAACTTCTACAATGCTGATGAAGACTAAGAAGAATCATGAACCAAATAGCCCAGCAGCTATGCTGTTTCTTTTGATATTATATAAGGTACATCATATAAATGAAATCATTCTTTTCAGAAAATCCTTTTAGAACTTACAGCTTTTGTTGTTTTCTCTTGATGCAGCTTTTTGCTCTGAGTGCTGGCAGCAAAGTGAAATTTACTCACATCCTGATGGTCATGTGGAGCTGGTGCTTCAGTGAGCAGAATTTGAGTAAAGTCTTCTTTGTTGCCAGCAGTCAAAGCAGAACATGCAGTATTTCCAGGGAGAATGCCACATTTGGGAATGCAAGAAAATACAGATGGCCAAAGGCAACTTAAAAGCTGGGTTATGCAGAGGAAGAAATGAAGCAAGAAGAAAATTTGAGCCCAGAGAAAGAAAAAAGAAGCAAAACCAGCCAGGACATAGAAGTGTAGGGAACCTCAGCCAGTGTAAATAAGGACAGTTCTGCATATTACAGTCCAGTTACCTTTCTATCAACTCTAGATGAACACACAGCTTCCAAACACAAAATGGAAAAGATAATTATATTTATAAGGGAAGAATCAATTTTCAATTTGAAGCCTTAGGTCATCATTGCATCTTATTTCCATTCTATTTCTCTGAGTAAATCTAGTTGTTGCTTTTTCTCAAGATGACAATCTGAAAAACACACAGTAGAAGAGAGGCCCCTCCTTTAAAGTGAATTCTTGAAGTCTCCTTGGAATATCTACATAGAAAAGGTACATTTAACTAGACATCTACATGTTAGAGCTGCTAGAACATTTTAGGAGTATGGAAAGCTGACAAATCTGTTTCAACAAAGTTGTGAGCTGTAAGATTCTGTAATTCAAGTTCTGAGGAAACAAGAAAAAACTTGACCTTCCTGACTCTAAAAAAAAGCAGTTTTTCAATGTCATTTTGAGTGCCATTTCCTTGTCAAAAAAAAAAAGGTTTTTAATTCTAACATGGAATAAAAGCAAATTTTTAAATCCAAGAAACTTCTATAAAAGAGTACTGCTATTCCCTAGCCACTTCTCACATTCTTTGGACTAGTTGAAAAACCATTTTCACTTTAGCAGGTTCACTGTACAATTTTTCCCCCAGTATATTGAGAGGAAAGACCCTTTCTTATTTCTTTAGTACAGAGAGGTTTTCATTTATAAAATTAATTGATTGCTTGCCAACATGCATCTAAATCCAAATATTTGTGCAATTCAACATAAATTCACCCCTGCATCTTGCTGTGTGTCACTGAGCTCAGTAGTCCAATTTTAATGGAATACTTGATGAAGCTGATGTGCATATTTTCATCCCACACATACAAATTTATCATGAGAATGATTGCCTTCAGTAAAAAAAATAACACATGCAACATTACAGATATAGATATACCTTCCTGGAAATACAGAAAGAACAAAATGAAAGACATAATAGCCAGTGAAAGATCTGCTGGAAATTCAAGGCTCTGAAAAGTGTCTTATCTTTGTCAAAAGAAGAATGGAGAGTGAAGGGGGAAAAAAGAAATAATCATTACTAGAATTATACATAAAATAACTCAATCTGACAATCTGAAAGCAAAAAAATTCCTATAGCAATCATGAAATTATAGTTTTTGATCCTCAGGTAAGTAAAGAGGGGAGGTCAGCAGAACTGCCACCTTGGACTTTCCAGAGGGCAGATTTTGGCCCCTTGACTGGTTGAGAGGCTCCATCAGGAGGAAGTCCTGTGGGCTGAAGGGGTCTAGGAATTCTGGACACTCTTCAAGAAGGAAATCTTAAACTTGCAGTATCAGTTCATCCCCTTGTGCCAGAAGATGAGCTTTGGGGAAGAAGATCTGCCAGAAGATCTGACTGATCTTCTGGATCAGAAGAAGCAGACAGAGCTTTGGCTGGAACTCAGGGGAAAAAAAGAGTGTATGACCTTTGGAAGAAGAAAAAGAAAATGCAAGAGAACTACAGGGACGTTGTGAGGTTATGCAGGGAGAAAATTACAAGATGAAGCGCAAAGAGAATTAAATCCAGCAACTGCTGTAAAAGATAATAGAAAGGTGCCTATAAATACATTGGCAACAAAAGGAGGGCTAAGGACAATCTCCATCCTTTACTGGATGCAAGGGGAAATATAATGACAAAGAATGAGGAAAATGGTGAGGTACCTAATGCTTTCTTTGCCTTAGTCCTTAATAGCAAGGCCAGTTGTCCTGTGTCCAGCCCTCTGAACTGGAAGACAGTAACAGGGAGCAGAATGAAATCTCTGTAGTCCAAGGGGAAATGGTCAGTGACTCGCTTTGCCACTGGCAGAGTCCACGGGGCTGGAAGGCACACACCCACATGTTCCACATGCATTGGCTGAAGTGCTCACCAAGACACTCTCCATCACTTACCAGTAGTCCTGGTTAACTATGAGGGTCTAAAATGACTGGAGGTCAGTAAAAGTGACAAGAGCAGAAGGAGGATCTGAGGAATTACAGCCCTGTCATCCTGACCTCAGTGCCAGGGAAGGGCAGGGAAGAGATCAGCTTGGGTGTTATAAAAGGACAAAAGAGATCAGGCCCAGCCACCATTGGTTTATGAAAGGCATGTCATTCTTGACCAACTTGATCTCCTTCTATGACCAGGTGGCCCACTTAGTGGATGAGGAAAAGGCTGTGAATGTGTCTACCTGGACTTTAGTAGTCTGACTCAGTTTTCCACAGCATTCTCCTGTAGTAACAGGCTAGTTATGACTTGGAGAGCCACACTGTTTACTGGTAATAAATTGGCTCGATGGCCAAGCTCAGAGCGTAGTAGTGGATGGAGTTACATCCAGCTGGTGGCAGGTCACCGGTGGTGCTCCCCAGGACTCAGTATTGAGGCCAGGCCTGTTTAACATTGACAAGCTGGACAAGCAGATTAAGGGCACCCTCTGTCAATTGCAGATAACACTAAATTGGGCAGAAGTATTGATCTGCTGAAGAGTGGAAAGACTGTGAAAAGGGATCTGGACAGGCCAGATTGATGGGCCAAGACCAAGTTTATGAGGTTCAAACAGTCCAAATGCTGTGCCCTGCCCTTGGATCTCAAGAGCCCCAGGCAGTGCCACAGACTGGGGCAAAGTGGCTGGAAAGCTGCCTGGTGGAAAAGAACCTGGGGGTGCTGGTTGACAGTGACTGAAAATGAGTCAGTGTGCTCTCCCGAACAGTGCCCGGGTGGCCAAGAAGGCCAATGGCAACCTGCTTTATATCAGGAAAAATGTGGCCTGCAGGACCAGGGCAGTGAGATTGTCCCCCTATACTCAGCACTGGTGAGGCCACACCTTCAATCCTGTGTCCAGTTCCGGGGCACTCAATTCAGGAAGAACATTATTGTGCTGGAGCATGTCCAGAGAAGGGAACGGAGCTGATGAAGCATCTGGAGCACAAGTCCTGTGAGAAGCAGCTGAGGGAGCTGGGGCTGTTCAGCCTGGAAAAAAAGGGGAGACCTTGTCCCTCTCTAGAACTACCTGAAACTTGTAGTGAGGTGAGGCTGGGTGTCTTCTCCCAGGTAGCAAGTAACTGGATGAGAGAAAATAGCAGGGGAGGTTTAGATTGGATATTAGGGAAAATGTCTTTACAGGAAGGGTTGTCAAGTATTGGAATAGGTTGCACAGAGAAGTGGTGAAATCACTATCCCTGTAAGCATTCAAAAAGTGTGTAGATGTGATGCTTTGGAATATGGTTTAGTGGTGGGCCTGGCAGGGCTGCGTTAATGGTTAGACTTAATGGTCTTAAAGGTCTCTTTCAACCTAAATGAGACTGTGACTCTACAAGCTACTTGAAAGGTCAAATCTAATTGGCAACCCATTTTCTTTTCAAGTCGGTTGAGGATCTTTATTGTTTTTCGATACACTTTCACTGACTAAATATATTCCCATGTGTTCCTGCAAGTTTCAGGCAGCAGTTTCCCGGATGAACATTAGTCTAGAAAGACTATTGCTACTTTGTGGTCTTTCTCTTATTGATTTTAATTTATTCCCTGGATGTTTCATTAAGAGGCTGCAAGTTCTGAAAATATTAATAGAGGTTTAAATAAGAATTGTTTCCTTCCATTGGTCTCTAATGTCTCAGACAGTCAATCTTTTCACCTAACTTGATACACAGTTGTAAATGTACTTTTCATGCATGTTGCTTTTCCAAATTTTTTTCTAGTGAGACTGCACATCACAGAAGCAAACATACACAAATAAAAAGGACAATTCCTAATCTATGGTAAATCAGTAAAACTTACTTAAGGTGACAGATTTCCAATGTCTAGTAATTTTGTATACACCAAAACATCATTTGTGATGCTAGAAGGCAAGACTGATTCCATTCTTTGTTTCATCTCTCTCTCAATACTCTCCCTCTCTACTAGCTTTTAGGGCTAAGCTGTAGTCTACAATATCACTTGGGATAAGAAGTCACCCAAAGCAATGCTCTTCCTTTGACTTATGTCCTAGAAAGTGAATGAGCATGCAGAGTTCCAGTTTGGTACTCAGCACATGCTACACAATACATTACCACAGCCAGCCCAGAGCTGCCAAGGAGCAAGGCCAGTCTCTTGTGCCAGCAAAGCAGCAGCAGTTCTGTTCAATTCCCAACCCAGAGCTGTGATATGAGCAGGCCTCAACAAAAAATGTCCTGTCACAGCAAACAGCCCATTCTAGGAACAGTGCTGGATTTGGGGACAGGGAGTAGGATAAGGGGGACATCATTTTGAGGTATTTCTAGTGCATTAGTGGATGTGCAAGAACATTTATCAAGAACAGATTCAGTCTTAATAGGACATAAATGATGGAGAAACTTAAGCTGCTCAGTGATTTATTTTTCAGCCCATTAAAAAAAAAGTCACATCATGTTCATAGTTTGAATTTATCTCACTTCAGTGTCCAATAACTTGCTTTGTCTGCTAAATTTAAAAAAGCATCTGCTTCAAACTTTTTCCTTATGTACATACTTTTATAGCAAAACTTCTCTTGAACTCCTTGTTCCCAAGTCAGACTGAGTTTCAATCTCTTGAGATAAGCAAAATACTTCAGACTTTCACTAACTTGTATAACTCTTTCCTGAGCTCTTTCAGGTATGATAACCTCCCTTTAAAGATGCAAATATTAACTTTGAAGACACTGTTTCATTAATTACTGGTAGCTGGCAATGTTCTGAATCAATGATTTTCCTTTGGAGAATGCTAATTTGCTGAAACTAAACAACTGTAGTAATGCATCTGGTGTGTCTTCAAATCTTTCAAAAAAAATCTGATTTTCCCCGTGAGGTTGTTTGCTGGCTGCTGCAGAATCAGAACCTATGGGCTTCTGATACCACTACCTCTAACATTCATAATTTTTTAATGGAAAAATGAATTGTAGCCTCAAATTCAGTCAAAACTTTCTGCTCAGCGATAACAAATGAAACAGCTCAGTCTTATTTCCTGAAAGGAAATTAGCCTTTTCATTTTTTCAGGCGTTTCCAGCTGAATCTAAGTAAGTGCCAGAAGTTTTTTGGGATGTGTACCTTGGTTTATTTACCTGCATAATCAGATTTGCTATCTCTCCTGCACTGGTTATGGCTGATTACTGAAAGATACTTAATTATTTTCTAGCATCTGTGATACCAGCTTTTAAAAGTACACATTCAATTTCTTATGCATCCCCATTTCTCCTGAGGACAAACTGGACCAATGTGCTGAGAAGATGAGAAATTTGTTCAGTAGTTGAAATACCTTTTACTGATCTGAATCTATCTAATCAGAGGTTACACTTACTTCAGACTTAAATAGGAGATAATTTCTAATTTCCCCCTTTTAAGTAAGGACTGTATCAAGCCTTTGGATGAGAAAAGTGATATATCCAATACTTCACCAGTCAGTCAATCCACCTGATGATTTTGATGACAAAAGACAGGGTTCCATGGGAGTTTATCCTGATAACATCTGTTCCAAAGCAGAGCATTCCGCCTCCTCCTCCCTTGCATGACTGCACCATGAGCCACCAGAATAAACTCATGCCACAAACTAAGTTACGCTTCTTCACTGCTGACAAAACATTAGAACCAAGCAAGCTCTGCTTCAGATTGCTTTAAACTGTCATTGAACCACATTTTCAGGCTGTCATTCAACCAGCTGTAACAGTATATCTGCTTTAATGGCTTCACCTTTTCCCCCTCTCATGACCCACTCATACCTTATCTCAGCACTGCCCACCAGGATCTGTGCAGCTGAGCAGTGAATCAGAGAACTGGCCAGGTTAAGAATAACTCAGGAAGAAGGTTTTAACTGATCATCATCTGATACAGTTCACTGCAGCTGCAGAAATTGTGGTAGGTACAAAACTGGAAGAGAAGGAAGAGTGTCAGGAAAAATTAACCTGAAGAAGGAAAGTGGACCGTGACACCACTGAATGAAGTGCTGTCTGCCTACAGCCTCTGGGAGAACAACTTTGTGTGACACTCCTCCAGCCACTGAACTCTTTGTTTTATTTATTCCTGCAATCAATATATATTACTAATTTAAAGTACTAATAATTCTAACCAGGATATTTTATGTAGCTTTTCTGAGGTTCAGCTTTGTGCTGGTTTCAGCCAGGGTATAATTAATTGTCGTCACAGTGGCTGGTATGGGGTTGTGTGTGGATTTGTGCAGAACACAGAGCTGATAATATAGAGATGTTTTTGTTATTGCTGAGCAGGGCTCACACAGAGCCAAGGCCTTCCCTCCTTTTTGCACTGCCACACTGGTGAGGAAGCCGGGGGTGCATGGGAGGGTGGGAGGAGACATAGCCAGGACAGGTGACCCAAACTGACCAAAGGGCTGTTGCAGATCATATGACATCATGCTCAGTATATAAAGTGGGAGGAAGAAGGAGGGGGGGATGTTTGGAGTAGTGACATTTGTCTTCTCTAGTCATGGTTATGTGTGGTGTGGCCCTGCTCTCCTGGAGATGCGTGAACACCTGCCTGCTCATAGGAAGCAGTGACATAATTCTTTGTTTTGCTTTCCTTGTGTGTGTGTGGCTTTTGCTTTCCCTATTAAATTGTCTTTATCTCAACTCATTTCCAGCTTTTACCCTTCCAGTTTTCTCCCCGATCCTGCTGGTGGGGGACTGAGTGAGTGGCTGTATGGGGCTCAGCTGCTGACTGGGGTTAAGCCACAACAAGTTTGCAAATGGCTCCAAGTCAAAATGTCACTGGATATCTGAGGGAAAATTCTCTCTGGGTAGGTTGTGTTTTATCTCTTCTCTCAACAAGACACTAAGTAGCAAAAACCCCCAGTTCTCAATTGCTTCAATATCTGTCTAAAAACTTAGAAAGTACAGAAAAGCTAGGTTTGTCCATGGTATATCAGGTGGTACCTACCCATGATATATATATTTTATATAACTATATCATCTCTACTAACCTTAACCCTCCCCAGCTTGGTGATTCATGCAGAATTAAATGCCCATCAGTAATTTTTCCCATAATCAATCTGAACATTCTCCATTTACCACAGCTAGAACTGCTTTTGGGAAAATACTTAGTTGGAGAGTTTGTTACTTCATTACATTGCAATTTTAGACACTCTGAAAGTAGAGGAAGACAACTTCGTTAATTAAATGTCTACTGTCCAGAGAAAGGCCATAAAAATTATCAGAGAGCGAACACTTGTCCTGTGAAGAAAGGCTGAGAAAGTTGCGGTTTTTCAACCTGCTGAGGAGAAGGCTCGGGGGTGACCTTTTAGCAGATTCCCAGTATTTAGAGGGGGCTTTAAAGAAAGATGGGGACAAACTTTTCAACAGGGATTGTTTTGGTAGGACAAAAAGTAATAGTTTTAAACTAAAATTGGGTAGATTTACAATAGATATAAGAAAATTTTTTTATGGTGAGGGTGGCAGAACACTGGAGCAGGTTGCCCAGCCAGATGGTAGATGGCCCCAAGCTGGAAACATTTAAGGTTGGACTGGCCAGGGCCCTGAGCAGCTTGATCTAGTTGAGGATGTCCCTGTTTCTTGCAGGGGGTTGGACTAGATAACCTTTAAATGTCCTTTACCAAACCCAAACCATTCTATGATTCTGTGATTCTATGAACTTGCAGAGTTATCTCACCTCCTGTCAAAATCAGTAAGAGTTAAGAGCAATTAGCACTTGCAGACAGCTCATAAAATCAGCTCCCAAGAGATATGTTATTTCCCTTTGTTTCACTATTTGTGTGAATTTGGCTGCCGCTAATAATTATGATAATCACAGAATCATTCAGGTGGAAGGCACCTCAGAAGGTCTCCACTCCAATCTCTTGCTCCAAGCAGGGTAAGCCATCAGATCAGATCTGATCAGATCGTAATACTGGATACCAAATCAACTCTGATATGTGGTTACTGTGTTCTCGTTTCTCAAAGTATTTCCAATATTCTTTCTTTACAAATAGAATTTTGAGGTGGTTCTATAACCAGTGCCTGGGTTTTAGAATGTTCCATTACACATACTGTCAATATGTAAGTATTATCTGAATGTAGAGAAAAAAAATCAAGGAACTGAGGCACAGGTTGTTTTTCTCTTGTAAATTTTGAGAGTCAAGGTTATTCTGCCTGATGTGCATGATTTTTCATAAAGTAGTGGTGAAATACAAAAACAACATAACCTAGTGGCCAATGAGCCAATTGCAAGGAAAAAAGTTTGAGTTGAAAGCTGTAAATCCACTGAAACATGAATTCTCTTAAATGTTCAACTGTTCCTATCATTCCTTTGCTTGCATCCTGCTCAGCTTAAAAGAGTTTTCTGGTGGAAAAAAAAGAGACATTAAAAGAATCCTAAAGAAAGATTTATATGCTTCTCTTCGAAGCATGCTTTCCTGGTATTACCCATTCAGTTTCACTCAACTCCCACATGCTCCAGTTCACTACTTTCTTTCAATGCCTTTTCAGCAGAGATGTCTTACACTGGACTGAAGCTACCTTCAATTGCTGTAGCAGTGTCAAGTTTAGAATTACAGCTCCATCCACAAATTGTTTGTGTGTGAGACCATTCACCAGCATTGTGGCCAGCTGGCATGGAACATGTTCCTGTCAAACACTATTCCAAGATGTGTAATGCTGTCTTGACTAGCTTTTGATAATGGTTCTTGACCCAGACTAACTTCTGAACAGTTGGTTCATGGCAAATATTTGAGAGCATAAAGGCTGATCTGGGCCCAAAGCTTTCTAGGGAATGTTCTGGCAATATAACAGTACCTACATTTAAGTTGTGATGCTGGGGACAGACCTTGTGCATGTCTATATAATTAAATTAAACAGTGACAAGGACATGTCATAAAAGCGAGGAAAAGAGTGGAGGAATAGACTACTGCTCATGTCCCTGTTTACTTCTTTTGAGCTTTGGCTGGAAATTAACTCTGCTACACTTAGGTAAAGTTGAACTCAGGACAAACCTGGCAGCTTGGGCTGTAGCGCACTTGATCTTTGTCACACCTTATCTGTCCAAACTTCATGAACTTGGACAAAGACCTGCAAAAATTATGAGGAGAGACCAAGAAAACTGGGTTTGTTCAGCCTTGAGAAGGATAAAAGGAGCTCTTAACCACCAATAAATATTGAATGTAAGGATACAGAAAGGACAGAGGCAAAATCTTTTTGAAGTACCCCATGATAGGAAAAGTCACAAAGAAAACATGCTATAAATTCTATTTACATGTAATGAAAAACTGTTCCACCAGGAGTGTGGTCAAGTACTAGACCAGGTTGTCCACAAAGGATTCATAGTCTCCATCCTTGAAGATACTACTCAGAAAGTGGATGGACAGGCCTAAAGAAGTCTGACCTAGATTAACCTGCTTCCAACAAAGCTGGGTGACTGCCAAGGATCCTTTTCAGCCCAAATTGTCCACTTATTTTACAGTTCTAAGAAAAGAAACAAAACTTTCTAGGTCAACTCTTGAGGAAGATCTGGAGCTTGGGAGAAAGTAGCTTTTAGTATATACTTGAGAGTTTGTAATACAAGAACAGGTATGTGGTTTGGAGAGTGAGCAAGCACAGTCCTGTAACTTAAATGGATTGGCTGGTAGGCCGTTTTAGGGGGCTTAATGTGGTCTTTTTCTTCCATGAGAACACAATGAAGACAACAGCAAATTAAAGTGCAAAACTACTCACTAGGTGTGATAGAGCCTGCACATGAAAAATTTATTAATTTGTCTCTAGTTGTCTTGTTCCATAAGATTGCACTTATGTGTACACAAGCTTACTCTTCTCTGTTGTTTGGACTTAGAACTGTCTGATAGCTCTTTTGGAATTAGATCTCTATTGTGTATAGCACATTTCTAAGATAGCCTTCATGTCTTTCCATCCCACCAACTCTCCAGCTATTTCTAAATTTACTTAGAATCCGCCACCTTTCCTTATTTAAATCTTCATTCTTCTCCCTGATGACATGTACATGTATTTGGGACGTAGGTTTTTGTTTGCTTATTTGTCCACCATGATAGCTTTCAACATAAATCACGGATCCTGTGGTTCATGAAATTGTCACAATAATAGTTCTGTAGGGCCCTTTTTCCCTAAACCAAGGATCTACAGAGTGAGCACCACTGTACACAACCCAATACCCAGCCTTCCTCCAGATCTCCCTCAAAAATTCCTGATTTGGAACTCATTGCTTTTAGGAAATTCCTTAGTCCCACTGCCATGGAACTGATATCAAATTTGAAAGTAGTCTTTGAGACAGGAAAACAGATGAACAGTAACTCTGGAGTCACTTTTTTCATGGGCATTCATTAAAAACATTTTTAAGATACCAGTGCTGAAATTACTCTCCACTTGCAGATATTACAGTGATGAAGCAGCACTCTGGTGCCAATACACACAAGAGAGGCCTTCCCTCAGGTCTATGTTTTGTGCCAGTTACCCGTCAATTTTCCATTATCATTATCATTTATTTTTATTACCAAGCCTGTCCCTGACTGCCAGTCAGTCAGCTCACATGTAGACAGTGTGCTACTCTCACAGACAAGAAAGTCAGAAGAATTTTAAATTAGCTCTTTTTAAAGTGTTTACCATCTAAACCTAATTCCCAAAGTGTTACTGGGGATAGCTAGAGTGCATCCACCTACCCAATTTTGTACCCTGGAGGGAATTTCCATCAGGACAAGTGTCTCTCCAGAGGTGATAAACAGCCTTGCCATGTGTTTCCATGCATGTTTATTCATTCATTCGTATGTGTTTATTCATTCAGGTCCACACAACCAATTTTTTGTCTCCAGTTGAGAATGTGGTTTGGCTGAAAGAGCTTAGTTCACACTAATCTCTAAACATCTGTTCAAGTTTTTCGCATTCCCAACCCCCATCTATTAGAAATTCTAGGTACACACTGTGGAAAGTTTACTGCATCTTTATCAAATAGGAAAGAGAAAAAAAACATAAATAAACAAACAGAAAAAACAGAGGGAATCCCACAAATAAACAAAAAAATCCCACCAGCTTTCTTCACATAAAAAAAAATTCAGCTCTGTATAAAAGAACCAACTTCAGGCACCATCAGTTGAATCAAATACTATTTAAGTCTGGAAAGACAGAATTTAAGATGGATACAGGTGATGTTCAGGCCTCAGTGCAAAAGTGAACATCAATCATTATGAGAATTTGTCTTGAATCATTATGAAGTTTGTGTATTAGTAGGCAGATCTAGGTCAAATGTTCCCAAGAGCTGGGCTGCTAATGAAACAGGTTGAAATCTAGTTGTGTTTTCATTATAATTTCCATACATTTTTTATGAAAGCTTGTACATGGCCAGTAGAAAACTCACTACAGTCTTTTTAACAGAAGTACTCATCAAAAGGAGATTAAAATATCGGATTTTTAAGTTAGTTTTACTTTACTGTATTGATGAACTTTTTGGGTTTGTTTATTTTTCCCCATTTAAGTAAAGCTTACAGCATGAGAACATATTGCATTATGTCTGTTATCTTTTTTGAGGTCAGCTCTCTATTCCACCACAACTTTCAGGTGCTTCAGAGACAAATGTCTCTCTGTCCTACTTGGTAACATCTTCTGCTGCAGGATATTCCCTTCTCAAGGTGTTGCAGAACTGTACTCCAAGAAACAAAAAAGATCTCAACCCCTTGTTTTGCCAAGGGGAAAAAAAAAAAGACAAAAACCAACCAACCAACCAAAAACAAACAAACAAATTAAAACAACAAACCAAAAACAACAAACCAGCCAGCCACTTATTTTTCACAAAGCACTGTTTGAATGCCTCATGACATCTAATGTATTTACACAACAGGTCAGTAAGGGGGGCAGATGTGCTACTGCTATCCAAGCTGGTAGCTGAATTACAGACTTATTTTTTGGTGTTGAGAAACTTATCAGAAAAAAAAAAGGTAATCTAAAAGAATTCTTTTACAACAGAATTATACCACCATTCCCCTGAAATTGTCGACGTCCCTAATGATGTTTTATATAATAGCTCATGTAACAGGAAACATCAGGTCTCAATACCATTATGATAGCTGAAATGTTCTGGAAAATATTAAAATATCTTCATCCTAAAAGGACACAACACATCCTAATTGCCACATAATTTTCACTTTGCTCCTACTACCTTAGGTAATAAAAAAGAGAGAACAGGTCTCAAACTGTCAGCATGCTACATAGAACAATGGTAACAGAGTGAAAGAAGCTCCCACTCTAAGGACACCTGCACATCTGGCATAAACTCTAAGATAAATACTGGGAGAAGAACTGAGCCAAGAGAAACTGCTGAACTTGCTTTTGGCATCTCACCAAGGGCCCCCCACTACGACATCTTCCCATTTCGCAGTGGAGCTTGGATAGAAGTCAGGAGTTGTTACCATGTTCTTCCCTCTCTTTTCCAAAGTGTGTAGTATCCATTTTATGGTTCTAACAAAATAATTATTTTGGTATTCATTTGTTTCCACTGTTTCAATCATCACTGTTTCTTTTTATGTGTGGGATAGAGTTTTTATAAACTGACTGCTTTGAAAGAGAACAATGTATGCAACAGCAAAGTGACAGCCCACAATACAACAGCAAAACCTACTGATGCAAGAAATCCATTAAACAGTCTCTTGCAAAAAGCATCCACAGTATGGCATGTCAGAAGAAGGGGAATTGTAGTAAGTACAGTCAGTCTATATGTGAAATCTGGTAGGATACCATAGTGCAGGACAAGATCAGCTACTGAAAACAGGTCACTAATGAGAAACTTTGCAAGAAGTGAAGAAGTGATAATGCATTCTGCTACTGCACCCCCATACTAATTTACTAAGTCTGGCCACTGTAGTTCTTGTTCATATTCTATGAAAGCTTTCCCATATGCAGAGAAAAAAAGAAATCGAGAGAGAATTCATTCTTTGTGACACCTGATCCTTTTTCAAAAATCATGGAATTCTTTCCTGGATGGAGTCAACACTAACTTTGAAGTCACCTCACAACACAAAAAAATTAAATTACGGAATCCAATCTAACAGAATGCTGTTCATTGAGTATGGTGTGCTTGCTTCATATTGAGCAAGGAATCAACTGAAAGAATGTGAAACACTCAAGAGGAAAGCTGCTAACATATTTTCAGTGTGTCAAAAATGTTGTTTGTCTGGTCCCCATAAAACATAAAAAGGTCTAGACTACTTTCATGGCTATGAGAAGAAGTCATCAAACACAGAAACAAAGTCACCGGAAAACCCCTACAGAATAATAACCCAAATGTCATTTCTTTATTTTTTTATTGAGTGTAACTTCTCTAGCTTTTTTTAATTTTTTCACCCATTAAACATGCTAGAATACTGGACTGCAAATCCTCTTTTCTTTTAAAGAAGACACAATAGCTTTTGATAATACAGTTTTGACCTTATCCAATTTTTTACAGCCTATTTGCTATTTCGAAAGTATTATTCATTGCCCATTATTATACTAATAAACTTTATTATCTTTTATAAAGCCACGAATGGTTACATGCTTGAATGGCCCTCACAAAAGAAAGCTATAATAACACAACAAGGTAAACCTAATAAAACATTCTTTGTTCTCAAAGTGTATTTGTGATAATGGACCATTACCTTTTATTTATTATTCACATAAATGTATGATGGGATTTGTACCCTCTCCAGTATTAACTGTCTCAACTTGCAGAAACCATGACCAAAAAAAATTTATTGAATATTTGGTCTCTAGTAAGAAGGTAAAGAATGTCTTGAAAAAAATATTCAAAATTGCTGTCTTGATACATGCCGATATACAACTTAGTAACTCCCTATAGACGTTTTTCCTATAGCTCTATGGAAACAGAAAACCTCTTTCTTTGTCACATAACTTCCTAAATTTGTTTCTTTTAATTAAGTTCAAAATCCTTTTCTACTTAGATCTGTTAAGAATCCCTCTGCTAGAAAGATCTAAATCTAAGGTACCTCAGTTGTGTCAAATAGATATGAAATACTGGACTGAAGGTCCATCCATACCACAAGATCTTCTGTCATGCAAGACCACTGGAGGAAGAAACAAAATCAAAACCAAACTAAAAAAACCCAAACCAGTACCACAACAAAATCAACAAAACCAGACATACAGCTCAAAATACACTGTTTCACAAAAGTCTCTTTCTCTGTGATACCAAAAATCAGAAATTAGATTTTTAACCAGAACTGTAGGTCAAACCTGTAAAAAACACGTAGGAAAACAGTCAGATTTAGCAGACTAGGCCTTGCTTGGGTGGAACCTCTGCTAACCATGATACACCATAACTTCAACATTTCAACAGACACCAGGACACTTCCCAAATGCAGTAAAACTGATCTCCAAGGTGTACATAATCACAATCCTGACCTCCTTTTGTCCTACGCCTCATCATACTTTCTCTGTCAAAATAGTGGTGCAGGATGAGCTTGTAAACAAGAAAGTAATGGCTCAGAACTATCCCAATTTGCCATTGAGCTCACCATAACCAGCTCTATTTTTCTGACATGAATGCCTGCATAACATTTCCATCAGTGTCATACTGAAAACCAGTGTTAACCAGGGATAAGACATATCCTAATTTGAACCAACACTTTTCAGCAGTATTGTGTACAACATGGGCGCAGTGCTAAAGACCTCTGATGTAAATTTAAGTGGAGCACTCATCGAATGCAAGACAACCATTTTCTGCAATCAGAATACTGATACAACAGGAGTAGGCTCAGATCATAGCTTCATATAATATACATCAGTCAGGCAAGTAACACATTGTCAATTATTCTTGGCCTAAGCTTATAAAAGTCTTCCTAATGTTCAGGCTGTCTTCCTTTTGAAAAGCACGTGGTATTTCTCTGGCTAGCATCCATTAGCTGGATAGAACTTGGTGGGAGTTATGATGTTCCTGTATTTTCTTACTCCTGTTAACTCAAGGTATGCTGGTTCTCCCTTTAGAGATAGCCAGGGGAAGTACCTCACTCTACAATTAATTTCTATTGGACATTGTAGTAGTACATTTATTATTCATAAGTATTTTCGATGCACTGTAAAAAGGATAGAAAGCAATAGGTTTTCTGTCTGATCAGACAGCATGACATCCTGCAGAATCTCAGCCATTCTTTACTTGGATCATTTTTTAATACATCCGACGGTGCAACAGTTTTCAGTATATCTTTTTATTTTGTAGGTCTTAGGATAACAGACAATCATTTGTCACACTCATGTAAATTGTTCCATTAGTTAAGTATCCTAGCTATCAAAAGTTCAGCCCCCAGACACACACATCACAGTCAAATTCCCTCCTAAGTGGGTAGAGAACCTAAATCAAATAAACACTTTGTCACTGTTATTTTTCTTTTAGATTCACATCAGTGTTTCTCCTAATTATTATAAGTTATTCTTCTATATGCTAAGTAGCCTCTAATAGGATATGAGATGCAAATATGTATGCTTATTATTATAGAAAAGCAACATTATTTTTAAATTATTCAAACAAGTAAGTACACAACCACCCTTCTGATCCAGGGAACACAATATAGCAATCATTATTATCAAATCAATATTCTTTGAAACTTCTGCTACTCACTCAATTCTAATCACAGGTAGACAGCAGGGAACTCATAGCTGCTCTGCTGTTTATGTCAGTAACTGTTTACCCAAATGATGGTACAGTGTCATAATCTGAACGTGAATTATTTAGTTTTCTATTATTAAGCTTATTTATAAAAAATTCAGAAAGGGCTGCCAACTGGCAATATTCTCAGAGATGCTCTGTCTTTGCATTGGCCAAAAACCTGCCCATATTTATTAACAGAAATAACAATTTAAACACACGTATTTGTCAGCATGTTAAAATTATTTGACATTAACTTCCTAGTCATCATAATCAATCCCAACTCTAACACAATTTTTTTAAAAATCAAGGCATCTTACCAAAGATATAAGTTCAGGGTTGGACTAGGGCTGACTGTGTCCCCAGCTCCTTAGGAAATCTGTTGGAGTTATAATCAACAGCCTTTGGGGAAAATGCCATTGGAATCCCAGAATCTCATTCAGGCTGCAGAGGACCTTGGGGTGCCTTGTTTAGAGTAAGATAATAATTGAATCTGTAACATACTTGGGGCTTTGTCTAGTCTGGTTCTGAAAGGCAACTGGGCTCTCAAGCTTGTGAACTGCAGCTTCTGTTTCGATGTCATCTGCAAATTTGATGAGGCTCCATTCTGTTTCCAACTAATTTATAAACATATTTAACAAACAAGGTCCTAGAATAGACCCTGGGGAACTGCACCTCTAACCAGCCTTCAGGCAGAGTAGAAACTATTAACTACTAACTTTTGAGCCTGGTCTTTCTATAACTTATTCATTCTTTGTAGCCATTTTGCAGAATGCTAACCAAGGTCAAATTTAACATTATTTAGCTCAAGAGAACTGTAGGGCTGTCAATGGAGAGTTTATTTCCTCCAAGTGACCACATGCTGTGAACCTGTTCTAATTTACAGTGCAGACTGAACTGATGCCTGCTGCTCTGAGGACTAAATAAGAATGAAAATGGCCCGAAAAAGAACTAAATTCATTCAATTAAATGTTTAGGAAAATGAAGAGTTTTGATCTTTCAGCAGCTTAATAGTTCAGGATATTTTTTCCAGTGTGTTCTGGTGCTCTACATAGTATGATCACTGTCCATTAGATGAGGAGGGAGTTAAGAGTAGAAACCAACTCAGATTCTAATAGCTGTGTGGAGCTGGCGCTCAGTGAGCAAAATTTGAGTAAATTCTATTTTACTGCCAACATGCAGAGCAGAGCACACGGATCATCCCTAGAAACATTTGGGAAAGCACGAAAATACAGTTGGCTGAAGGTAACTTAGAAGATAGGTTATGAGATGGAAGAATGCCAGTGGAAAGAAAATCAAAGAATTAGGATACAGAGAAAGGAAGAAGCAGAAGAATCATAGAATATGCTGAGTTAGAAGGGACCGATCATTGTATCATTGAGTCCAACTCCTAGACCTGCACAGGATGCCCCAAAAATCACACCATAGGCCTGACAGCATTGTCCAAATGCTTCTGGAACTTTGCCAGGCTGGTGCTGTGACCACTTCCCTGAGGAGCCTGTTCCAGAGTCCAACCACACTCTCGGGAAAAACCTTTTCCTCATATCCAACCTAAACCTCCCCTGACTCAGCTTCATAACATTTTCTTGAGTCCTGTCACTGTCACCAGAGGGAAGAGATCAATGTCTGCCCCTCCAGCTCCCCTCACAAGGAAGTTGTAACTGCAGTGAGATCTCCCCTCAGTCTCCTTTTCTCCAGGCTGAACTGCCAAGTGACCTCAGCTGCTCCTCATACACCTTCCCCTCCAGACCCTTCACCATCCTTGTGGCCCTCCTTTGGACATTATCTAATAGTTTAATGGTTTTTTTTTTCATATTGTGGCACCCAAAACTACCCCAGCACTCGAGGTGAGGCTGCCCCAGTGCAGAGCAGGACAATCCCCTCCCTTGCCCAGCTGGCCATACTGGGCCTAATAACCCCCAGGACAGGGTTGGCCCTCCCAGCTGCCAGGGCACTGCTGGCTCACATTCAATTTTCTCTTTCAATTTTCCCCCAGATGCCTTTCCACAGGGCTTCTCTCCAGCCTCTCATTCCCCAGTCTACACACACACAACCAGTGTTGTCCCATCCCAGGTGCAGAACCCAGCACTTGCTTTTAAACTTCATACAGTTGGTAAGACAGACACAAAGATTAAGGAAGGGCAAAGTGGTGAATTGTAGGCTCTTTCACAGACTTCCTCTATCTGTAAGTGAATTGCACTATTTTTCATAATTTCTTGCAGTGGAAACTCCTTTATTTTAGCTTTTATTTCCAGTTTATAATTTCCAGTTTTTCTTGACAATCAGCACAGATCCCATCATGGATTGGACCCAGGATCTAGTTGACAAAGAACACTTTGCAGGGCCAAAACATGCCCTGTTACTTGCAGTCTTTCACTCTTCATTGTCTTGGAGGGTAGACCCAAGAAGAATTCTTTTCCATCAGCTTTGTGTCTCGGACTTCCACACAGCAAATTAATCAAGCTTTTGGAAGAACAGTAAAGAAATTCTTTTCTGCCCAGATTAGCAGAGCTATTTGATTACTTTATCTAGGTTCACATGCTAAATGCCTGGCAGATCCATTGAATTAACGTTTGCTTTTACCTCCCATCAATACAGGCAGAATAATCAAAAAGGGATAACAGTGAGGGATTGAAGGCCCTAAACATATCTCCACTCTTGGAGACAATGCAACATTCCATCCCATATTTAACAACCTGAAAAAAAGAAAAGAAAACAAAAAGCTATTTAATAGCTCATCAGCAAGTCAAATAAATCCCATCCCAAATCTGAGAAATACCAGAAACTCAACATACTACTTAGGAATTTACTTGTGTGGAAAGCAATGCCAATGCCTGTCCAAAAGAACATTTTTCAGTGGGGCATCCAAGTGTACTCCTGTCCTCACTTGTCCCAGTAGTGGGATGTTACCAAGCCTGTTTGTTTGGTATAGTGCTGTTTGGTTCTTTATTCCTCAAAACAGAGTTTGGAGTTACTGGCAAGGGGTCTACTGGCCAGAGATGACAACTAGAAAGCTGAAGAGAGACATATAAAATCTGAATTTTTTACTAACACTTCACAACCAAAATCCACTGAATTCCACATTGACCCAAACATGCATCTTCCCTGGTGCCAACCAGAAGTTCAGCGTAGCTTTATTCAAAGCAGGACAGGGATGAGCTTCTCTGTTTCTGCATAAGCCCAAGGACCTGCTTCCCGATAAAAATTCGAAGTTCCAAAGACGGTATAAGTCTTGACACACACATGGAGAATATTCACCTTCTGTTTAACAAATTTTTCACCAGAAGTGGTGTAACATTAGCTTATCACTAAAACAGAGCAGGAATCTTGTCTATCTTCCACATGGGTTGCAGGACAAAGTACTGCCAGGGAACTTGAGGTTTAGGCTTTCTTTTCTCTGGAGTTCTTGTCACAGGAGGACCATACCTGCTCCTATACACCAAATCTGGAGCAGTGGAGCAGCAACAACAAAACAGCATGGAAATGCATACAATTCTTTCAGTCTCATCTGAAACCTACTGAAATCCTTACATATAGGAAAAGGCTCACCTGTCTGTCAATACTAATTCTTCAGCTTTTTATTAAAATAGGGAAAAGTCATACTTCAGTCTTTCTTTATCCTTTCATGTTATCTTGCCATAAGATGTCTTGAAAGAGCATTTACTATTCTATATGCAGTGTGTCTCCTCATTTTTTTGAGTGCACTTATTATGAAAGAAAATAGGTTTTATACTTCCTTTTATTTTTCTACACTGCATGAAATGGACAGAGAAGTCAGCTTGTAAATATTTATGCAAACTTCTGAGTAGACTCAAGAGCAACAACTTGGTAAGTCAGCAAAGGGTGACCCTTCCCAAACAAGTAGATGTAAAATTTATGGTGGTCAAGGGAATGATATAAATTAATAATTTATATATCTCCAAAATCTTTACTTGTCTCTGAAACATTCATTGTGTTTTTCAGCTAATATTGAAGAAATATATAACTTGCTGGAAATGGAGGATTAGTACTCCCTATGCCCTGAGTAACGACATCATATCATCTCTCAGCTACCCACTCTTCCTACAGTTTCAGTCATCTGAGGGATGATTCTTAACTCTATGCAATCTCCTTGGCCCTTCCTTAGTTCTCTGGTAAGCTCCATCCTCCTACTGTCACCATATTTCATTGAGCATAACCTCTTAAAGCATTTAAGCAGCATACAGCAGCCAACAAAAGAGAGCTCTTAGATAGACAGACAATGTCTTTGAAAGTCAGTTCAGAGAGAACCATCTAAGTTTACTCTTTTCTGCTTTCAATGGGACTTGTTTGACCTTAGGAAGGTTTCCAGTACTTTGGTAGACATCACAAGCACAACACAGCAGCACAAAGAAATGTCAGCTGGGCAGGCTCAGCAGCTGCACATATTCCAGCACATATTTCACACACAGCCAAGTGGACAGGTCTTCTCCTCTGAGAAGAATTTTTCATTTGGTTACAAGGGAATTCTGTCTTAAAGTCCAGTCAGCTGAGACAACTGGTTTAATAATGTAGCACAC
The DNA here is from genome assembly GCA_013400175.1 of Phainopepla nitens. Lineage (NCBI taxonomy): Eukaryota > Metazoa > Chordata > Aves > Passeriformes > Bombycillidae > Phainopepla > Phainopepla nitens. The sequence continues at coordinate 729,114 of VXBQ01011975.1, read as the reverse complement.
ACGGATGCTTGTGTCAGCAAGACGTAAAAGAGCAGGATGAATTATTTCTGCAACATGAAAACTGCACATGACAAAGGCCTTGTAATGCCAGGATGCAAGAAGAGAGGTGAGGAGATTGGAGTTTTTACTACTTTTTTTTTTTTATGACACAAAAATAAACAGAAAATGCAATGGACATTTTCTGAGTCGAGCTGGTTCTTGTTATGTTGTTTGCCTAGAGTGATAGTATTAAACAGCTATTCACAGCTGCTTCACATTCACACTGTGTTGTCATTTAGCAGTGTTACTGGGCTTCTGGGAACTCTTGGAGATAATGACACATGCTTTCATTTTAGATAGAATTATCTGCATGTTCTTAAAATCCACTAGAGAGTGCATCAATTAACATATCTCAGATATTAATCCATAAAGCTTGCTTGTATTTTTGGTGGTTTGATTTATTGGTTTTAAGCAGTCCTGTTCTTTCTGCTTTCCTTAAATAGTTGTTTATTTAATGAGATCTGCTGGTTTATCTAAAATTTTAAAAATTCATTTAAAAACTCAAACGAACAGGGAGGACTTTCAAAAGCTGTGAGGAACTGAGGAATTTTATTGGGCAGAGACAGGAAAGTGAAAAGTGAGAGGTTTTTTATAGCTTCTAATTAGAGATATTATAATGTGTACAGCTGTGACAATTTTTTTTCTTTAATCTTCAGATACTAAATACTTTGATATTAAAATTGTCAGATATTAATGTGTTGGGTTTGCATGGGCTGGATTCTGTGACAAGCTGTCAGAAATCCCCCCAGGACTGAGAGAGCCAGTGCCAGTCAGCTCTAAGGCAGACCTGCCATGGCCGAGGCTGAACCCAGAGGCAGTGGTGGCACCTGTGGGATAGGGGTGGGGTGGAGGGCAATAATCTACAACTGCAGCTGAAGGGAGTAAAGAGAACAAGTGAGAGAAACATCTCAGCAGACATTGATGAAGAACAGGTGCTCCAGGTGCAGGGGCAGAGGTCCCCCTGCAGCCTGTGGCAGACCATGGTGAGGCAGCTGTGCCCCTGCAGCCCATGGAGGTGCGGGGTGGGGCTCTGTATGATTAAGGGTAAAACAATTTCTGCAGTTAGGAGAAAATCTTTTTGACCATTGAGCAGATGCTGAATAGTATAGAAGTTTAGCTCATGAGTTTGAACCTGGTTTATTTTTTTCCTCCAAGGTCAATATAATATTGTAAGTGTAATGACTGGCTTTAAAATGCTCACCAAGCATTTTAAAAGCAAGATTGTGATATTTCAATTATATCTTAAGATTGCATAAAAATCTCTTGCAAGAGGTCTGTGAAATTTATATACATTACCCATTTAGAAATAATTTAAGGAAAAAAACACAATAACAACCAACAAAAGTCTCTCTGCATTTTCTGGCAGCAGTTTGTCAGGTGTCTTATCTTCAGCACAATTAAGAGGGCTTTAAAAAGAAAGGATTGTTCACACAAAGACAGGCTGTCAGCATGTGAAATCTTGATTTTTTATTCAGGGTCATTGAAATGCAAGGTTCACTCGGATGAAAAATCTGAATAAAAATGTTCACAACATCTCCATTTAAGCCTTCATTGTAACCATATCATAGGACTGTAAAGACTAACTGAACATTCATAGAAGTTCTGTGAAATATACTAGATAATCACAAGATAAGGGCCAAAGGTTCTCAGGACATTCTTTTCCAATAGCTGTGTTCAGTGCCTTTTTTGGTAGGATTTTAGTCTGATCTGCAGTTCCTGTGTGCCAAAGCAATGCAAATACTGCAGGCAGAGGTCTTCCAGTTTATATGCCTCTGAGAAGAATTAATGAGAAAAAGAGCAAGAGTAAGGGTGTTTCTTGGCCTGCCAAAAACATCATCTACCATCTGGGTAAGCACAAAGAGTCCTTCTATAAGAAATGATTTTACATAAACAGCAAGTTATTTTAATTTTGACAAAGAAAAGCATTTTTATCTTAAATAATCCTACCATTTCTATATGAAGGTTTCTGAAGGAATGTGCAAAATAAGTATGTATGAGCAATAATCATGCAAAATGTAATAATACTGATATAATGAATGTTTCTGGGAAATAAATCAAAGAAGAAACTTGCCTAACTCATACTTACAGCAAATTGTGATGCAGGGAGGAGAATTTTGATCTTCAAAGTCATAGGCTTTATGATACTCCTACCAAAAAGATTTCTCTCATTGAAACAAAAACACCCAAAATAAAGAAAAAGCAGAGGAAAACCAATGGATTGAAAATGCTAATCAGAAGTTAACTTATAAAATATATAGAATTTAATAGAAAGCAATAATTATGTCATTATTTTTGAAATTGTGACATAGAATTCTACTCAAGATAGTAAAGGGTCTTAAAATTTAAATTATTACCCCTGCCCCGAACTGTTGTTGTGCCCCAGAAAGTACAGCAAGGACAGCAGCACAGCACTGACTAATGGAGAGACTTTGTTGAACTAGATCTGTAGGTCACGTTCTTAGAATATTCACATGTGTTCATATCAAAAAATACTATGATATGGAAACAGGTCTAAAACTCAACTTGTACTACATTTTATTACCTTATTATTGTATTATAGGTCAGTATGCATAAAATGGGCTATATACCTGAAATAACCTATTTAATCATTCTGGATTTATTGTGACAAGCACCTGTGAGACAGAAATGTCCAGACATGACACCTAGGCCAATCATAGCATTGCCTGAAATCAGAGGCAATAAGGCAATAATTTGTAATTCAACCAACCATATCAAGCAGTGAAATGGATTTATTATGGTATTCTGTGAGAGAAATGAAGGTCAGTTTTCAGCAGTGAAGGTGCTGTTGACTGCAGAAGTATGTGATGAAATTATATATAAGTTTTTATCATCCTTAAGAAAGAGAAAAGGAGCTGAATGAACTTCCATTCTGTGGTTTAAATGATTCCCTGTCCTTTCCCACAAGACAAGATGGAAGATCATAGCAAAAGAATGATTGTTATTTATCTTAAACATTGTTATTTATCTTCATCAGTTGAAAATAAAATAACATCATGTCTGCCTGAATCTAATGTTAGGAAGATATTTCATAACTTAGATTTTTTTACTATTTCACCAATAAAATCGATAAGCATTAAAAAAAGAAAACTAATATTGCCATTGATATCTTCTGCAGAGATGGATGAAATCTTCCCAATGGTTGTTTAACAGACTACTGCAAAAATTGGGATGTTTGGGAACTAAATATAGTCAAAGTTCTACGAGAGAGAGAAGATCCTGCTGTCTAATATCAACAAAGTTTTATTTTCTACATTATTTATTACTGTGTTGAATGTGTAACTATGATACCAGCATCTCACCACCTTCTTTCACCTCACAGTTGCCTGCTAGGACCTTATCTACAGATGCTCACCTGGGGTAAATGTCTCTAAAGCTGTCAGTGTAAATGTAGGCAAATCTACAACAGATGCACCGGTGTACCTTGGGAAGAATTCTTCATGGACTGTCAACCAACAGTTGTTCCTTTGCCACCATAATTTTTTATTTTTGATCTTAAGGTGCACTTCTGTGTCAACTTTACTCTAACACTGTACTTCACCTTTATGCAAAGGGTCTTATCCTATCTGATCCCTGCCTTGTAGTCCTAACTGTGAAAATTCTTTTGCACAGTGTGTAAATTGTGCTTTAAAAAAACTGTAAGTGAAAAAATCCAAATTTATATTAAATTCTTAGAGGAGGGGGGAAGAAAAAATTTACATCTATGAGTTGGTCAGCCAGATTAGAATGGAACATTTTTATTTTAATTTTTTTTAAATTCTTGTGACTAGGATGATAAGTAAAAATTGAAAGTCTCACCAATGCAGAAAAACATCAATTCTATAGAAACTTTTCTGGCAACTGAGTGTTTAATATAGCAAGACTTGAGAATTATTAATTACAATGACACTGAAGTTTGCCAAGCTAATGTCCAAACACTAACTGTGAATTTAATCTCTTGTCCTACCACTTGAGCTTTTAAAGCACAAGCTATAATGTAGGCTGAGACCTGAAGCCTTTAAAGACTCAAGGACCAATTGTTATCATAACAAGAGAAGGTGCTTAGCAATTTGGAGGATTGTCAGAAAGAAGTATGACATGTATTCATTTGATTATGATGTGTAAAGGATGCACCGAATAAATAGTGACTTTGTATTTAGTCCTTGATTGACTACATTCCAGATATGCTGAAAGCACAAATTAATCAAAACTAGCTCTACAGTGGAAAGAAAGAAGGTCTAATCCTTTTGCTAATGCCCAAAAAAGGAATAGAGTACAGTAAGATGCAGTAACTATTTAAATGTCTGCTTGCATAATTGTGTTGCATTGTAGAAAAAATGTCATGCATTATATACATTGTCTTCTTATTCTCTTTGAACAAATGTCTGTAGTTCAGGAGAATATTTTGCAAGACAGACATTGGAATACCATTTTGTGTTTTATAAAAATAAACGAGGAAGGAATCACATTGATTAAAAGATTTACCAAACCTTAGAGACACCCAGATAGCCCACTAGTATAAGTGTTTTCTGGGGATGCTTCTCCCAGAGAGGCTACAGGAGTGGCTTCAGTGAGCAGCTGCCAGAAGCTTCCCCTGTGTCCAATCGAGCCAATGCAGTTGGCTCCAAGATAGACATGCCACTGGCCCAGGCAGAACCCGTCAGTGACGGTGGTAGCACCTCTGCGTTAGGCATATATAAAAAGGAAAAAAAGTTATTATTCAGGAGACATTGGAGCCAGACAAAGGAGGGAGAATATGAGGATGGAACAACCCTACAGACAGCAAGGTCAGTGCGGAAGAAAAGGCAAGAGCTGTTCCAGGAGCCAAAACTGAGATTCCCCTGCAGCCTGTGTTGAAGACCATGGTGAGGCAGCTGTGCTGCCCATGAAAGTCCATGGTGGAAGGGAAATCCATCTACAGCCCATGGAGGACCCTACACCAGCAGGTACATGCCCAAAGGAGGCTGTGATGGTGTGAGAAGACCATGCTAGCACAGGCTCCTGGCAGAACCTATTGCCTTATGGACTTCTGACCCCACAGGGGACACATGCTCTGGTTGTTTGTTCCTGAAGGACTAGACCCTCTGGAAATGGACCCATGCTGGAAAAGTTTGTAAAGAATTGCAGCCAGTGGAAATACTCAGCTAGAGAAATTGTCTCATTTGGGAGGGACTCCTACACTAGGACAGGGGGACGGTGTGAGGAACCCTCCCCCTAAGGAAGAAGGAGGGGAAGAGACAACATGTGGTGAACTGACTATAGACCCCACTCCCTGTCTTCCTGCACCCCTGAGGGGAAGAAGGCAGAGAATTCAGGAGTGAAGATGAGCCCAGGAAAAAGGGATAATTGGGGGATAAGATTTGGGATTATTTCTCATTATCCTATCCTAATTTCAGGATTGTCTGATGCTTGCAAAGCTCTAATTGCAGCTGTGGGTCAGCAGTTGCCACCAAAGAATTCTCATCCCCTCTGCAATGGTACAAGAGATTCTTTGTGGGGAGCCGTTTGCTGATAGTCAGCTAAAGGGATCATTAGCTAGTGCCAGTCTCACTCTCCTCCTGGGATCATGAGAACACGATCATGTTCTCATGATAATGAGATGATGAGGGATCCCTCATGATGATGAGGGATCATGAGAACAATCCGTTTCTCCTTGCCCAAGGTATAAATAGATATTAGTATAAATAGTGATACAATCTTGACTACTGCACATTCATAATACACTCATGTAATTGTGGCTAGAAATGTGTAAATTGGAGCTTTGACTATAGTCCCAGTGAGATGCATTGGTAGTTTACATAATTTGTTTGAAGAAATATGCTTTAAAATAACTAAGTTATTGTGGTAAAAGAACTAATTACTGATACCTTTTCCCAGTCTCCCATACTGACAGAAGAAAGGTGCAAGGGATAAGACATTGGGCTACAAGGTGCTGAGGAAGCCACCTATCTGTTTTCTTTTCCTTCTGATAAAACCAGAGTGTCAGTGGTTTCAGGGAAAATGCACCAAAATCTTTTTATTTCTTAATGTAATTCAGAAAATTCCTTCAAGTGAGAGCATGCAGAATATTGCTAGGAAAGAACAGAGCTCTTTATGTCAGTAGACTAGTTATGCTGACCTTGATAAATCGATTAAACAATGCATTGTTATGATCCACAGTAATCTTCTGTTTAGTTCAATACAGAACTAGTTTAAGAAAAACTCTAGAAAAATGTGCAAAATTCCGAAGAAGGAGTGAGATCTGAGCATGACGGAAAGTTACTTCTAAGCCTATATTCTTCCTTTGATGCAGGCTTATAAATCCAATTAACATTAATGAGAAATGTGTTGTGCCCATACGCAAACCATGAGCTGAGATTCCCTACTGCCCCTCAAAGATTCTTTTGTATAATTCAAATATTGAACTGCTACATTTAAAGCATATTTTGACTTGAAAAGTTTCAAAGTTTAATGTTTATTCTGCCTTAATAAAAATTAATAGCAACAGAGTATAATTGCTTCAGTAATGTTTTGCAAAAGCATCCAAGTCTTTTATGTTTCTGCAGTTTGAAAAGAAACCTCAAAAATAATGTTGATTTATTTTGTACAGATCATATAGCCTACATTGCATAAATCACAAAGTTTGACAGTTCTGTAAATATCGCATTATAAGGTGTTCAAGTCGGATTTCTAAACAGACAAAAAATAAATCAAATAGAAAGGGGCAGGATCCCTGATTTGGAGGAAAAAATATTAATCAGAGATTAGAACTGCAAAAAAGCTATTCTTGGTTTCAAGATAGCCTTCTTCAAAGGAAAAAAAAAATCTTTAAAATAGAATGAAAGACTTCAGTTGTTCCCTGAAACAGATTTTAAAGTGAGGAAAGTAAGACATCTGCATTGTTAATCAGAAAAATACATCTTGTGAATTTTAATACTGTATTTGTTATTTTCTACTGAACACAGTGTTCCTCATAACCTGACAAGGTGATGATCCCAAAATCAAAACAGATGGTCTTTAAAAGATCTACAGATCCTCCTTTTTAATGAATCTCAAGAATCCTATAGGATTTATAACAAAGCTACTCAAACATATAAAAAGAAATGTGCTTCTTCAGTAGCTTGCTTAACAATATTTCTATGAAATCAATTACCTATGTCTGGTGGATTTTATGACTAAGAGAAATCTCCTTGCTGTTCCACAGCTGGTGCTGTAATGTTATATTCTAGCATTGAATATATTTTGCCTACGATTTTTCTTATTCCCAGTTTTGCTCTGTCAGCTGCTTCAAATTAAGTCAGTTTTCCCATTCTACCCTCTTGGCATGGAAAAAGACCAGCATTAACTTCCCAAACTGGGTTCTTTTGCAATCCCTGTCACTGCCTTGAGTTAAGAGTTCACTCTTGTTTTGTATTAGACTACTGCTGACCTGTGTCTTCTGCATTTCTGCCAACCTCTCCACCTTTTAAAATTAGCTTGTCATCCCAGACTGCTTCATATTTTTTTCTACTTTTTACATGCTGGAAACTAATTATATCCTATTCCTTGGAAAGAGATGTTTGTGGATTTTTTAATATGGTTGTATAATGTATCACTGAGTGTCTCTCCTTCTGTCAGCCACAGCAGTACAAGTTATGATGCAGTTACTACTTCAGCAGAAAAGGGAAGAGCTACATAGATCATGTGCCTGGACTCAGTGTCCCACAACATTCTTCTCTTTAAATTTGAGAGGTATGGATTTGATGGGTGGGCCATTCAGCAAATAGGAAATTTATTGTACAAGCACATACAGAGATTAGTGGTCAATATCTCAATGTCCAGACTAAGATCAATGACCAGTGGTAGCCCCCAGAAGCCCATAGTGGGACTAGTACTGTTTCATATCCTGATCAAAGACACAGACAGCAGCAATGAGTGCACCTTGAATAAGTTGCAGATTACACCCAGTTGAGTGGTGGAGTTGACACACATGAGGGATGGGATGCCATCCAGAGGGATCTGGACAAGCTTGAGAAGTGGGACCATGTGAACTTCATGAGAGACAACAAAGCCAGGTTCAAGGTCCTGAACCTGGGTCAGGGTAGCCTCCAGTATCAGTATAAGCTGGAGGCTGAAGGGACTGAGAGTAGACCAGCTAAGAAAGACTTGAGGCTACTGGTGGATGAAAAGCTGGACATGAGCTGACATTGTGTGTTTGCAGCCCAGAAAGACAAACACATCCTGGTCTACATCCAAAGCAGTGTGAACAGCAGGATGAGGGAGGGATTCTGCCCCTCTGCTCTGCTCTGGCAAGACTCCACCTGCAGTGCTGCATCCAGCTCTGGGATCCCAGCACAGGAAGCACATGGACCTGTTAGAGCAGGTCCAGAGGAGGGACAAGATGGTGATTGGAGGGATGGAGCATCTGTGCTATGAAGAAAGGGTGGGAGAATTGGGGTTGTTCATCCTGAAGAAGAGCAAGCTTCAAGGAAACCTTATTTTCACCTTTCAGTACTTAGAGGCCCTCATAAAAGAGATGGGAATGGATATTGTAGTAGAGCCTGCTGAAATAGATCAAGGAGTAATGGCTTTAAATGACAATGGGGTAGGCAGATTTAGATTGAATATAGGAAAAGAAAATTTGTGATGAGGGTGGTGAAACACTGGAAGAGGGTACCCAGAGAGGTGGTGGATGTCCCATGCCTGGAGACATTCAAGACTAGGCTGGATGGGGCTCTGAGTAACCTGATCTCATTGCAGGCGTCCCTGCTCACTGCAGGGGAGTTTAACTAGATGACCTTAAGAGGTCCTTTCCAATCAAAACCATTCTATAATATTAGGCAGTAAAACACTTAAGGACACAATTTGTGTATTGTATAGACAATGAAAGAAAGTCTTTAAAAAATAACATAAAAACCATCCTATATATTTATTTATAGCACTTAATGATTTAACAGATTTCTACCAGTTAAGTGGTTCCTGAGGACAGCTGCAGACAGCTCAAACCTCCTGTGAAGTGTTCCTTCAAGAGTTAAGCACTCCTTGTCTTGGAGAGTTACTGCACTGAAACAATAGGACTTTTAATTGCTTCTGATTCTTTTGATTGACCAGGAAGGAAAGCAAGATAAAAAATGTACATTGTATTTCACAGAATTTATCCAAACATCCCTGAGCTGTTATCATCAGAGTTTATTATTTTAATCCAAACACAGCCCAAAAAAACCAGAAAAGCTCTTAATTGCAAATTTCAGCTGGGTTCCATTGAAGTAATATGAGACTTCAAAACTACAAAACAACTCAGATTCTGAAGAATTCATAGCTCAATGGAAATTAATTGTGGAATAGATTTATTAAATCATATAACCTAGTCCACTGACAGTATGCTATCTATCCCTACTATTTTTGATGCTTCATTCCAGTTTGTTTTCAAAGTCCCGCATAACAATTGGGAAAACATCTCAATATTTCTTCAAAAATACTGAATGAAATATAATTATGAGTAGAAAAGCAGATGTTTCCTGAATTTTTTGCAGAGTATATAGCTCATTAGAGGCATTGTAGTGGATTTTTTCTGTTAAAAAGTTTGCTGCTTGAAAAAGCATCATAAACTTTGTACTCCATTTTGGTGGTGTTCTGGGGTTTGTTTTATTTTATCTAACTTTTCGCATGTGCTTCCACCTGTACTACACAGAAATAACTTCCTACTCCTGAAGCCCTTCATAAATAAATGTAGAGAACAATCATGTGATACTGCAATCTCATTTTACTGAACTCTCATGCATTGGGCTATTTTAATCTTCCTTCAATCCTTTGTTTTTAACCTCTATTGTTTGTTTCTGGTTTTCACTATACTCCATCTTCTTTGTGATAATGTGATAGTGTTCTGTAATTTTCCATAGGAATCTCTACCAAGAATGAGGTTTTTTAATAAAATTTTTCATCAGTGTACTTTACATGGTTTGAGGCATTATAGACATGATGTGGAGCTCTAGTGTGTGCCTTCTGATAGCCCACAGCCAGTAAAAATTCTCTTGTTTAAGTGGAAGAGGCCTATGATTTCAGAGAAGAAAGTTGTAATTTCCTCTACATTCATCCATTCAGTTAGCTGGTAAATGTTATTTCTGAGTACACAAGCATCCCTGAATGGCTTTATAATGATCCTGCAGTAAATTAATGTGATTTGATCTGAAGAGATTTGAAGGCAGCAGCTGCATCAGATGATGTTGCCCCACTCCTGAAACACAAAAGTAGTTTTTGTGGTTTATCAGAAAAGCTATCTTTTGCAGAGGGGCAAACAGGACAAACCAAGTGAAATCTAAGGCCACCATTTCAGCCACCTTACTAACAGTAGAACTGCTGATGAGAGAGAAGAGCTTCCAAAAGGAAAGAGGTGGGCATGTAGAACTGAAGGGAGATGAAATGCAGCCAGGAGGAAAATAAAGCTGTTAAGTTACAGCTTACACTATGCAACATTAAGAAGCACGGAGCCCTTGCAAAATGTAGCAGAATGAAACCTGTTGGTAATAGAGATCATCATGAACATAAAAAGCTGGGCAAGCCATTCACTTATAAACACTGCAGATTTTTTGAAGCTAGAATATACAGGGAAAAAAGGAGAAAGAAATCAAAATTCAGAAATAAGGATCTACCAGTAATGCAGCCTTAGAAAACACAAATATATGTAGTATTTTCTCTCTGGGAAGATGGGAAACTGTACACAAAAGAAGCCAGATATTCCCTCCATTTCATTTTATGGACTATCTTATTTTACTTGGTCTTCCTCAGGGATTGGCTTCTTTGGTCTCCTGCCTTGACACAGATTGCACAGTTCTTCATGAATCCTAGCTCACTGATCAGCTGGTACCAGACCTGTGAACATGTTATCTGGAAACAAAACATTGTCCTGAACATTGTAAAGGAAATGAGATTTGTTGCATTGCTTCCCATACCATGTAGCAAAAAGAGAAGATAATTATTCATTTCTCATTGCCATTAGCCATCAGAGTAGGTGGGGATTCAGGCTTGTGACTCAGCCTCCATATGATCCCTACTAAGGGGTTAAGCACTCAAATTTCTCAGAGCTCATCTGTGCAAACCTGTTTGACCCAAGCCCTCTTGTGCATGTATAGATTTTGCTTTGCAAGCTATGAGTCATAAACACCCACACATTTCTAAAAACTTAGCAGTGTATAGCAGTGTCATATATTACTGAGTTTCTACACACAGAAATCAATATCTAGTGAAATCAACTATTAGAAAAATGAAGAGTGGGAGAAAGGTAAGAATAGTATCCAATTAAAGCTGGTGCAGCTTTAAGTAACAGATGTTTTTCGCTACATCTGTGAAAATGTATACACCTGTTTTTCATTCATTTTAGAGAAAAATTTTCTTTCACAGTTCACTGTCTCCATTAGAATATATTAAACCACTTAAAGCACTTAGCACCTTTTTTTGAAATCCATGTCTTGGACATACATAGTATTTTGAAAAGTACAGAATGCTTATTTTTTTTAACCTTTCCACAGCATTTGGCCGTTACTTCTATGCTATGGTTGTTTCCACCTTCAGACCATTCATCTTAACTTAAAAAATAGTGCTATTGAGTTGTTTTCCTGCACTTATAAGCATGCAGACAAAACAAGGAATATCCATTTTGCTGGTAAAAGTTTAATTTGATTAATTATCTCCATGCTCTGGCAGCGTAATGCTATGTAGTTTCTGACTTAATGTGCAGCATTTGAGAGAACTTCCATGAAAAAAAAAATGTGGAAGATAACTCCCTATTTATTTACTTGTAATCAGAAAGATAAACAAACTCATTTTTCCTCGCCATGAAATCATGAGAAGCTCTAACTCTAAAAAACCCACTCTAAACAACAATATATTAAGCCATGCAAATATTATTTGCACATGCTTTGTGTATGAGATCAGTTAAGAAACAGGCTTATCTCATGGATAATGGACCTACACCAGTCAGGATATTTATAATTTCAAAGGATGTTCTGTTAAAACAAAGATAGCAGATTTGGAAGATCATATATTATTGCATTTGTTTTGCTCTGCTCAAATATTCTTAATGAACAGATAGTAAGTATGAAAAAAAAAAAGGCCAACAGAAAGTACAAAAATATGAAGGAATAGAAGAGACTGGCATCAGCCACATCAAGGAAAAACATTGCAACTGGATTGGAACCTCTCCCACTTCTTTTGTATCATCAAATACATTTACATTTCATAAGTCATAAGAGCTGGGACATAAATGTTTCAAGTGTTCTTTGTCTAGCAATTCAAATTAGAAAAAGAAGAGGAAATATATACAAGCTATAATTAAAAAAAACCACAGTAAAGTGAAAGTTTGCTGTCTAGGAATCATCATGTTTATTCTGTCATTTTATATGTATTTGGCTAAGCACTGTTTTATTTATAAAAAATATACTGGAAGACCAAGCAGAACTCAGGGTTATAACAAAGGTGATGGATAATGGGAAGATCTTGTGAGACTCAGGAAAGAAAATTTCAGAAGTTAAAGGCAAAAAGCTCAAGCAAAATGAAAGTGTATGAGATAAAACTAAGTCTGCAGATGAGGCAAAATGGGGTAAAGTGGGTTGGGATGAGATGGGAAAGGATAGAAAAGTCTTATCAGAAAAGAATAAATAAACCAAAATCACCAAATAGGTAATTTATGTTCCAAGGAATAGCAATTGTGAACACTGAGAAAGCTTAAACCCCACCTGTGCCATGAGCCACTTGAAGAAACAACATTTTGCAGAATTACAGTAGCATATATAATTTTTGAGTTGCATGTACAAGTTTCAAGTTGCATATGCATATGTGAGTGGCATATACACATTGTAAGTTATGACAGTAAAAAAGGGCTGTGAATTGATGCATTATGTTTACATGGCAAGTAAACATAATGAGAGTTGGATAGGCACTGCAGGGTGCCTTCTATGAGAGGAGACTTGGGGTCACCCTCATATTGGACAGATTTTGTGCCAGCCAGCTCTGAAATGGAGCCACTGGCCAAAGCAGAGCCCACATAGCAATACATTTCACAAAAAGGAAAAAAAATGCTGTGCAGCAGCTGTGGGAGAGTGGAGCAAGAAAAGATTTCAGAGAAAACTCTGCAGTCACCAAGGTCAGTACAGAAAGAGGGGCAGGAGGTGCTGCAAGTGCTGGAGCAGAGATTCCCCTGCAGCCCCTGGTGCAGCCCCTGGGGAGGCAGCTGTGCCCCTGCAGCCTGTGGAGGTCCAGGGTGGAGCAGAAATCTTCAAGCAGCCAGACCACGGTAATTGATGCCACAGTGGGTGGGTATGTCCTGAGGCGGCCTGCAGCCCATGGAGAGGAGTCCATGCAGGAGCAGGTTGGCTGGCAGGATCCGTGATCCATGGGGGCCTCATGCTGGAGCAGTCTGTTCTTTAAGGAGGCTCCATGAAGGGGGCCCACATTGGGGCAGTTTGTGAAGGACTGTATTCCAAGGGAGGGACCCCAGGCTGCACCAGGGGAGGAGGGTGAGAAGGAAAGAGTGGCAGAGACAAGGTGTTATAAACCGGCTGCCACCCCCACTCCCTGTCCCCTCCATCCCTTCGAGAGGACGATGGAGAGGACTTGAGAGTGAAGAAAACAAGGAGACAGAGCAGGATGGGGAGAAGTGAGGGAGGGAAAGTTGTTTCAGTTTGTTTTTTGTTTCTCACTATACTACTCTGTTTTAATTGTTAATAAATTAAATTAATCTTCTCAAAGTCAAGTCTGTTTTGCCCATGATGGTAACTGGTGAGTAATTGCCCTAGCCTTACCTCACCCCATGGGTTTTTCCTTCTTCTTTTTATCTTTATGTTCTTCTGAGTGAGGGGAGTGAGAGACCATTTTGGTGGGCACCTGGCAGCCAGACAAGGCTAATCGACTACTGTTGAACTGTCATGTTTAGATTTATACCCATAAATAACATTCAAGGTTTAAGGTAGAATAAAGTTTGGCATTAAGGTACTGAACTGCAGGAAATGGATTTTCTACAATAGAAAAATATGTCCAAATGAACTGTCATTCTCCACTGCCTTAATAAGTAATGCTTCCACCAACAGTAAGAGGTTAATGTGCAAATAAAGAAATTTTGAAGGTGAAATTAGATGGATTTCTAAAGAAAAATAAAAGCGAACTTTTTTGCTGGCTCTATGCCAGGTGTCAGGAAATCTCACAGGACGCACCCTTCAGGACTCTTCCTGAAAGGAAAGTAAGTTTGGGTGGAGTTTGGTAATGTAGAAAAGCAGAGATTCCAGGCATATCCGTGAAAGGGCAGAGTACTTGGATTAAAAGCAAATTTTCTCCCTCCAGGAAATGAGTATCAGATCAGCAGCTCTGTGATTTGGCTCACAAATCAATAAACTGACAGGAGAACAGAATGTTACCCAGTAACCCAAAGAAATTATTTATTGTTAGGAACCAAGTTGAGAGGAAATGTATACACATTGACAGTGCAAATACATTTATGTACTGCAGGAAGACTAACATTTTGGGAAAATAACTACATGAACAACAAAACCAAAAGATTGCATTTCTTAAATCCTCACAATGTGCCTAGATGAGTGCTACTCAGGACCAAGCTCTTGGTATTTTTTGTGCAGTGGAATATGATCCTCTTTGAATTTGATCACTAACAAGTAGCCAGAAGGGATGGAGCACAAAGTATTTACAGGGAATAATTTGGGTTTCAGATATCTTCATTATGCTCAGAAAGTAGAAGATCAAAATGTGTGCATAAGCATGTTGGCATAAAACAGACATAAAATGTCTATGTACAAAAAATCTATGTGGAATTTTCTCTTACTGCAAGAACACCTTAAACTTAGGAATTTTAGAAATATCTTTCTGATTTTAAAGACCTAAGAGAGGGTTAGAAAGCAACTAAAGTAACATTTTGTATCTTTAACTACAAAGATTTTAGAAGATTTTAACGAAGCCAACATCATTTTAAAATTGTGTCACAAAAGTGCTTCTGCATAAAGGAGATGACAGTAAGTGAACTGAAATATATGATCTGGGGTTTCACCCCATCTTTGATTTCATGGATACACAGCCTGAATAAAGACTACAGGATAGAAATTTAAAGCTCACTAATATTTGCCAGAGACGTAGTGACTTACAAGGATTAATAACTTCCTTTATTCAATAGGACTTATAAAGCTTAATCCAATTTTTACAGAAGCCAAATTTTACCTACTTGTTGCCTTCTTGTCTTTTGTCATTGATCATCTTGTAAGGAATACAAGGGTCTGTTTCTTTGATGTAAACGATACATTCAAAATAAACCCTCATTGTAAGACTAATTGCATTTCTGTGATAACGTAAATACCAAGCTTATTTTCCAACGTGCGTTTTTCAAATGATAATCTGAATGCAGTGTGCTAATGTTTTGCATTTAGGCAGACTGAATTACTGAAGGTCAATTCAGTCAAGTTATTTGGAAATGAGAATATATGATGACATTCGCAATGAACAAGAGGGGTGAGTAATTTGGTTTTTTTTGTTTTAGATTAAGAAGAACAGAGTATATTTTCATATGCATGTATTTTATTCAGTACATTGCAAGACTAAAAGACAGGAGGGTATGTCCTGGATGTCATTCAGTTGCTGTTTCCTTGATAGTAGTAAAGTCCGAAGGTAGTAGCAGTGACTTCTCCATTGTCTTCCTAGGCAAGAAGGTACTTTGAACACTTGAGAATCTTAAACTCAACAGGAATTTTCTGCTAGCCTCATCTGAACTAAACTTGCAGTTTACTGGGGACTTGTTTTTTCACATGAAGCTTAACTGTTGAGATTTTTTTGGACCTCCAAATTTTCATAGGGCAATTCATCTCATTATGTCTTTTCAGCAGTTAGCTAATAAATGCATAAGCAAAAGAAAACCTGCTATAAATTCATTACTGCTTTTACTCCAAAGACTCGGGTTTTCTACAATACTGTTAGGGATAAAACCGACTGAAAAATGCAAATAAAGGGGATTTGGCAGGACCTGTCTTCTGGAGAACTGACAGAATCTAGAGGCCAGCTGATAAAGGGTCTCCAATTCAGCAGCTTTTAATATAGAAAAATAAGAAATAAACATTTTAAAAAATATTATTGCAACTATTATGAACAAAGCTTTACAGGAGAGTCAGCTGTGGATTTCCGCATTTAAGAAAAAAGAATTAACCATTTCCAAAGAAGTCTATTTGGTTTTGTTTTGTTGAGCTATTTTTTTTTTTCCCCAAAGAGAATGAGTGCAATGTCCTGGGATCCCACAAACTAGTTTGTCCAGGACAATGCCAAACCTGTACTCATTAGCATGGATCACATGCAGTAAATACTGCAGCCACAAGAGACCATCTGACCATGGGCCTCATGATAACATTAACTGGAGAGTCCCACTCTCGTTCACTAACTCCTGCATCACACTGGCTTCCTTCCAATTGAATAAGAAAACATATCCAGCTCTTCAAGCTCCATTTTGATAAAGTCTGCATGTGCTGATAAATTCACACCTTTCCTTGACTGATTGTACTAGTAACTACATAAATGTTAAAAGGAGGTGTACTGCAGTTCATGTTTGAATTTGTTTAGTGTTATTTCAACACAGAAATAATGAGAACAATGAATTTTGAAAACATTTCTGTTTCGTAATTTTTCCACTCCAAGTCTCACAAGAAGGACAGATTTTGCCTTAGCAGTGCTGATACACAGCCTGGATAATTATCCTGGGTTATAAAAAGGCCTATCAAATGCCTTGAGTTTGAGGGAACCTTTTCCATTCTCTCTGTTGAAAACAAAGACAAACACCTTAAAACTGAACTGTGGAGTAAGAAAACTGTAACATATAGAACTAATATAAAATACAAGTATTTTTTGTTAATGATTCAAAGCTTTATTTTTTGTTTGTTTCTCTTTAGGGATCATCACAAATTATAAATTGAAATACAAGCCTCTGCAAATTCATATCCAGGATATTAAAATTTTATTTTATCTTACATCATAAGGTTTTGGAGAAAAAGTCCCAAACTAGATCTAAATTTCAGGTCCAATTCAGAATGCATAGAAATCTCACATCACAAGAATCATCATTAAATATTTCACTGTAACATGGCCTCTCATGATAACATTAAGAGGAGTCAAGACTGTGTAGAGATAGTTCATAATGAAAAATATATCTAGGATTTTGTATAGCAGGAGGAAGTTATTTGCTTCACTTTCAAAAAGTATTATATTAAACACAGACACTGGCATTTTTTAAAAATATGGTAGCATTAATCTCACCTGATTTTAATTTTTTCCTGAACTTCTGAGGGTTTTTACTGCAAGATTGGAAATATGTTTGATACCCTCTAGTGGACAAAGTAATATATAACTTCTGATGTTATCCAAAAATGGCTTCAAGTTCAGAAAAAAATACATTTTCTCAGGCAGCTCTGATCCACAAATATATAACATAAATCTATGTATATCACTTTTCTTCAAGATTAAATCATGTGATAAAGCCATATAACAGATTTCTCTCTCAGTATCTGGAATGACCTAGTGCAATTTCATGTCATTAATCTGACTGTTTAGTCCCAAAGTAATGGTTTTGGGTTTTCAGAGTTCTATCAGAAAAAGAACAAAAGTCCCTTTAAAATTCAAGATAAGTAAAAAAACCCTCAGCCTAGGAAATTGCCATTTACTTTTTGTAATATATTTCATAAGGAAGTACAAAGTGAGGTTACTATTTTTAAATCCTTTTTTTTCTTTTATCTTCTGCTCATCTCAGATTTATATATACATATTTTTTATATCACTTCAGCTACTCACTACCCATTCAAAGCAGATATGGATCAGATGTTGTAGATTTTATTGGATTTATCTAAGGAGGAGCTGTGAAAGCTTCACAGGTTGAATTGAGCATTATTGTGGTACACAGATGATGCAAATATTTTTTTTCTTAGATATTGAAAGGCTTTGCTGGGTGAACCATTACTGGCTACCTGTAGCAGTAAATCAGATATGGTATATTTTCTTTTTTTTTCAGTTTGTTCTTATATATTATCTGTCAGGTTCTTTATGGAAAGTGCAATTGTTTTCGGCATGTTTTGATGGTCACTACACAATTTATACTGACTAATTTCTCTTCTTCCATGCAACTGACTGTCATTACTGGCTTGACATATCAATTAACACTTTGTCAGTCTTTCCTTCCCACATTATTCATTTGTAGGTCACCTTCACTTATATACCACCATTATATCATTTGATTGCATAGCTATTTCCATCACTGATTTGACACATATATTATTAGTGCTTCTGTTTCCTTGATGCAAATGAGAGAAAATGTAATTTGACTTGGAATCCAAGAATGTTTCTCTCCTCACACATTAGAAAATTTCATAATATATATTTAATATTCTCTTTGTCTCAGTACTTTCATTTTTATCACCAGACACTTAGATCTGAACACAATAAAGGATTTATGTGTTGAAAACCAGCAGCAACAAAGTTACCTTCATGAAAAAGGAACAGAATTTCCAAAGGCATAGACTTGGGTATCCCAGAATGAGATCCAAAACAGCTAGCACACAGAATAAAGACAAACCAGTTGTTAGCCCATAAAGATTTCTAGACATGAGGGTAATCAAAATCATCTCTTTTGAGACCACAGATTCAGGGACTCTCTCTGTTCACAGACTTAGTCATGGACTAAAACCCTCTTGTCCATTTTTCCACTTAATTATTTTCTTTCAAGACATGAGCCAGACTTACTTCTGGGGCCTGGCTGGAGACAGTTGTAGTGCTGCCCAGTTAAGCAGCATGGCAGACAGTTCTTATCTAAGACATGAAAAGACAGCGTTTCAACTTTTTTTTCAGATTCAGATGTTTAAAATTGGGAGTTTTTTGCCTCCTGGGAGGTTGCCATAACCAAAAAGCAAATATGTTTATCTGAGTGGAGCATATGCCTTTTTTTGAAGTTCCACCAACACTCCCTGAAGGACACATAAGGGTGGTGAGCAGAGCAGGATGCTGCAGCTCACTGTGAGGAGAGGACCTGTCTTCTCTGCCTCTGTGCAGCTACTGTTCCTACATGGAGTTTGGATTAAGCAGTTACTGGTTGCAATGAACAGAAGACTGGCACAAGATATGCTGTTACTATGCTTAATAAGATTGCATTAGATTTTAGAAAAAATAAACAATCCTGCTTATCTGGAGGAAAGAGTAAAATTATCCACATACCACATTAAAATATTCCAGGGAGCAGTCTGCTTTGTTTCTTATTGCCTTCCCCTTGATGGTCCATACAGACAGCTTTTGAGTGAGAGGAGTGAAAAACAACTTCCACCATCTTGAAAAGAAAAGCTCTTGTGAGGGGAAGGGAAGTTTTAGGACAATTATCTTTCAGCCACAAACAGATAGATGTAATCTGCTAGATTAGATTAAAAAAAAACACTTTACAAGATTTATGAAACCTCCATGTTCCTAGCAAAATCTTTTGTTCATTTTCTTATTTGAAGGAAAAATAAATAAAACTTCCCTACCTCAGGTAGCTTTTTCTCAGATGTTATGATATTCATATTTATAGGAGAGTTTGCATGTATTCTATACACCTGGGAGTTGCTCTCCAGTCTAAAAGACTGATTAATATTTCTTTCATGCCTGAATAGAGTTCAAAATTATCTCAACTGGAAGCAAGGGAGGGGAATCCAAATCTTTTTCTCGAACAAAACCCTTGAGCCTTACAAGGGCTCAGAAGGTAAGGCAAAGTAAGGATTGCCATGTAGAGAAATTGTGTCACTATTTTTCTAAAAGAAATAACACCAACTATTCTTTAAATCAAAATAAAATTTGTACTAACCCAGAGAAATAATTAAATTTTTAAATCAGTTTATTTTTGCTATTTGTATGGCTAATCCTTTAGCATAATGCGGTTTATAACTATTCCAACTTTGCATAATGAGTCAGATTTTCTTTCTATATCGATATTTTTAACATATGTTTAGGAGATTGGGATAAATGAAAGCTACTTTCTTATTGTAGAAGGTTAGTGGTAACTGCATTTTTGTGAAGAGATTAAAAAGCTTGGTTTTAATTTTAATCAAAACATTTTGTAAAATTAGCAGCTGGCTGCTGGCACTGTAGCATAATCCAACTGAAATAAGTAGTAGAAACCCTAAACACTTGTACAAGAAATGAAAATATTATTGAACTTACATCATTAAAAGAACAAGTTCTCAAAATTTGCCCATTCTTTGGTGGCAGCAAAGGCATACATGCACACCAAGGAAGGAAGTCTGCTTATTTTCAGGAGGTACATACAGAAATAATAATGGCTTCATAGCGATAAAAAGAAGGAATTGTGAGTTCTGGTCCTTTGTTACAAATGTTCTGATTTAGTCATTACTGAATTGATCATAGCAAAGAACATTTCCAGTATCTTTAAGCAAAGTGCTTGCCATAGTTTCTGAGCATGTTTCTAGTGAGTTTTATAGCTTATCTCATAAAGCCACATACAAGAATAAAGTTTCCTTTACACCAGATCCCTGGAACTGCTTGCACTGTATCCCTGGAAAAGGGTTAAAGTAGGAAGGAAGTTGATTAATAAAGGGCAGAGCCATGATATCACCCTCCTCTCAGGCTGCAAAGGCACCTGAACACTTAATGTCAGACTCACTTCCTCCTGCCACTGTCAAACACAATTAATTGTTGCCCAAGAAACAAGTTTCCGAGGTGTGTTGCCTTGTGGCAGTGGCCCTGGCAAGGTGGCATTACCTCTCCTAAATACTTCCCCTCTCAATATAACCCCTTTGAACCTACATCAAATGTAGGGTCAAAATGAGTACCTTCTCTTGGCTGTTGGTAAACTTATCACATCTCTGCAAGGAATCTATAATCTACTGCAGTGTTCACCTGTAGTTCCCCACAGAGATACACTACTTTCTCTCTAGGCTGCATTTCATGATCTTGTCACCTTCTACACTCCCCTGGAGTCTGAGAGTTTCTGACACTCAGGACTGGGGAATGTCTCAAACTGTGGGGCAGTGAGGTCAGACTGTGAGGCCTGGTGAGAATGGAAGTATAGGTCCATCAGTCCATCCTTTCCAACCCTGCCTCAGACTCTTCCTGCAGGCTTTCCTGAGCCAATACTCCTAAGGAAGGTCCCCCTGCACCTTTATACCCCCTCTGCATTTTCACAATGTCCTCCTCTCAGTTTATTTTGCTCTGGTCCCAAAAATTCTCCTGGAATGTGCTCCCAAAACCCACCTTCTCATGGGCATTCTGCACCCCTTGTCTGTAAAGTCTCTTCTCCTTTCCTGAGTAATTATGTTGCAGGAGACAAGCACCAGCTGGCTGATGCTATTATAAATATTATAAATCACTGGAATTTCTAGTAATTTCGAATTCTGAAAGTCATTCTGTTCTTAGATGCTCAGCAAATATTTTTTTTTTCACAAATTATTGTGTCACAATAGCCTGCATATTTATTTTGCTTTTTCATAAGTAGAAATTTCAGTTCTCTTAGTTCTTTTGCAAAGAGTATGAATTTCTAAAAATTAATGAACTGCAATCCTCCATAGACAACACTTCAAAAGAAATGCAGGTGGGCCACATATGTTCTCTTCTAGCCAGTGTCAGCCAATCTAATGACTTCTGATAATATCTAGCAGAGGCCTCACAGCCCACAGCCTGCAAGTACTGTACCTTTTGGAATTTGACATTACATATATTAGCTGTGCCTGTCCCCTACTGACTCATCTTATCTCTAAAAAGGCCAGATAGAATAGCTGGAGTTTTTAAACTCTCAAAGAAAAGGTAAGTAAAACAAGCTAAAGGCAATCCAGGATAAGCCCAAATATTTCCCCCTCTCTTGCTAAAGATGGTTGATTTTTCATATTTTTCATAACTAGGCTTAAAGATACTTGGGTGACTCCCTGACTAAGATGTGTGGCAGATGATTTTATTGTCTTGAAGACAGTCAGTGTACTTTTTTTTTTTTTATTTATGACACTAGGCATGCATTCATCTGGATGTAAATATTCCTGCTTTCCTCTTGTGATAGGTGAAGGGAATAAGCTCTCCAGACATAATTTTCTTTTGTCATGTTCCTCAGCAAATTCTGTGACAATCTTTGTCCTCTGACCAGGAAAGCTGTCACTGAGCTGTCAGTCTACAGGCAATGCCAAAGAAATTTGCATCCTTCACAAATCAATCCTCTGAAATTAAAAAGTCTGGCTAAGGCCAGCCTTAGGGGCTTTAGGGTGTTTGGGTTTTTTAGGGTGGTTTTCTTCTTTCATTTTTCTTTTTTCTTCTTTTTTCCTTTCCTTTCTGTAAAAATAAAACACTTTGTCTGGAAAACTAGTGTATAATTTCCTCCAGACCCATATTACAAGGATGCATAATCTTATAATCGTGCAATGAGTAAAGAAGAGTCACCTCCTGTTGCATATGCCAAGGACTAAATAAACAGTTGTGCTTTTTTACTCTGTGTATACTCAGTGAACATTTGCTCCTGCAGACAGACTGTGGGAATTCTCACAGATTATCATGCCCGTCTTTCGTACAGTCCCTTTTTAAATTCAGGTGGATGACTTAGCAAGGTGCTATGGGACTGCTCAGATGCTCTGAGGTGTAATGGATTTGATTAGAACAGTAGGCAGCTTGATTTTTTTGTACAAGATTATGTCATGGTTTCTCCATCATGTGAAACAGTAATAAAAATGACAGATCTGAAGCTAACTGGATGCTGTGCAACTTAGGTCATGTTTGCTTTGAAGTCTGAAGTAACACAGACACAAATACAGGGAAAGGAATCTGCACAACGTTGTGTACCTCTTTGACTCAGGTACCGATCTTGAACAACCTAAGGGAACTATAAAAATCAGCAAGATCTTATTTTTAATACTCTGAAAGATCCTTTCTCCTATTCCTCAGCCTTTAAATCTTGCTTTCCAATCCTGCACAGATATTTTCACTTCAGCAGATGTTTCCCCTTTGAGCTTTTCCTATTTAATATATTTCAAACTGAAGTCTCAAGCTGCTTGCTCACTTCTCTCTACTTCAACGGAGCAGTTGAGATGCAAGGAGAAAAATAGCTCAAGCAGATGTTTCAGATGTTAAAAATGTTAGAAAAATTAAAAAATGGAAATTGCTAATGTGGATTTTATATTTGTCTGTCGCATTAACAGATGCTCACAGACTAATAACTTCTATCATTTTTGAAGAAAAATGATACTAAATTTGAATTTTAAAAAGCTGCTTTGAAAAGCATACATGGAGTAATATGATTTATTACATACAGTGAAAGACAATAAAATTTTGCCAGAGAAACACTTATTATATTGGAAACAACGAAAATGATATGCCATGCCCCAAGGAATTTAGCAGGTTGTGGCTTCCCTGTGTGGAGGTATACAAAAAGTTGAGAAGGAGAAATTGTCCTCTCTGCACTGAGCTTCACAAGATCCAGTCAGTCACAGGCCTTCTTTCCTTTTGTCTCTTTAATACAAGAAAAGTTATACAACTATACCTTTGTGTATCTTTCTTGCAGTGATTATTCCTCTTCAATATGAACAAGCCAGCTTAGTGCTGGTGTTTGTGCACACTCTCCTGATTTGAGTGGCTAATGGTATCTTCAACAATGTAGAACACCTTCAGCAGCACCAAAAGATTTATAACTTCTTGAAGGTTATCCAGACCTTTCTATGAAGGATATCCTGTTGACATTAAAAAAAAAATCTATTTATATTCTAGAAGTCTAAAGAGGGAGTACAAAAGATGGGAAAAGCCAAGGCTGTTGATGCACTTATTAATAATTATCCTCCCAGTTTATTTTTGGACTTCTATTTCCAGGGCTTCTGAGGATCAGAGTTCATTTCTAGGGAAAAATAGGAGATGGCTCAATGGAAAGGACTATCTCTAAAAAAAGATGAGCTACAAGAAGCAGAAGGAATTAGAAGAATTAGAAGCAGTGGTTTAGGATATCTTTTACAGTAAAAGCTGGTTGGTGATAAACAGTGAGAGTTAGCATAGGATACAACAACACAAACAAGTCCAAGTTTGGTACCTGATGGATTAGCTACTGCACATCAAAGTTATGGAAACTGTTACAACTTACAATATGTTCAATAAGACAGTGAAACTAGATGATGTGTCCAAGGCCAGATCGCACAGAATCACAGCATTATAGAATATGCTGAGTTAGACGGGATCCATCAGGTTCATTGAGTCCAACTCCTGGCCCTCACAGGACACATGAAGAGTCGCACCATGTGTCTGAGAGCCCTTGTCCAAATGTTTCTGGAACTCAGGCTGGTGCTGTGACCACTTCCCTGAGGAGCCTGTTCCAGGGCCCAACCACTCTCTGAGTGAAAAACTTTCCTGATATCCAACCTAAACCTCTCCTGACTCAGCTTCATGTCATTTCCTTAAGTCCTGTTACTGGTCACAGGTGATGAGATCTGTACCTGCCCCTCTGCTTCCCCTCATGAGGAAGTTGTAACTGCAGTGAGGTCTCCCCTCAGTCTCCTCTCCTCCAGGCTGAAGGGACCAAGTGACCTCAGCTGCTCCTCATGATCCTCCAGAACCTTCACCATCCTCGTGGCCCTTCTTTGGATGCTCTCTAATAGTTTAATGGGTTTTTTATATTGTGGCACCCAAAACTATCCCCAGCACTCAAGGTGAGGCTGCCTCAGTGCAGAGCAGAGTGGGACAATCCCCTTCCTTGCCTGGCTGACCAAGCTGTGCCTGATGTCCCCCCAGGACATGGGGTGGCCCTCCTGGCTGCCAGGGCACTGCTGGCTCATGTTCAGCTCTGTATCAACCAGAGCCCCCACGCTCCTTTCCACAGTGCTGCTCTCCAGCATCTCATTCCCCACTCTATCTGTACAGGATTGCCTGTACAGACAGAGTGGGGAATCCTGTACAGGACTGCCCCATCCCTGGTGCAGATTCTGGCATTTACCTTGTTAAATTTCATACGACTGTGGCAGAATTGTAAACAACAAACCCTCACTCCTCTCACACACTCTTCTGTCCAATTCAGAGTCTGAGCCATGGACTTTCACTGTGGGAGAGTTCTACCTTGTAACAAAACCTGCCAGAATCCTACTGAAAACCTGAATCTATTTCCCCTTGACATCAATAGCTGCACAAAAAACCTTTGATTTCAACTGGACTTGAAGTGGACCCTTTACGAGTAAAAAATTAAGAAACTAGCCTTTTTTTCTCCAGCTTTCTGTGATAGACACTTTCACACCACATACTGGTGTAAAAATGTTAGTCAAATGATAAAAGCAGCATATGCCAAACTGCCATGTTGTTTGTTGTTTTATTTTTTTTGAATGCACTCAGAATATACTTTATGTTTTCTATACTGAGAGATGGAATAATCTCAAAATACCTGAGAGAACAAGAAATACACAAAGCTACAGGGAATACACTTCAGAGAGCAGTCATTATGTAAGCAACAGCAATTATATTTTAACATCAGTCTAGTTACTTGTGAACCAAAAACTACGTTTTGAGTTTTGTTTGCAGAGTATAAATAAATTTTTACCCAGGAGAAATAGAGATTGTTATGGAAGCTGAAAATTTTGATGGTCTTGAAATTTAAATTCAGACCTATATACATTGTTAGCACTCTGGGAGGTTTGCATTATATTCCTCCATATTTGAATGATACAGTCTTTAAAGCATTGTCAGCATAGAATAGGATGTAAATATTTATTCTCTTTCTCCCTTGTTTACTTTCCTTCTCTTACATTTATTCTCTGGTCAGAACTTCAGATTCAGCTGAAGTTAACTGCACATAATTCAGTAATTATGTCATCCATGCAGGATGGGGCGAATTTTGTATCATTTCTCAACAGAATTCCCTTCTCAGCCAGTTTTCTCAGAAGTGAAAAGGAAGGAACACTGCCCACGAGATTCAGCAAAGATACCTGAGCACCATGAGAGTCTTTTTCCATAATAGTCTTTTGATCCATAATTTCAAATAAAATGTAAAAAAAGTTGTTCGTAAGTGAAATTGTGAATTCCTAAGCCAAGTCTGTAGAAAAGCTCTTCTATATTTTCTTTTGTATGCTTTACTGATACCCTATGAAAGGGTATCACTCCACAAAAAAATAAGAAAGACGTATGCATACTGCTGTTTAGGTTAATTAAACTTATACTCTCAGTTCTGAAGACACATTTAGGCTGTTGACCTTTGATACAGTGCCATCTGACATGGGGTTGTTTTTTTCAGCAGAGTGTTTGGGAATAGGTGATACAAAATAAAAGTAGAAATCTACATTTGTGACTCTGGGCACACTTTGAAAGAGTCGGTGTAGAACTATTTGCATTATCCTTTCTAGACACTTGCCTCAGTAATTAACTCTTCAATCCTATGTTCTTGAGATCCTAACCTTCCATGAAAAAAATTAAATCAGAAAATGAATGTTGAGTGTTTACTAATACAAGAATAACAACATTCATATTTTCAGAAGCGAATTCTTGTCATTTCCTTGGAAATAATAACATTTTCTAGTGCATGTGCTTTTAGTATTAATTCTTTCAGTATTTAATTCTCTTTCATTAAAATGGTATTAAAATAATATAAAGGCAATGTTCTTGAAACAAAACCTTACAAATACTTAATTGAGTGATATTTATATAGAGCTGTGCATAAGGAGTATGTAGTGGCTTTCCTCTAAAACACAGCAGCTTTTCTTAATGTAACATTTGGCCTCCAAAATAAATACTTTAAAAAGATATCATTGTACTTAGATAATACAATTTGCTAAATTTGTTATGTTTATGCTTTAAATATTTAACATAAAAATCTAGGAATAAATTAGTAAAATAGTAAACAAATAAGTCCTTGTGACCAAGAATGATTGTATATAGCAAAAAAGAATATTTCATTTTATATTGTATATGCTGTGCAAAATGAAGATAGTGACTATATCTGTTAAATTTTTTTCTAAATTTGCAATCTGTAACCTAAGAGCTTAGTCATTGCTCACTTGCATCCAAGTGAATTGTTTTAATTTGATTTACTTAAGTATAATTGCTTGCAATTTATACTAATTTAATATCAGCTTCAGTTTACTTCCAATTCTGTACATCAGTTTCATTCAAATCTGTAAAGAGCATCACTTAAACTGGTAAGGACACTTCCACTCAAAAAAATTGCATTTCTTTTAAATGTATTAACTTAAGATTTTATAAAGTAAAAGATGTATGAAATTCAACATACTGGTTGAAAATGCTTACATTATTTATTTAGTGTAAAAATATGACATATATGTTGATAAAGGGAAGCTACTGGAGTGTGAGTGAGTGGGTGAGTTCAGCCTTTTTTTCACTTGTCCTCCAAAGGGCAATAAATGTAAACTAAAGGCAGCTACAGAAAAACATTTTCTTCTGTATAAGAAGCATTCTGGTTTTGTGGGTATTTACAATGCATAACTGTAATTTTGATTTCTTTATGTCCTGCTGTGGCATAAAATTATAGTGGTTGAAGGACAACAAAGGTTTCCTATATTTCTATTTCTTATTAAGTGATTGTTCAATTGTGTTTCCTTTTTTTAATTTATGTTCTGTTTTCTCTAAATATAAGCTACTGTTTAGACCAACTAAACTAGTTTAGGTTGCGTAACAATGTTGAAAGTGTGAGTACTTTAGCCTTCAAAATAATCCTAAAATACCTCTTTCTTGTACCAACATTTTACTTATTATTAGCCCTCCAGGGCCAAGGAGCTGGGAATACAAAAATCCTGGCTCCTCTGTGCTGCAGAGCTACTACAATCCAGCTGTAAATGGAAGCTGAGTATGAGATTCCATCTCCAGAGCAGTGCAAAGATACAGCCTGGTTGTGAGAGTCTGATCCAGAGCACATTTCCTTTGATCTAGTTTTTTTCTGCATAAATGCCTACACTTATTTTTCTACAGCATCTGTATTCATATCCCCAAGTCGCATTTTGTGATATGTGCTTTATCCTTTCAATCTCAAAAATGTATTAATTTATTTGTATGCCTTTGAGTTTTTACCCATCCTTGCTCACAGTTTTTATGAACACAATCCACAATCTCATTTCTGACACGTTAGTTTCATTTCTCTTTCCCCACCTTATCCAAATAACAGACCACACACAACATAGCTCAGAAGATAAATTTGATTGTCCCTACCACCACAAAATGTTGACATATAAGGAAGCTAACACATTGCATTTTTATCCTCATTCCTCTTACAATGCAATATCTGTTTAACATAAGCAGTGGAAAATGCAGAGAAGATTCTTGGTATAAAAGCAAGGCTTCAGCAACAAACAGTGTTCACCCTGTGCCTTAACAGGAAAAGCAACAAAAGAAATGACAAGGTGGCTACTCCACCTCAGGAAAGGTTTCCTAAAACTTTACACCCTTACTCTCCTTTTGTGGCTCTAGGCAGTAACAAGGAAGCAGCAGTGCGCGTAGAAGCAAGAAAATAGGTCATTCCTTGTTTAAAAGTTCATGCTGCACAGCAGTTCCTGTCCTCAAAATCTGTTTTCTTTCAGAAAAGCAGCAGGCTGAATGCAACACATTGTGCAGAAGTTATGAACTATGAACCACAGTCTTTTCGGGGTTAAAAAAAAAATGTATCAACCCAAACCACAAAACACCAAAACACAGAATACTTGCCATAGTAAAAAAAAAAAAAAATAAAAAAGAATCTATTTTTTGCTAGAACAAAGACAGTATTGCATTATGCAGATCTGATAAACTCTTTTTTTCTATATAGAGGTTTGCTCTCAAGGGAAGGATTTAAATTATTTACACAGATTCATAGATTCTATCCTGATATGACTTAGAGATACTTTCTGGGAGAAGGAGACCTGCACAGACTGAGGAGACATGCACAATATTTTCTGTCTTCTATTTGGTACCTGAACACAGATTTTGCTGACAAATATTGAGCATCCCTCCTTGTCCATGACATTTATACAGTAAAGGCGTGGCTGACATTAGCCATGAAAAGAATAATAAACATTTTAAGTCATTTTCTGGAATATTTCTCAATTATTTTTATGGTGGTTGGAGTGGACTTCCTCCTCCAATACACTGAAATAATTTATATTAAGTTGTTTAGAAGGTTGCAATGCCTCACTAGCCTAAGATCTAAAGTACTGGCTCTGTCTGCATCTTAGCTTCTTCCTTGGAAAATTGGCACTGCTAACCAGTCTCTTTCTTAAGTGCAATACCTGAGTTCTCCCAATCTTCTCTTTGACCTTTTGGGTTCATGCTCAGACAGATGAGACCTAACTCCCTGATAGAACATCCATTCACTGATAGCTGTATTTAACCCCAAGGTACACCAATCTTCTTAGTAATTCGCCTCTTGCTATTCATGTTTCAGCAGTGAAGTTACCTGATAAACACAGACTGATTCACTTCAAAGAAGTACTTACCATTCAATCTTCCTTTTTCTACAGAGAGGCTTTTGTCTAGTGAAAAGAACATGCAGAGCAGTGAAGTTAATGTGACCATGAAAATCAAATCATGCATGCTGAAAGGGACAGGACAGGAAAAATATCAATTGACATGTAATATGAACCTAAAAGAGTAATGCTGTGGATTTGTATGATTTCCAAAGTAAGCCAAAGCAATGGCTACACAAAGGTGTACAAGGCTCATCCAGGCATAGCTCTGAGACCATCATGATATGAATATAGTCTCTCTCCAGCTGCTTGAACAGCCTGTGACTACTGCATGTAGTGTTCAGACAGAGTCATAAGTGTGCAGTGAATGCCGCCCTTCTCTCACTAGACAAGATCTCCTCAGATTTTAAGTAATCAAATACCAAGACCTGTTGGCGATTGTATCTCATACCCACACATTAAGAATCACATACATGTATTGTACTGTATGAAAAGACATGGACCGAGGCATGTATCAGAGAGATGAAAATAGGCAGCCAGAACAAAAACTGGGGTCAGATGCAGATACCATTATTACCAACTCTTGTTAAGTATTTTTAGTTCAGCACTCAACATCACTTTGGATTATTTTTGAATACAAAAGACAAGCAACATGAGTAACATGAGGAAACAGACTAATACAGAGAAATAGAGCAGACGCTACTAGTAGCAAGCTAAATTGAGGGGGAAATAATCCTGCATCTTATCCCAAAATTGTCAAAAACATGGTGAGATTTCTAGTCACATTTCTGTACGGTCTTTGGTGATCTTACTGCAATGGCAGAGAAGAAAAATTGGTCTTTTCTATTTGCAGTATTTTCAATTTAGGAGTCAGAAAATTTGCACAAAAGTTAGGTTGAAAAACAGGTCCTAGAGTAAGATGTCATAGATTTTTAATACTCTGGAAGCACTAGTCTGAAAATGCTCTCCAGACTAACAGTCCTTTTAGTTCTCAGGATCCTCTCCAGCTCTACATTTTTCAGAATGCAAATCAAGACACAGATCTAATTTTTGAATATCATGTCTTCATTCTTTTATGTTCCTCCACACAAAACTCATGGTCTGTCAACTTCCTTTGCCAGTTTTTCTTTTGTTCTGCACTTCCCTTCTTATGATCCCATTTTCTTTCTCATTACTATGCCAAAAACTGGAGCACCTTTCAACCATTTTAACCTCTTCCAATTTTCTACTTAACCAAATTCAGCACTAATCCATCAATTCTGCCTTTTTATTGGATGTTCCAATCAACATAGTATGATGGACAGAATGCAAAAGGCTCTTAGAAATGCACATGCAGATTAAAAATATAATGAAATGCTAGTAAATTGAGATTGAACATGAAGCTTTCATGCATTATAGGAGAAGAAAAAATGATAAAGATTTGTGGGAAATGAAAATAGTATTATTTTCTTACATAGAGACAGCAAGTATACTTAAAAGTCGGTTGTAGAACAAATCCCATCTAAACCAGAATGAGGAGAGTCAGCACCTCAAAAAATTATTACAGAGGTAAAAGTGCAAGTTTTACCAATGACTGCACAGCTCTGCTTTGAACTTCCAAACTGACAATTAAGACAAAGGCAATTTTAAGGATCAAGGAAAACATAATAATCCTAGAGTTTGATGAATATGATGATTAAAAGTCTCTTAATTAATTTGAGATAATGATTGAATCAAAACTTGTATCTTAATGGAAGATGACAGTCGAATTGCAAAGCTGCTCCAGATGTGAGTATACTAGAGGGAGATACAAAAGAGTGTCAGAGTTCAGGTTTATTTTGCTGCAAGAAGGAACATAAGGATTTTCTGTGAGTTACACAAGACTAAATACATTCAACTTATGAGATGATGTGCAAAGCTCCCTGTTACATTGCTACCAGACCCTAATAATATCTAAGAAAAAAAACATTTATGGAAGAAAGACACCTCTCCACACATTTCCTAAAATCCCTGCCTATGCCACACATTTCTTCTCCCCTCCATTATCCCAAATATTTTACATTGTTGGAAAATCCTTACTCCCTTAGGACCAATTCAGATTTGTTATGTACATCCTGTGCTGCATATTACAGTAGGTGAGAGGATCTTTTGGCTTGCATTCCACCAGAGAACAAATAAAAATTGAGTGCAACAAAACAAAAATGTGTTATAATACAAGTCATCCTTCCATACAACCAAGCTCAAGTATCAACATGTTCATTTATCATGAAGAAGAAGCATGAGTTTTGCACAACTTTTGTCTTTCTAAGCCATTTAGTAAAGTATTTCATTGCAAATTTTTCCTCAGAGACTTATCTTCAAAAGGAAATAAGACTGATAAGAATAGTAAGACTTACAAGAAAGAAAAATATGACTCTCTGATTTCATGGTCACAAATGTTCAGGTTCCCTAGCACTCCGTGTCTTTCTCCCTCAAGAGTTAGTGGGGTGCTGGACCGTGGCAGGAGCCGTGGCCCTGTGGAGAGAGAGGCGCACGCCGGAGTGGGCTGGAGCCAGCACCCCACGGGGGCCCCACGCCGGAGCAGCCTGTGCCTGAAGGGCTGCACTCCATGGGAGGGAAGTTCACACTTGGAGCAGCTCAGGAAGAACTGTAGGACTCACGTTGGAGCAGTTCCCAGAGGACTGTCTCCTGTGGCAGGGACCCCCCTGTGGATCAGGGTGAGCAGCCCTCCCTGGCAGGGGAAGGAGCAGCAGGGACAACGTGTGAGGAACTGACCGCAGCCGCCGCTCCTCGTCCCCCTTGCCACTGGTGGGGAAGAAATAAAGAACTCAGGAGTGAAGCTGGGCCTTGGAAAAAAGGGAGGGGTGAAGGTAAGGTAGTTTTTAAGTTTGTTTTTTTTATATCCCATTACCCAACTCTGACTTTGCTGATTAATTTTTCCTGAGTGAAATCTGTTTTGTTCGTGACGACTGGTGAATGGACTCCTCCTATTGTTATCTCAACTCATGAGCTTACCATGCTCTTTTTCTGTCCCCTGTACAGCTAAGAAGGGCAGTGATAAAGTGGCTACTGGACATGTAGTGTCCAGCCAGGCCAATCCACCACAATATTTTGTATCTGGTTTAAATGTATATGATGTTTTAACAGTTCATTATTAATTTTTTCTTTTAGGTAATCATCAGGTAATCATTTCTTTTAAATATTCAACTTTTGTATCTATTGAGGTAGTCATTAAGTTTTATTTTTGAAAATATTTAGATTTCTCAACCCTTCCCTTTTTACTTTCACCTTGAAACATGTTTGTCTGCGCATGGTTACTAAGTTGTACTTTTTTAGTTAGATTTTAGCACATTTCTGATGGAAACAAAAGTATTTTCCCACTTCCTTTCTAGCATAAAAGAATAGGACTAGTGGAGTGAGAAATAAAAAACACTCTTTTTTTTCCTACTGTTTTGAAATATAAAACATTTGGAAAAAGGTTTTCTGAGAAAATCTTTTTCCACAATGAAATTGCCATTGGAATATTTTTTGGGGAAAAAAAAACAGGACTGCTGACAGATCTTCTACAGACATCCAAATGCCTTTCCAGTCAGAGACAGATTGTTTAGACTGTGCATATAGCAAGAAAACACTCCAAATGCTCTGTATAAGAGCTACTGGAAGGACGTTAATGCCCTTCAAAACACCAATGCAAATACCTAATTAATTTTTTCCCTAGGAGTTTGATTCTTAACGTTATGAAAAAGAAGTTAAATCCCATCTGATTAACAGTTTTCAAAAAGAGACACAGTAGGGCAACATAAATTGTTTTTCTATATTGGAAGATCTTGCAAAGAACAATTAAAACCCCAACAGAACTCTTCAGCAAACCACAACACATGAGAATTCATCTACAGAGCAATGTCTCATTTTTTTGCCAAGACTCTTACTCACATAATTTTATATCTGTCTTTGATTTGTTTTTTTTCTTCAGTGAATAATACTATAGATAAATTTTTCCAGATAAAGATCTACTTTATGAACTGGAGAAAATAATAGTTAAAATACAAATTCTTTAAGATATCTAAACTTTATTTTGAATTCTCTTTCCAACAAAAAGATGGCAGAGTGTAACTAGAGAAGAAACTTTATTGAAAATTTTTTCTTTATTCTCTTTGGTTTAGTATTTGGAGTGATTAAAAAACCATAATAGATAAGTTTATCATTATATGCAGGTATATCACAGAAATAAATCTGCATTAAAAAACAGAATTTGCACTACAACACTATTTTCAATCACAATTCACAAAGATCAGTTCCAGGTGTTCTCTAATTAACAGAGTACCAGACTGCCATTGCCATTCACATTATCTGTATTCACAGATTCACATTGCATTCAGCAGCTTCTTAATCCCTCAAAGGCATTTTGTAAAACGTAAAGAAAAAAGCAGATTATGAACTCTGAGTGATCACTGTAACCTGTGTCAAGTCAGCCTTTCTCACAGAAGCGTTATTCTTTTCTGCCTTAGAAACATCAAAACACACTTGGTTTTAGCAGTGCACAAAAATTCCTGTCTAAAAAACTTTTGTCATGCACACTGTTTCTCCTGCCAGAAGCTTTCACCACTTCCTTTCCCCGTGCAAACCATTAACATGTCAGATCAATTTCGACATATTCCAAAAATAACAAGTAATTTCTTTCCTCATGATTTCTTTTTTCATCCAAGGATGAAAACTCAGGTAAATAAGAATGAGTTAAATTAAAGGTCATAAATCACAGGAAAAAAAAAATCATTTCCGTGCTAGCAGGAGACAACGTGATACAAATAACCATCTCCTCCTAAAGTATTTAATCACATGTGCATGGTAGCGAGCTCTTCTGTCACATTCAGGCATGTCAACCCTTGTATAGATTCAGTCTGCTGGGTTTTTTGACCTCTGCTACATCAAATTAGCTACTCCTCTCACAGTGGCACTCATCTGAAATTAGACCACAACTGCTAAAATAAAGCCATCATTCATTTACTATGAACATATTCCCACTCTATATGTTTCATTTACTTGTGTCATCTTCAAAAAAGAGCCGTAATGCAAAATAATAATATTACACGAATTTTTATACAGTGTTTTCAACTGCTGTTCTCAAGACAGTCTTTATAATAACTTAGGTATAATTGCCATCACTTTTGCTCTAGACATTCTATTAAATACAGTTTTTATACTGTTTACCAGTGAATATGTTTGTTTTCTAAACATGAGCATATACCTAAATACTGCTAACAGGGCAACACTTGTGATAGAAAACCAAAGGTGTAAATATGCAAATTTACTATGCCTTTTCCATAGGCTGGTTACTCAGGAAATACTGGTGGAGAAGGTGAGGTACAGTATCGTTTTTTTTCTTCCTCTTATTGACTCAGTGTTAGAACCCCAAATCAGTACACTTATCATCATTTTGATATTTCCTTTCCCAGGGATTAACTCAGAAATTGGTCTCCATAATCTAAAAAAGAGGACTGTTACATTGCTATAAATGGATTGGTGCTGGATTGGTTATCAGTTTTAAATATTTCTGGATCATTAGCCATGTGTATGTTGACTTTTCAGAAAGCTGAGAATGCATTGGGCCACATGCAAATGGCCTTTGGTGTGATACACAATTTCTACAGCTGCTGCCAGACGGTCTATACTGACTTCCAAAAATTTTTGCCAAATGTTACCTTTTCTTCTACTATTAAGAAAAAATATTTTTTATCTTATGCAAGCATCACTGATTTACTGAGATATTCTCTAGGGCTATGATTCATCAAAGTGAAAGCCAAATAAATACCACACTGGCATATATATAATAACAAGTGTTACCTAGCTGAGCTTGTGTCACTTCAAATCACCTCAGCAGACATTGGCATTATCCTTTTTCTTAGGCTCAGTGGGTCATTTGTACCTCCAGGTGAACACAGGTTTGCAGATAATGTTTGCACCAGTTGGCTGATTTGGAGTGGTTGCACAGTGTGGAGACCAGAGTTCACGCTGCAGCCGCAGCCTTTCACTGAGGACAAAGGGAGCTGTGGGGAAAGGCATGAGCTACTGAAAGGCAAGGGATGCCCACGAGTTAGTAGGGTGTGGCAGGGGTTCAGTAAGCTAAAATCCTTACAAGGAAAACAGGATTGTTTGCATCATCTTGATTATGTAGGGTGATTATATCTTCTGTTTCTCAGTGCTGACAATCTTACTCTTATGTTCTCATTCACACATAAAAATGACCAAGGTGACAAACGAAAGTAGATGTGCATGCAGTTAAAGACAGGTAGTGGCATAAAAGAATGAAGTGGTAAATGCATCGCCTAAACACAACTCTTTCCTCTCCAGGCCTTTTCTACATGATAGGCTTTAAAGAAGCATTGATAATGAGAGCATGTAGCATGGATTGAAATTTGGGGTAATAGTGAAAGAACCAAATATCCATTTCAGGATATAAGAGGCCTAAGAGACAATTATAAGAATTCTTTTACTGTTCTGCACTAATAATTAAATCTGTCAAGAAAACAAGTGAGTAAATTAAATTTGTTCTTTAAGTTGCACTTACTAGGCAAAACATTTATGAAATTGAAGACATATTACAAACATATTTAATGAGGTAAGAAATATTCAGAAAATGTAGAAGTTTGGAGATTGTTGACTACATTTCCTCAGCAAAGCTAGTTCCCTGCTGAAATCTATCTACTGCCTATCCAGTGCTACATCTTCTAAAGAAAAAATTGGATCTAAGGTCTGTGATATGCAAAAGGATATGTATTGTAAAATATATTCTCTGTTCCAGAACTTTTCATAGGAAAGAACTGCAAGGGGACATAATCAGTATTAGTAAAAAAGAAAATTCTTTTTAATTGAACTATTCAGATGTTTCAACATTTGTACAAAATTCTGGAACCTTAAATAATATATTGGCTGGTTTAAAGCCTGGATTCCAAATTATTTCGATCTTTAAATATTTTAAATCATTGTAAAATTCTGGGAATATTCAGGATAGTGTGGAATTCATCTTTCTCAGATGACTCTGAAATACATTTCCATGGTCATATGCCATGGGCTCTTACAGATGAAACATGCTCACATACCTTTATTCCATAAAACCTAAATTACCAGATCATCAAAACTACTTATTGCAGTTGCTGTGCTTTATGACTCCTTTGCTGCTGTTATTTGCCTTTAGGAAACAAAAAAAATTAAGCCACTTTTTTGTTCAGGGATTTTTTTTTAAAAAAGTCAGGAACTGTCCAGGGAAAAATTTCAGCTACCTCAGTTGGGAAAAGAAACCTGATCTTGGTCATCTCTGGATTAAAAAAAATGGAACTACTTTGGTGCTGTGAAACCCAGCCTCAAAGGGGCACTGAAACCTCTTACTAAATTCTATGTCTTTGACCGTGTTAATACTACACTGTGAGGATATAATGATATTTGATGCTATAATTATTAACATGGCTATATATTTCAGATGATTGATAAGGTTAGCACAGTTTATTAGAAGGCTAATAAAGTTTTATCTTATTCAAAGAGGTGCAGAGTGCACATTCTTCTAAAGAAAAAAGTATTTACAGCTGCTGTGAGGCCATAATAATTAATCATTAATCAGAGCCAATTGAACAAACTGTTTAAATTACATGCAAATATGGTCTCTCAACTTAAAAAAATTACGTTTTCTTTGCTTCTCCCACACTTTCCTTGCTATTGTCTTTTCTTTTAAATCAATCCTTTTCTTTTTTCAGGCAGAGAGAGATATTTATCATTCAGCTTATTTCTACTAAGCAGGACATCTGTGTATATTTATTTAACCAGTTTCAATGCCGGACCCACAGTTTCATTATTTTTATGGTTATTTCTACTGCCTCCAGTGGCGATGGCTCCATAAGAATTTGCAAGACAACAGGTGTTGTGTCCAAAGCCTGTTCCTTGCTCAAGAGTTCACAGAATTCAGAGCATGTGTTTAGGTACAAAGATTGAATCTTGTGAAACAAAATAATTCTTTGCATTAAGACAGCAAGGATTAGAGGTATAGAAAAGATTTCTTGGGTAGCTGGATAGACGTGAAATATTAGAGTCCTTATCCTAAACACATATTTTACCAAGTAGCTTATTTCCTTGCCTATTTCAAATGGACCTAAAAAAGGAAAGCTAATGAACATGACATGAAGTTCACTGATTAAGACACTGGGATAGTCAGACTTCTATACCTAGCCTCACTTTTGCTTTTTGCATTAACAGCCATTGGCTAACTGCAAGAATTGTCAACAAAGAGGAACTATGACCATTAAAACTTGTGTTATCCAACATCCTGACCCCAGATCCCGAGATGGTGTGGTCCTTGCCTAACAGCTGCTTGAAGGGTATTCTTGTGGAATATAAGTGTCTAAACCTCAAAGGAGCCAGTAAATCCAAGGTTCTTGTTTTTATCTCATTGTGGCTAGGAAGCATCAATTTTAGCAGGATTTTTTTTTAATGGAATCTATGCTCTCAGTATTATGTGTATTCCAAGAAGAACTGTCCATTTTAGACCTTTAAAAGAATTTGATCTCAGGGACATTTGGTTTTAGATGGACACAGGATAGACTCAAGTAAGAAGCACACAACTGTTGTGAGAGGAGCAGTTGTTTGCTTGCAAAGAAGAAATGAAGGCACCTCAGAATTTGATTTTGTAAAACTGAGTCTGCACTACAGTTTTACGTGCATAAATAAGACAGGAGATTTTTGGATTTGTTGGACACTTAATTTTGGCTGGTTTGATACACAATGCTGCCTCTATTATAGTCCTTAGTAGCCCCTTTGAAGAATTAAGAGTATACAGATAAAGCTAATATAATTTTTTGGTCTACAGTAATTAGCTCCCTTACACAAACTTCCTGAATGATTACATGTCATCATAGTTGAGTAGCAATTCTCTAAATGCTGTAGTTCACATGGTTTTCCAGTTTTATCACAGGAGCTCAAACTGAAAAAAAATAAACACAAAGCTTTTGTAAGAACAGATCAGAAAAGGCAATTTCTCTCTCACTCAGAGAAAGCTCAGCCTTTTTTCTGATGCTAGTTCACATCTTGTTGAGGCAGAGCTTAATCCCATATGAATGTCTTGAGAATAATTTGTGCAAATAAATTATGGAATACATTAGTTTACATGTAGCATCTCTCTGCAGAAGTCTTCCAGGCAAAATATCTATACACTGTACATTTTTCCCAAGTCTCTTCAGTCATTTCCAAGACAGTACTTAACAGTGTAATAATTGAGTGCATGTTATGATTCTGCTCCTTCATTATCCTAAATACTCTTTTTCCACTAAATATAGACCTATGTATAAGTAGTTAACTGAGTGGGTAATGTTAGTGTCAAGCAAGCATTTTCCTATATCAAGACAAGATTAGAATAGTTCCTAGGAAAACCATTTCTAGAAGAGAAGTATTGTTAAAAACAAAAACTTGGCATTAAAAAAACATCTATTTTGGTTTTGGGGTTTTTTTTGAATTCTGTATTTATTTAACAAATAAAACTAGCTTTTTTGTTGGCAGTTATCAAATGCAAATTGTTAATTAAATTAATGACACTAAATTAGCTAGATTCTTCCCTACCTATGGTATGTGGTCCCAAAAATGAAACTGATACCTGCATAATTTTTTTTTGTAAAATGCTCATAGTGTAAGTGATCATAGAATTTAAACCTGCATTGTATAAAAACAAAAGAACAGACATTCAAATGAAAATAGGCATTCAAATGAAAGCATGTAAGTATTTATCTCATCTCCAATAATAGCAAGAAAGCAAACACTTAGGAAAAGAGCATAAAACCAGAATTACTATCCAGATTATACTCTGCCTATATTCCACTGAAATAGTTTCCAAACATAATATCCTCATAATTTTCAGATTCATTAAGGAAGATTAAGAATAAATGTCTTTTTAGGGGCAAATATCTTTCTCTGGATCTTCATTATGTCTGTTGGACCCAAGATCTGTCTAGATTACATTACAAAAAAAATTCATCTGATCAGGCCCGATAATCCATAGAACTCATCTATTTCTTCTTCAAGTATATTCCCTGTAGTGTTATGGAAAAAGAATATCTTAATTCTTCTTTCTTGAGTACAGAAGGCTTCATACCTTCACTGCTTGAACTGATAACATATTCCAACACAGCCTTTTGGAGTTTACACACTTCAAACTCAAAACTTTATGTGGATCAGGCTCTTTGATGAAATTTTGAGAGTCAAAAGTTTCATTTTCAAATGCACCGTCTCATGAAATTCTGAACTTCTTGTTTCCCCTTTAAATTCTATTTTAAAGGGATAAATATCGCACAAATTTAATTGGATGTGGTAAAATGTGTAACAGACCTCTTAAACCCCTGTAAAGATAGAAAAGGAAGACTAACATGGCAGCAGTTGGTTTCTCAGTAAATACCCAGAATATATCAGCATACAGGAAAAATCAATATTTTTACAGAACATAGAATATAAGATGAAAAATGATGAATCACATGGAAGCTTATAATCTTATGAGTGTAATATCAGCCTAGCAGGCATTCATTTTGGATAAGTAATCTTAATATCACAGGATAAAGATTATATAAAGGAATTACCAATATTTTGTTATGGAAATGAGCAAATTCAGGGTTAAAATAGAGATGAGAGATTTCTTTTCATCATCAAGTGAAAAGATCAGCAAAAACTCACATGGAGCATCTTTCTGTATCTCTGTGGGAATTCTGCTTCTTGTGATCTGCGGCTGCCAGATTCAATGTGCTGAATTTATTATACACAAAGTTTTCTGACTCACAAGTTGTTTTTATTTCCTCAGTACAGATGCTGCTTTATTTTGTGGTTCAACAGCATAAAATGGTTAAATAAAGTGTGTTTTTGCACTATATACTCTACATTTTAACAAAAAAGGACATATATTATCAAATATATTAAATATATACTAAAAATAAGTGGGTCTGCCAACTGCATGTTGCTTGCAAAGCAGCCTCTAATTCCTTCTTCAGATTCCTCTTTTACATATTCATCATATACAATGATTCTCGTTCACCTCTGACCACATCACCTGTCATCCCTGAGGAAGGTATTAATCTGGTCAGGACAAGAAATAATTTTTTCTAGTTTGCTCCATTTTCTTATTTGAAACACAGTAAAGCAGAGCTAAGAAAGGAGAGGAGGGGCCCTTTCTTTATTTGGATTGGCCATATCACTACACTACTGAGTGTTGTCAGTGAGAAAATAAGGGTGGAAATGTGCAAAGAGTACATTTATTTGAGCATCTTTTATCTTGCACACCTAACACAGACCCTTTCTCCGATATCATTTCTTGGCCAACAGTAAATAAGGACTAAATACACAAGTATCATCATCATTAATCCCTTTACCAATCTCATGGTGGGAACAATCGATGAGCCTCTCCCAGCCAGGGAATTGTCAGGTCAGGGGGGAAGGGTTAGATCTGTTATGTTTTGAAACTGACATGATATTGTGTTCGGATGTTCTGCTTTGTCTTCTTTGTTTTATCCTTTCTCATGTCAGTATTTTTCCTCTTGCATCCTTCAACTGCTGAAGACAACTATCTCAGCTACTGTGCACTTCTTTTTTTTCTTTAACTTGCATAGCTCTAGTTCCCATACTTTCTTATTAGTAAAACCAAGTCTTAGTCACAAAGTTATCATGCACCAAACTCAGCCTGGATCACATTCAGCTGAATCCTTAGACAGTGGGTTACAACAACAACAGCATTCAGAACTGGACAGATTTACTCAGTTTGTGGTGAGCCTGGATTATAGTCTGGCCATCCCTGCTGAGCTCAATGCCTTATCTACTAGGCCACATTTCCTGCCTTCAGTAACAGCACAAATGTACCAGCATGGCCCTATCCCTGTGCTGAAGAACACCATTAAGATTGCAAAGTCATTATTCAAAGCCATTGTTCATTTCCAGATGCTGTAGTGGAGTTACTGATGTCACCCAATTCACTGTTTCTTCTATTTCTGTAATCTAAGATAGACTAATCATATGACCACTTACTTTTTTAAATAGAAGTCATGCACTATTTAGCCCTCATTTGGAAAGGAGTTATTCAAAATTCTGTTGCCTTCCATTTCCAACTCCTTATTCATAGCACCTTATTAAAGACAATTATTAATTCCTCATGGCATTCCCTATAAAGCTCACCTTTGCAGTTACCTACAAAGTTTAACCAGAAATTTTGGCTGTGCCATTCAGGTTAGTTAGGATCTCACTTCTAGACAAAAGACTTTTACAGAACGTTTTTGTTGTTCTTTCCACTCATCCAATGCTACAAAGCTCTAGCATCAAACAATCTTCTGAATTACCATGGTTTATTCTTGTACTTATAGTGGCTAATAGTCCAGTATCAAAAATCTACTAGCCCTTTCCCATTAATTTTTGGTTGTCATGAAAAGTAAAGGTAGTCAAAGTCAGGAATACTTCAAAGCTGTGGGAATCCTTTTAGAACAAGCCTAGAGAAACAGGGCCTGAGTATATGTGTCAAGTAGGGATTTAACTGTTGTGCATTCTGCTGTTTGCAGGAATTCTTGATCTCCCTCTGCAACTGTCCTAGGGTCCTGGAGGAAAAAAAATTAATTAAGAAATACTAAGGAAAAGCTATCTGCAAACAATTTCACTGTCTGTGAATAAAAGTCACAGATTTTTAGGTAACAGCTATTTCTGTGACTGACTAATCTTGAGATTTCTGGTGACAACTATTTTAGGCCCTCATTCCTCTTTCTTCTATATCCACAAGCAGGTCCAGTCCCAATTCCAGTCTGCTTTATTTAAGGATGAACTAAAGCACTGAATATATATTTTATATATCAAGGGTTGTTTACCAAATAGATGACCACCTGTTCTTCTCTAGTTTAAGAATAAAGTCTTTACTATGCAGATAGTTAAGGCACTGTAAGTAATGTAGGCTGAAGAGGAAAACCTTGTGTCTGAATCGATGCAATCAAAAGGAGGCAATAAAATCTCACAAGTAACTGCAGTTCCAATAGGTGTAATTGGTGTCCATCCATGCTCACTTCCTAATGTCTTCTTTGCTTTCTACAGCTCTCCACCATAGCTCTGGGAATTCTGGGAAACAAAATTCTCATTTTGTAACATGAGACTGAATAGGTATCAGTTGTCTGCAGAAGGTTTATTCTTGCCCTATACCTTTGGCCAAAATCATGTTTCCTTGAATATAATTTCTACGGTATATGTGATTGGCATATCAATTGCCTAGTAGTCTTGACTAGTATTTTTCTTATACTTTAGTAATTCCAAAATCCTAACTCCCCGTCAGCCTACAAAAATAAAATTTTCATGAAGCACCAAAGCAACTATATCTGTAAAAACCTAAGAAGGAATACTGTTCTAGCAAAATTAATTACATGTGTATTTTATTTTCTTGCTCATATATGAAAATCTACTGATAAAAATAAGCTCACAGAATGGAGGGCCCTACTATTTCACCAGATAATCAAACCCTCTGCCAGCTTACAATTTCAGTAGGTATGACTTTCCCTTTTATACAAAATTTCCTTTCTCTGATTTATTTGAGAATTTAGAAAATAAGCTTTTTGGAGTACAGACTCTCAATTAATTTATTAGAATTAATAATGGTGTGATTTGGGAATCTATTAACTACCAATGAGAGATTATACTTTCTTAAATATACTAACAATTTTTCATTTTAAAAGTTACAGGGTTTTCACATTTACAACAATCTTTTTCAGCAAAAGTGACATGAGATTTTCCTTTCTGCTTGAAGAAATTCCCTACAGTTGCATATGACTTAAAAAATCAGTGTGCCCAATGTTTCTTCAAGCAATGACTATAGATTATTTTTTACTCTGGTGCAGCTCAAGTTCAGTGTCATTCATCTGCTGTGTTGCACACATGAGGTATTTTCTGATACAGGATCCTGACTTTTTTAATAAGTATTTTGCATTTTGGCAGTCAGTGAGATTTTCTCAGGCAATTAATGGACATCCTTGCTCACAAATTAAACTTAATCAGTTCTGGAGCAATCCAGAACAACTTTTTGTGTGTGACAGCATGGTGCATTTTTTCCATGATAAAGTAACACTCTCCTAACCCCTCATCTTTCTGCAGATATTAAGCACTGACAATCTTCACTTTGCTGAAAAGGATCTCTCTGATTTATAATACTCATACTTACTAATTTATCTGTAAAGGCCAATTAGCTGACTGAAGTGCTCAAATGAGTCAGTATTAAAATGGCCATTGCAGCAAGGACTTAGCCACTATCAAAGTAAATCATTTCTCCCTTTTAATAGGACTCAAAAAAATTGTTTCAGCTGCCTGTTTCCTATGCCTCCTTCACTGATTCAGATTCAGTTTATTTCTATAGGCCAATTAAAGTTATATTTGCTGAAATACATTTCAACACGATTTAGCAGGATGCAGTAAGTGAAGAAAATGAAAAAAACAAGGCATTTCGATTAATTGAGTACAACCTTTGCAGTG
Source organism: Phainopepla nitens (assembly GCA_013400175.1). Taxonomy (NCBI): domain Eukaryota; kingdom Metazoa; phylum Chordata; class Aves; order Passeriformes; family Bombycillidae; genus Phainopepla; species Phainopepla nitens. The sequence continues at coordinate 685,249 of VXBQ01011975.1, read as the reverse complement.
GACTCAGACCTTAGTAACAAACAAATTAATTTTTATCTAGAAGGCCAGAAAAATACAAAATGCAACTACAATTTCATAATAAAATAAATACAGAAATTAAGATTACACTGCTGATTTTCCCAGCATGAACAATGCTAAGGTGTGAGCTGTCACAGAGCTGGGTGGTTTTTGATTATTTTTTTTTTACACTATTTTAGCCTATGTCTTGTTCAATAGGTGAGGGACTTTGCAGATTTGTAGAGTTCACCAACAACAGCACTGGTTGTGTTACCATTTGTCATTGAAGCAATTCTCTGCCTAAAAGACAGTTCATGTCCTAAAGTCTGTTCCTTCCTGTGCCCTCTGCAGTTTTAGCAATCTAAATAAATCAAGGTCCCTTTACAGCAATGCATTACTGTGGAAGTAACCCAGAGCTTCTACCCAGCTCATCAGAGTTTACATCTTCTTATATATTTTTACCTTGCAGTTATATAGTGAGTTTGAGGGAGATGAGGGTATTATATGAAAATTGCATACATATATTTTGTCAGGTAGCAAAATTTATATAGACTTATTATTTGTCTGAGTCCTTCCACATTCATCCTGAGAATATATGCTCTCTTTAAAGCACTGTAAATCTACCTGTCCCCTAAATCACCTTGGAGACTTCTGTCAAAATGAATAGCATTAAAGCTATCAAGAGTTTCCCAAAGTACTTGTCTTTCTAAAAAATCATAATACTGGTTTTATTTTATATTTATGACAATGCAAAATAATTATTGATTTATCCAAAGGCAGCAAAGAGTCTTTCTTAAAGTGTTGGAAGGCATTCTGAGTTGGAATGATTAAGTGCTTAACAGCCAGTATTCTACAGCAAAAAGCAGATCTCTGTCGTTAAAATATATGCAACAATCAGGCTTTTGCTAAAATGTGTTTAGTTTTAGAATGTATTATTTATTAAATAAACTTGATTTTCATTGCCTCTTTTATTATCATCTTCCTTTTCTATTTTCCAGGATATTTTATAGCCATTTGTATTCAAAACAGAATGTTAAGATTGTAGAGTGTTTTCTGCTAGGTAAGAGGTTTAAGAAATCCAGAGAAATTTATTGCAAATGCAGCATATAACCGATGAAGGCTTACTGTTTACTTTATTTACCAAAGCTGTATGGTACTGTAAGCCTGGTACTTCATTAAGTGTCTTCAATTTTAAGGTGCAGTTGCCTCCTCTTCAATTTGGATGGCTCTAGTGTTGCGGTTACTGAAAATAGCTTAGCTATTTAGTCTCTGAATCATTATTTTAATACATTGAAGTATAATCGTAATAGAATCACTTCATCCTCCTGTTAAAATGCTGGAATGAAGCTGAAAGAAAGCAAGAGGATCATCCAGGATCATTAATAATGGTAAAGAGTGACCAGAATAAGAACAGGATGGAAGAGCATCTCAGGATATAACTGCAGAACAAAATAGTAAGGGGAAAAACAAAGAAAATACCATGGAGCACTAGGAAAGTTAAGCTCTAGGCAAAATTTTTATAATGGAGGTCCTTATTCCATTTCCAACAATGCCCCTAAACAGCATACTTAATCTGGGTGTAACACAAGTCTTTGCCATTGAGCTAGAGACACTCAAAGACAAAAATATTTGCTTGACACATTGAAAGCCAACTAGAGTATTTATCTATCCAACTCCAGTAATTGATTACATAGCTAGGGCTGTTCCTTTTTTCCTGGGAGGTTGGATTTTGAGGTATGAGTTGAACAGAACAGAACTTTAACCATTTAAGCACATGCTCATCTCAGTCCTACTTAAAGCCACAACAAAACATCAAAGCCATTCCTAGCTCCTGCTTCGTAGGTTTAAAAGACAATTAAGTTCTTTTCCTTTGGTGTCTTCAGCTTGCTGAGTGCCACTCAACTTAAAAAGGAAGGAAACAGTCTAATAATGTAGACACTGAAGTGTACTTAGCTATTCATAGCTCATAATATCTTTCAGAGAAGAGAGATTTAGTGGCTCAAAATCCTAGGCCAAATTCAAAATCTCTTTCTTTCCTCCCATGTACAAAGAACAGCACATGTGCAGACATGTGCTCTCACACATGGTGCCTGGGAAGTGTCCTTCATGGTGGAAAAAAGCTGTATTAACTGTTAGACAGAAAATTAGAAAATAATTGCCCAAGAAATGAGCATGGCTTCCTGATTTCAAAAGGCAAATCAGGTGTATGCCTTTATGAGCAAAGAAATTCATCTACCACATAGTCTTCCATTTACTGATGGTAAGATGGGAAAATTAACTGAATGGACTCACAGCTGCACTAATACACAAAAACAAAGGTAGTTTTCTGCTCCAAAGACTTAACTCAGCATGTATTCAATCAAGATTGTATTCTTCTACCTTGATAATTAGATTGAAGAGAAAATGTACTTTCTTCTCACGTTTCTGCTCTTTTTGTAGAAATAAAAATGCTATACTTCATCTGCAGTTCATAGTTAGTTTTAAAAGCTAAATGAACAAAATTTTATAGAATAAATTACTCTGATGTATTTCATGGAAAAATTTTAGCATGAAAGCTGAATGAGATTGTATTATTTTGCAGACTTTTTTTTTTCCAAATTGGAAATTGTGACAAATTAAATACAAAGTTGTAACAAAACATGTCAAAAAGAATCAATTCAAAAAACCCACACAAAACCAACCCCAAAAGTACAGAGGCTGGTTTTAAGTCAAAATTTATCTTACAGACCAAATGAGGACTTCCTTACAAAAGATGTCTCTGCTATCAGTTTAAAATGATTACAGTCCCTCACTTGTACATGCAATCCAGATTCATAGCAGCTACTGGAGTCGTACTGAAATCTGCTGATATAAAGCATAAGATAAAAAAATATAGCCAGCAGTCTGAAACACCTTATCTACAGGGCACTAGTAATGCACTTAGGAAAAATTACTACAAAGGGCCTAGCACCTAACTCTTTACAAGTTATCTGTGCTACACATTAAAAAAAGGGAAAAAGAAGTCAACATATAAAACCATGAATCTATTTTGCATATAAAAGGCTGTTTTTTACTTGTGGTTTCAGTAGGGCAGGTAACAAAACCAACATGTCTCAAGGTACAAGGTATGGAGACTAATTTCAGCAGTATCTGAGGATCACAGAAATACTCCTGAGGCTATTAGGCTTCAATCAACAGACCACTGGGAGTCAGCAAATTATTTTTAAAAGAGTAATGAATTCATTTCTAAAAACCACAGCAGTTTCAGTAGGTTTTAGTAAACTTTAGACTTTGTGAAAAATAGACTGGAAAATCTTCTTAATGGGAATGACTAACCAGACTGCAGCCAGTCTTCAGCTATTGAAACCCCACTTCATCAAGTTGTTGTTCTGGTTTTGACTGGGTCAGAGTTGATTTTCTTCTTAGTAGCTGGTACAGTGCAGTGTTTTGGATTCAGTGGAAGAATCATGTTGATAGGACACTGATATTTTGGCTGCTGCTCAGTATAATTACCCTGAGGCAAGGAGTTTTCAGTGTCTCATGGTCTGGAGGTGCATAAAAAGCTGGGAGAGATCATGACCAGGAAAGATGACCCAGACTGTCCAAATGGATGTTTCATACTATCATACATCATGTCCAGTATATAAACTGTGGGGAGTTAATTTGAAGGAGGATGATCACTGCTCAGGGTGGGGCTGGGCCTCCATCAGGGGGTAGTGAGCAATTGTAGTGTGCATCACTTGTTTCTCTTGGGTTTTGTCTCCTGTCCCTCTCTTTTTTATTAAAATTATTAGTGCTACTAGTATCATTATTATATTTCACTTTGCCGTAATTATTAAATGTGAGTTTTGTTTCTTTTCTTTCCTGACTGTCCTCCATATCCCACCATGGGGGCAGAAGTGAAGGGAGTGAGCAGCTGTGTGGTACTTGGCTGCCAGCTGGGGTTAAGCCATAACAGATGCACAACCAAAAGCTTGGAGATAAGTGAGTTGCATCTTTTTTGATCTGATATAAACCAGTTCTCAAGTGATAGAAACAACAGTTAAAGTTTCAGGGAGGCGTAACACATTAAGATCTTCATCTTAAATCATTTTGCAAGTGCAATGAGAAAGAATATTCTGTTGGAATGAGAGTGTTTGCTGAAGGGTGATATGCTTCATCAACGGGTCTGTTACAGGAGATGATTTCAAACATGGAGAGAAATTAGGACTGACAAGCTAAATAGTTCTGACATTTCTGTGTGTGGGCAAGGTCTATTCTGGTACATGTTTTACCACGGGAACTCTGCAACAGCCCTGGTTGCCAGCCAACAATCACAACCCCTTGAAATGGAAGCAGTAGGGAAAAGACCCATTTCTTGGGCCATTTCCATGTTGGATTTGGGGTTTTTTTTGGCTAATAGTAGAATTTGCACTTTAGCCAGCTGGATGGGATCTTAAAAACTCTTAAAATTTGCATAGAAATTCAGCATAACTAAAAGGTATCTGAGATCAGAAAGCCTACCAATGTCATTTATTCAAAACCAAGGTTCACTCCACCCATCCATCTGCATTTCTTGCTACACCCATTATGTTAATTTCAAATGCTTTCAACAAAGAAGATATAACAATAAGCCTAGTGAAAACCATTCCCTGTGGAACAATGAAAGCATCATGTATATCTAGTAGCAGGAATATGTTATAAAGGAATATGTTATTGAATTGGAGGAAGTTTCATATCTTATTCCCATAGAACTATATAAAAGGGATAATTTGAAGTGTATTGTTGTACAACACTGAGCTTTTGACTTCACGGACATTCTTTGTTTTTCCTGTGTAACATATTTCAGATAACTGTATTAGCATAAGAAAGCTATCTTAGCAATGCAAAGACATCTGTCATTATTCTAAAGTACAGAGCTGATGACAGTGTTTACCAAAGATTTGTCTAAATTTCCCTAGTAAAGACCAATTTTTACTTGCTCACGCTGTCATGAACCTTGAAGCCATTTAGGCTTAAATGTTCTGTGCTCCATATGCCTCTGTCAAGGGAACTATGTGCACATGTGCAAGGAAAGCTTCAGACCAACTGACATCAAAGAGTTTGTCTTGAAAAACTGACCAAAAGGAGAGAATTGTCTGTCTAAGTCTTCCATACTGTGCTGTGTTACTAAGCTTAATTTGCATATACTTTCCCCTAACTCTCAGAGTGGTGGATCAGATTTAATTGAATCTTTCTTAACGGCAAGGTATCACGTCACAGTGTATCGTAGAATGGTTTGGGTAGGAAGGGACCTTAAAGATGATCTAGTTCTGGTGCACCTGCCATGGACAGAGACATCTTTCACTAGACCAGGCTGCTCAAAGCCCCATCCAATCTGGCATTGAAGACTACTGCAAATGGAGTCAGAAGTTCCATCTACTTGTTTTACCTGTTACCAGGGTGAGGGAAAGAGTGAAATGAAAGAAACAAACCCACACACAAAACTTGAATATCACTGGGACCCTGCTGGATTTGGGTATCTTAGTTTTGTGCAAATGTGGCTGCATCTGTCAAGGAATTTCTATGGATTTTCATTATCTGACTTCTCTAGACCATGCTGTGTGCAGAGTTTGACAGGTATTTGGCACGCCACTGCCTTAAATCCAAAACCAGAGAGCTACCTCCATTATCTGTTAAGAAACATAGCATGGCAGAAGTGAAAAAAATGGGACACAGATCCTGGGTGAAAGGTCAGGATAGCAGCTATGGAAAGTACTATTGAGGGAGAAGACCTGATACACACAAATGTTGTCAGGAGTCTGGGGGGGACACATACGGGACAGTTAAACCCACCTGACCACAGAGATATTTAAAATCATATGGCATCATGCTTAGCAAGAAAACCAGGAGAAGAATCACAGAACAGAATAAATTAGGTTGGAAAAGACCTCTGAGATCGTTGAGTCCAACCTATGAACAAACACAACCATGTTAATTAAATTATGTTACTAAGTTCTACATCCATTCTTTCTTAAAGGCCCCCAATGACAGTGATTCCACCACCTCTCTGGGCAGTCCATTCCAATGTCTAACCATCCTTTCTATGAAGAATTTTCTTCTGATGTACAATCTGAACAGCTAGCATAGCTTGAGGCCATTTCCTGTCTGGCTGGTTGCCTGGGAGAAGCCCCCAGTTCCACCTGGCTGCAAGCTCCTTTCAGGCAGTTGGAGAGTGTGCTAAAGTCTGCCCTGAGCCTCCTCCTCTCCAGGCTAAACACACCTTCAGCTGCTCCTCAAAAAACTTGTGCTTCAGACCATTCACCAGCTTCATTGCCTTTCTCTGGACTTACTCCAACACCTCAGTGTCCTTCCTAAACTGAAGCAGGAAGGAGAGGGTGTTTAGAATGGTGGTATTGTATTTGTCTTTCCAATTAACTATTAGGCATGATAGAGCTCAGCTTTTCTGGGGATGGCTGAATGCCTTCCTACCCTTGGTAAGTCTAGAGAGAATTCCTTGCTTTGCTTTCCTTGCCCAGGTCCCTTTTGCTTTACCCATTAAACTGCCTTTATCTCAACCCATGAGTTTTCTCCCTCTTACCCCTCCAGTTCCCTCCCCCATCCCCCTAGGGATAAAGTGGTGTTTGGTTAGTGGCTGGGATAAAACAATGGCCTCTGCAATTTGATCATCATTTTTTCTGGTTCTCTTTTCTAACCCGGGAATATTATGTTCCGACATGGAGAAGGCTTACATGAGTAACTGTGACATTTGGTATGACTGAGGTATGGTCTCTACTCAAAGCAGTGATTCAACCCTTTTGTGAGTCTATCTCCAAAAAATATTCAGCTTTCATTTTCAGGACCAGAATGAGTTGGTGACATTAATTGATAGCTGTACCTTTTGACTAATTTTGGAAAAAAGCTCTGTCTCAGTTTCATCTTTCCTTCAAGTGATACTATAATATTATTAATAATCATAGTTTTAATTCTTATTGAAAATCTTTTAGTCAGGTTTAACTAAGGTGTTAGCAATTCTTTGCTTTTATTATTACAACACTACGAACAGGCTCACAATGATTTTTAAAAGGACACCCAGGCACTCATCTTTCTTCTACTCATGATTTGCACCAGCAAGTTTTTTGTTGTGATAATTTAATAATGAGGCAGAGACTGACATGTGTCAGGAGTCCTTATCAATCCTTGGCTTCTCCCATTTGCCATTCCTGGCTTTGGCTGCATGTTACCATGAAAACTGTTTCCCAGAACTGGTATTATGCTTCTGTAGCTGATGCAATTCAAACAAACAGCAGCACTAGGAACAAAAGAAGGGCTTTGGAAGATATATTTAATCCTAAAATGAGAAAGGTTGTTTGCTATTGAGAAAGATTTAAGGACACTTTTTCATTAAAAATAGCTCAAGTTAACATTTTCTCAGGATTTCATTCAGGATTAGTGTTTATTTATGAAACCCATTATTTTGAAGGAACTATAATTTCCAAAAAAATAGTATTATATTTGCATGGAATTAAAGCTGATAGAATATAAGAAATAGAATGAAAAGAATAATTTTCTCCTAGTCAAGTTACTTTATACCTGGGAAACCAGACTTACATTTAAAATGCAAAGAAACCATGAACTCCAGAAAAAAAATCTTAAATCAAATGCTATGTGAAAAAATATAGAAATTAATGAGTTTTGCATATTCTAATATCTAAATCCATCTATTTTTTTCCATCTATCCCTGACTTGATTTCAGTTATTATAACAATAGTAGTATCCCTGAACTGAACTGATAAACTGGGGAAAACTAACATATTCAGCCACTATCTTATATTAATGCTACTACGGGTTGAGCTAAACTAGAGTGTTTTCAGCTCAAAACAGATAATACAATTTGACTATGCTTAAGGATTATGATTTTTTAAAAAATGATTTATAAATCCTAGTTGTTCCAATAGAAATAAGAAAAAAATCTTGAAGAAATTTAAAAATACATTTTACAATCTTACAAGCATCCATATTAAATGAAAGTTTATCAAGAAAGCATTACACATGAAAAAAAATCACATAATTTGGTAAAAGCAACATTTTATGGACATCCTAGCATTTATGGTTTTTTCAGTTCTTTTTTTTCTCCCTATTTGGAACACTCCATCTCATTTTCTGTTAGACATAGTTTTAAACATCTTGGTCAACAAAATATTGCAACATCTTGTAACATAGGATTGAAAAATAAATAGATTTCTGTTTCAAGTTCGCAACTATGCAGAGTAAAGACAGTTCTGCTCATTCTAGGAGTATTCACAGCATTAATTAGGAAACACCTAAACTTTGATATCAGTATTATTAATATTTTAATGTTAAGGGTTTCTCAGGTAGAATTTTTACACTAAGATTATTCATACTATAAGTAGAAGTATTATTTAACATTGGCTCTTCCTACACTGTTTGCAGAACTGACAGAGGAACTGAACTATTCTGTATGAAAAGGAGAAAAAACCCAAAACCTGTCAGAAATCAAATATCATAACAACAAAGAAAAGATAAAGTTCTTCAATTAGGAAATTTCAGAAATTAATAGGCAGACAAAAAATTAGCAGAGCCACAGATTTCCATCAGTTTTTAAGAGCTAGAGATACAGCCTTCAAACAGCAACAAGCTTAACATACTGTACATGGCAAACTTCAGCACACAGACCACACACAGAGCCCCCCAAAGGCCCTTCAATGTTAGTTTTATTCTTCATGTGTCAAGAACTGCCATCTGTCTTAAACTGCATGCATTCTCTCATTTGGAAAAATCACAACCGAGTGGCAAAATGTTAGTGCAGAACCCTCCTCTCCACTGCTTTCCACAACCACATCCAAAGGACATTTAAACTCAATAGAAACCTACAAGGCCAGATAAATAAAACAATTGCCATGGTTTGACAGTTCCTAGTCACATATGTAAAAAAAAAAAAACCACTATTTTTTTCAGCTATAAGGAAAAAGGGCCAAATAAACCCTCTTCATCTCATCTACCATGCAAGGGCAGAGCCTGTATCTATTCTTTCCTCTTAATCTGAAGTAATTGACTCCAGGTGCCCCTCTGCAGGAGTGGTGCTGGGAAGAATCACTGATTTAAGGGCATTGACAGGTCCTGTATAGCAGCACAGAGTTCAAACATTTCTGTGTCTTAGTAGGTTATTCTTCAGAATGTTTTTGCTGCTGAAGCACTGAAAGACACTATTTTCACTTTTGAGACAAATAATGGGGAAACTATTTTCTTAGAGAAAAAATATAAGATGAATCAGGTTAAATTTTAACACAAACAAGCTTGTGGAATCTTAAGAATGTTTTCATGGGAAAACAACCAGTATGTTAGAAGAAAAAATAAGGCACAGGAAATAAATCTCTCTATAGGTATCCAATGAATTCATGCTTCCTTTTACTTTATACTCCTGCAGGAGGAGTGCAGGTTGATTTCTGTTATGGCAATGCAGTAGCCTGTTGTAGTGTTTGAAAGTGACTCAGTGACTTAGGACTTCATTTCCACATTGTCATGAAGTTAAAGTGTTTTGGAAAGCCTTTTTGAATGCATGAAAAAGAATTGCTGATATAAATCATATATATACATAATGAAAGTTTTTATATATGAAAATTTAAATCACATTGAATCAGCCACATAACTATAAAAGCTGATGCTTTTTGTAAGTTTCTGCTGCATGCTTTTGTAATACGCTGCATATTTTTGTAACTTCCATTCAATAAAGAGTATTCAACCTTAACCCAGATACACTTTTAAATTGAGATATTAATAAAACTCAAAATCAACCTTGAGACTGTCTAGACCATACGTATAAACATTTTAAGTTTAGCCACTATCTGTAGTTCAGACTGGAGTTTAGCTGATAGTCTGGATCTCTAGGGACTCATGTCTGTCAAGGATCCTCCTTCTGTACAAAACTTACTCCACTTAATTTTTAGCAACCGGAGATTAGAAAAAAGCAATTATCATTCACAGCCATGGCTGGCAGAGAACAGATTGGGGTGACATGGCCAGATGATTATGTTACTTAGAGACAAGGACAATTTTTTTCCTGACAGCATTTCAAGAACTTGTTTCAGACCTAAAGAGGTGAGAAAATTATGGAAGTCAAACAAGTACCAGCATCTCTCCAGAGCCCTCAGAGCTCTGGTCCATTGTTCTGGTATCTCACCTAACTATAGCACAGCCAAAAAAACAGGAAGAAAATAAAAAATCAGACTGTATCTTGACAATTAGTAGGTTCTACAGTTGTCCACACCAAAGCATCTGATAAATTCCCAAATCATTTCTTTAGTATGCGCTAAAGTGGTCCATCTCACACTGTTTTGCAGCAGAAGGTCTTGCTAAGACAACTAAAGCAAAGTGCCAAATACAAACAAAATATAGAGGTATGGTCATTTCTTAGCCCTTAAGCTCTCATCCAACCTGCAACCACTTTCTATATATTTGAAAAACTACTCTCAAATCTCATATATTGAATTATAGTAATAAAGCAACAATGAAGGAAAACTTTTGAACTTTGAAATAGATGAGAAAATATCTAAGGAAAATTTAAAACTGATAATATTCAAAATGTATTGTGAGAAGCCAAGAATACATCATTGTATGGGGAGTTTCAGGAGAAAATCTGTATAAAGAGAGTTTGACAATAAAAACTTGGAAAGCTAACCTTTAAAAAAATTACCAATTTTCCCATGTCATGATGCCATGCTACAACACAAAAAGTAATAGAATAGTAAAACAATCCCAGTCTCTCTAAAACAGGTCCCAAAATCTTTCAGTTACAAACCCCTGACTAAGCCAAATAGAATATTTTTTATTTAAAAGGAAAAGTAATAAATTGGATTTTATGCCTGGAGAGCAACCTAATCAAGGTGATGTTGGATGCTGATAATGAGACTTTACCAGGAAATCTGGAGATTAGTTTATTACTTTCCTACATGTTATTTGAGTTCAGATCCTATTTATGATTGCAGGCACATTCTCTGTTAGGTCATTCTAATTACTTGGTACATAATTCAGCACCTGAATCAATTCTATCAAGTCGAAGATGATGCACTTGACGAGATCCTATTTGCTGAACAATGGTGGATAGAAGCTTCCTTAATAAAAGAAATAGAAAAAACCTGTGAGCAAGTAAGACAAAGTGGAAAGTCACTCTAGAAATGCAGGCCTATTTCCTTTGGCACAATGAGCCCCAGCCCAGCATTTGCATGGTGGAGTATTACTTACAGATAGAACTGTCAAAACCTGTTTTTCATTGTACAGGATGACAAATGTAGTCCTTATGGGAGAAACTCCTCAGCATAATGAAATCTAATCTCTCTGGAAGATAAAAGATTCATTCCCTGTTCATTTCATTTCTCCTCAACTTCCCCCTAACTACTACATGTTCTATAGGGGTTTCATACTTTTGCTAGCCATGAGCAAATAGCAAGGGGATGGAGGGGGAAGAGGTGGAATTGCCCATAATTTAAAACTTTTCTCCCTCCTATTCACAGCTGATTTCTTCTATTTCTGCTCTGTACCACAGTGATGCCCAACCAGTGGAACACAACAGGGAGTATGAACAAGACCTGCCAGATCTATACCAGCTGGGCCCAGCTCACCTCTCTGATTTTTTCTCTACTGTGAGTTCATGCACATCTTCAGCTATTCTTATGTATTTAAAATATGTGACTAAAGCCACTGTATTGCAGTTACCTTTTCCTCATTTCTTTGATCTTTTGCTGTGGAATCAGCTTTCCCCATGATGCTTTGCTTTTCCTTAGTCTCATCCCTTAAAATTACCGATGGCTTGGAACATCTTTCTGGCTGCAATTTTAAAATCGAAGAAATGTATAAAAGCATATATATAGCTCGCAAACTTCAGACAGATAGGTAGCCACTTCCTTTGTGAGTTTTCTTTCACAAACATGAACGTTGAGTCTGCTGATGGAACACCACATCTAGATACTCTGCTGCCAGAGGCCTCAGAGCATTATACAGCCAAAGCATCAAGTTTCTCAGCTTGTTCACCCTCCAATTTCTACACCATGATATTTCTGCTCTTGTGCATCTTAGCAACATCTGTGATGGTGAGAAATGAGCACAACATGCAAGTTAACTAAAAAGTTGAGAGTCAATGTAATCATCCTGAAATGATTCTAAATTAAGAAGATGGAGTACAGACTGACTTTCTATCTGTAAGGAAAGATGAAGATTACACTGTGACCAGTATTTAATACTGTTTTCATTTGCTGTTGTTCAGCATGTGTTCACTTTTCAGAGAGCCCCTCTGTGTCTCTGGGAGTGTATGCAAACTTCAGTACTGGTATTTGTAGAAACAAACAGGAGTTGGCTTGTCAAGTCAGTTATAATATCTATAATAACTGGTTTGCACAAACCATCATGCTTGTATGAGGTAAACAGATGGCATCATATTTTCTCTCCTCATGCAAGCACTTTTAAAAAGCTTTTGCAAATATTGCTTAAGGATAGTTAACAGTGTGAATTGCAAACATATTTAGCACCTCTCTTCAGTTCTATATCAAGATATGGATTCATTTAGTATTTCTCAATCCATATCCATATGCCTCAAGACATATAATATTATTCTAATATTATGCTTGATTTTAATGGGGCTGTCTTTAATTCAGAGGGACTTCTATCATTAATGGTAAGAAGATTACCTCTCCATTAAAGCTTTTTGTTTGAATAATAAGCTTTTTCCGTATTTCAAGATTCTGTCACTGCAGCTTGGATCTTCCAAGTACACTGCAGGCAATGCTTTCGCCTTGATACAGCTCATGAGCTTGAGAGGGAAGCACATTCTCACATGTTTGTAGAATACTGTGAACAAAGCCTCAGAGTTTTGCTAACATTGTGCAAATTCCATGCACTTAGGTTGATTTTTTCCTACAAGTCTCAGATCAAATTAAGACATCAAAAATCTAATTAATTAATAATTTCTCTGGACAGGAAATTATTTATTTTAATTACCTAAATGACAGCTGAATATTATTTGCTGAATTTGTCTCAGAACACAAGTCATAGTCATTTCTATTCCATCTGCTCCCTTCATTTGATTTTCTTTGCCCAAAAGGGACAAGTATTCTGCTAACCACCTGTAGGAGCCCCTGTCAGAACCAGCAGTGCAATATGCAAGGCCAATGTACAACACCACAAAAAGTAACCAGCTGACAGATTTGGTAGGATTCACCTCAGTTAACTCTAACTTTCTTCATGTAAGCTAGCTTGCTAACCTTGTTTCATCCCAGTAAAGAGAAAGAGACATTGCTGGAGACACAGCTCATGTTACTTTATTTAGATTCACTTTCATCTGAAAAAGCAGGATATTGATTACATTGACTATAAAGAGTGACTAGGACAATTAACTCCTGATGTAGACACTAGTTCTCTGATCAGAAGAGCTTACTATTTAATTTGGAAGTTAGATTCAAGCCATTGCTGCCAATCCATAGGCTGCCAAAGTGACAGAGAGGGATCCTACAGTGCTGGTCCCTGATTCTGTAGACATTGTGTTTGGAAACATAAAAATATTACCAGAACAATTTTTTCTAAGACCACATTTAGAAATACAGAGCAAGACTACAGAAGTACCATCAGGAAACAATATTTTTTCAATGCTCTATCTTCATAATGCCTTTGATGGATGGAAAGACTCTAAAGAAAACACAGATTCATCCCTCCATCCACTTCTCTCACAGCTCCATGAAGAAAAGCAGTACAGTCGAGGAATAGTATGAAGTAAAACAGCAGAAGAATGAGCAGCTGAGGACCCCACAGCTGATGGCATGTCCTGACACAGCGTTAATCTGCAAAGCATAGTGTTCTATTTGCATTGTTACTTCCTCTGCCTTCCTTTAACAATAAAATAAAAAGGCAGGACAATTAAAAGCGGGGGGGGATGTATTTGCAAACAGAATACAGAGTCTCCACGTAAAATTCCAAATTCTTGGAGTTCAATAGATATAGAGATTCAGTGTCTAAATGAAGAGTCTAAAAGAAACAGTGTCATAAAAAAACCCAAACACCTAGACTACTGATGAATCAATTTATTTTTAAAAATATGATTCAGATTTAATCTCTCTTTCATTGTGGCAGAAGACAAAAATGAAAAATAAAGACGTTTATATAGCAGTTTAAAAAATTGTGAAAATACTGTCTGAAAGCACTATTTACTCTCTTCCTTAGTAAATTTATTACTAAGCAGCCATTGACAGCAATGCTATGAGCACATAGTGCAGTGCTGCTTAATTTTGATGAACCCTGTTGAGTAATCAAAGTTTGAGACACTTCATTCTCATAGCGTTAGCATTCAGGACAGTAATGAAAGGGAAGTCAGGAAGAAAAACAAGGAAAGAATGAATATTAGCAGAGAATTCCTGTGAAGGACAGGAGGACAACCTTACCACAGAAGGAAACCTGCTGGCAATTTCTGTACCTAATTCAATGTTCAGGCACAAGTCATACAGGAGGGTCTTGGCATTGAGTCCTGTGTAACTGAACCCAGTGAAACCCACGAAACTGTGTCATGAATTTTTTGTTATTCTATATTTATTGATGGACTACTAAGAAAGAAAGAAAGAAAGAAAGAAACCTTAACATTTTCCATTTTCAAGTTAAACCTATATACTTGAAAAATTTTATAGAAACTATATTTTGTTATATATTATTAATACAAACTTACATTTCAGATGAAGATCAAAGTCTTCTTTTCCAAATACAGGTCTTTTAGGTATTCCTGAAATATAGGATATTTTCATTTAGATTAATTCTACTTTTATTTAGTTTTAGGCACCCAAGTATAAGAGTAGATCAGTATCTCAATTAGAATATATCTTCCCAGGTCACATCAGAAAGCCTGTACTGAAAAGCCCTCCACGAGCTGATGACTGGTTATCTTAATTCAGGAAGCCATGAGTTGCACATGCTGAGTCCTATGAGCCTTAGGACATTGAAATAGAGAATCTGCTTTATTGCACCACAGTGCACATTTAGATGACTGACTTCTTTGATGTGGTTCCAAGCAAGTGGGAAACCTATTTCAGATAAATCAATAGGCACAAAGACCCTAAAACTCCTATCTATTATTTAACATTGAGTTATAACTTGACTTCTTGCTCAATTTTTTCCAAAGTTACATGTTTCTTTTCCTTTTTATTGTTTAATATGATATTTAAACCTCTCATGTTGTTCTTATCCCCACTGGTGGTTATCACTGCCATTCAGTTTGGTGATACTTTGCTTAGCTTGTCCCACTTGTGTGATCAGATAAAGGAACAAATTCCGTCATGCCTTTTCATTCTGGATATACCCATAGAATGAATCTTGTTTCTGTGTCTTGATAACATGACAGAACCATGTCCAGTTGATCTCTTGGCAATCTGCACTAGTGCCTGGTTACCCTCAGAGTAAAAACTTCTCTCTTGTGTTAACATGGAATTTTGTATTTTTTCATTTATGCCCTTTGATTCTTGTCCTGTCAGTGGACACTGCTGGAAAGATCCTGATTTCCTTGTATTCATTCACTTCCACAAGAAGGGAACACACACTGATAAGGTCCCTTCTTGAGCCTTCTCCAGGTTGAACAGTCACAGCTCTCAGACTCTCTACATGAAAAAGATGCTTCGGTCTCTTAATTGCCACGCAATCCTTTGTCAGACTCACTGCAGGAAGTCCATATCACCATGTACTGATGATCCCAGTAAATCCAAATAAGCCCGAACGTATGTGCATTGCTTTCTAGAATGTTGTAGAAAAAAAAAAAAATAGCAAATCTACTGCAAATGAGAAGAAAATCTACAACAGGATTTTTCATGCCACAAAAGTTCATTTTTTGTGTTTGTATTTGATCTCTTTCGGGTCAATGAAAGACTTAGTAGGCACAAAAAGCAGAGGGAAACTTGCTGCAACATGCAAAAAGAGAGCAAATCAGTGAAGGAAAGAAAACCAATCGAATCATATGTTCATTACTTACTTGTTTCCTATGGATGTAAGGACACACTGATACCAAAGACTGCACTAAGGCAGTGCTACAAGAGCACTAGCTGTCAGCATAGTCAAGGCACCTTGTGAAAAAGAGGAAATCAGGCAACTCACAACAACAACAATCTGTGGATAATCTGTGGGAATATTCATCAAAGCATGTTGAATGGATAGACTAGAGTGAATATGCACAAGGTAAAAATAGGCGACAAAGCTGTTCAAACATTACCCAACTTCTCATTTACAGTTTCCTTACATAATATTTGTTTTCTCATCTTTCTGCTCTGGGTTTCTTCCACGACTGAAATGAGCAGACGTACATATTGAGGCTCACCATATGTGATCTGGCTCTTTTCTATGACTGTGTTGGATGCTATTCCACTGAAACAGGGACTTAAGATGCCTGCAAGCCCAGATCTGCTTGCTTTAATTTCTCAGATGTGAGATAATAACTTTAATAACTCCAGATGTGCCCACCAGCTGCCCTCTGGATCCCACTGTTCCTCAGAGTACCTGTTCCTTATTTTAGCCTTCATATGCCATCACACTATGCTGACAGACCCACACAGAGGTTTTACATGTATGTTGTCCTTGGGACATCCATGCACTGGAGACAATCCACCATTCACCCAAACATTCCACAGATTAGGTTTTGTGAGTAGTATTGAAATAGAATGAAGATCTCGAAATTCAGTCTCTTCTGCTGCATAATGCTTGCAGTGTCCTTGGAGATCCAGGCTTTGTGGTTTTCTCAACCCTAAATCTAGGCACAGCGCTAATACTAAGCGGAGAAGTAAAAGCAGTCATTTGTTAGACTGAGATTGCCAGCACATGGGTGGTGCCAAGGAGAAAGATGTGGAGGGAGCAATGTTGTGGCAGTGCCATGCCACCCTTGGCATGCCTTTTGTAGTTGCAGTGTCCCTGGAACTCTGGGCTTTGTGGTTTTCTCAGCCCTAACCCTAAGTGTAACACTAACCCTAAGCGGAGCACTAAAAGCAGCCATTTGCGAGGTGGTGGTGCCAAGGAGAAAGGTGTGGAGGGAGCAGTGTTGTGACAGTGCCATGCTCCACTCGGCACCACCCGTGTCCTGGGAACCTCAGCCTCACAAATGACTGCTTTTAACTGTTGAGATCTGAGCACAACACGTTCTCCACACTTCTCTAACTCCAGTGCAGAGTTTAGAAGTTCAAAGGCACTGCTGTGGGAAGTCTCACACCTTTTGCAGTATATGAGGTAAAAGATATGTGACATATCTTCTCAAGACACATAAAAAACCTGAAATTACTTCATTACTATTTTTAGTTCATTAATTTATTTTCCTTTCACAATTTATAATTGATATAAGGTCATTATTTTCATACTGGGGTCAGAGTTTAGAGAGGATAAATACAAGTACTGGTATAAATTACATAAATCAGTTCACTGATTTTTGTGTTGCTTCTTACCTATGAGCAATGTCATTATTTTGCTTTCTCTCTCCCGTCTATAATAATTTTAAATAATACTTTCAGTTACAACTTTCAGCAACAAGTCTTCCCATACCTTTCTTTCTTTTCCGTCATATATCCACAACACAATTCTTTTGCTCCTCTCTGCAAAATTTTACAAAGAGCAAAAATACACTCTCAAGCAGCTCATCCACAAAGCACCTCACTCTGATGTTACTGCAATTTTCCATCTCATATGTTTGTTTATTTTCTCCCTTGCTGGAATTTTGAATTTCTCAACCAGACACATTGGCACAATTATTTTTACCCTATTTTATGCACCCTGCTGAGTATGTCTACAGGCTCACAGTCAAACGTCTGCTTCCTCAGCAGCTGATAATCTTCTAAGCTCTGTGGGACTTGTTTACCAGTCTGTGCCAAAGGGGCACAGTGTTCTTTGAGTGGCTCTCATAGAGAGCTGTTGAATTTTTTACCAAGAGGAAAATCAGCAATGAGCAGAAGCAAGGATAAATTTTCTTTTACTTAATTAACTCAGAAAATTACATTTTCAGAACAGTGTCCCATTTGCTCAAGTCTGCTATAGTAAAGACATAAACTTCATAATTATTTGGGATATTGTTTTAAATAAAGCATAAACATCCAATCAGAACCTAAGAAAATTAAAAGGGTATTTTGGTTCTTTCTTAAAATATCCCAGTTTAAATACTGGTAGATTGTGGCAGATGCAAAGCATAACTAAGTTAATCGTGCCAAGCTTGTAGTCACTCTATATCTATATTTAAAACAAAACTCTGTATCTATATATTTGCTGTTGAATCACACCATGGTTTCTTTTTTTCTTAAGCAATGATCTACCCTATGGCATAATTAAGATGAAAAAAATAGGATTTTCCCCTCTGCACTCTCTCATGCACAGGAGACATCTTGTCCCACTAGACAACCAAACCTAATTTTATTTGATGCACTTAGCTGTCCATTTCTGATTCAGCCCGTGTATGCCAGACAAGTCACTTTACTCTTGCTTTTCCTGGGAAGCAGTAATAATAATACTGACTTCCACTGCAAATTGCTTTGAGATTTAATGATAGAAACAAAATAGAGAAGACAGGAAATATCACAATAAGATGATAATCATTTAATTGTTCACCCATCGATAAAACTTGAATCAAAAGGTAGTGCAATATCCTTAGAAATGTATGAAAATTGAGTTTTGAAGACTCCTCTGCTGTGCATTTGCTAAACAATACACAGTGGTTTCCAACATTCTTTTTCAAGGAGAAATCCTTACTTGCCACGAGGAGGTATAGCAATTACCAGCAATGTCACTGATAAGCTATAACTTAAAATAGATAATAGAAGTCTTTCTTCTGTGAAAATTGAGCATTTGTTTTAATATATTTGATTATTTTCAGCATGCTCAGAATTTGCTTTTCTGACAAGTAGAATAGCTATTATTTACTTCCATTAAAGTATCGAGGGATTGGATAAACTCCATGCAAAATTTAACACAACCACATTTCAGTGAAAGGTAGAGCTCTAACAGCATCCCTCTGAGCTGCATTGTCTCATGGGGGCAAATGGAGAAATGACCCATTACAAATTTATCACCTCAAAGTTCTCGGTGTCACAAGATTTTTTTTGTCTTGCTATGAAAGTCTTACTAAACATAATCCTTAGAAGATCCTTATGGTATTGGCATCATCCCTTCAACAGCTTGCATTAATTGAGACAGAAAGACTAAAAGATATGTGTTCTAAATCACAGGAGTCAGCACCAGATTTTGCATTTCTTCCTAATGCCAAAGCAGTTAAACTAGGACACCCATACCAGATACCAGGGTATCTTCCCCTAACATCCCCCCAAAAATAAACAGGCCCCTCATTGATATTCACCTCTTCAGTTTAGTTCCTTTGGTGAGTGCAATTTCAGGAATAAGGTGTAAATTAGATATTTGGTGGAAATGCATGCATTTTCTGATTAAGAGAAACATTTTGAGCATTGCTAATTGCCTTACTAATCCTATGTTGAAATATAAAAAGTGGTCATTGTTGTAACAACCGTGTGACGTATAACTGTGCGTTTATCTTGACAGGGTTACAGCACAGAACAAATTGATACTGGGGTTCATTTATGTTTATCTGGGGAGAAAATATAACAGGTTTTTTTCTTGTATTTAACCAATATCTTCTATAGTAGCAGGAGTCTGGGAAAATTAAGAAAAGATAGGTACGAGGGAAATTTTGTGACTGCTTTTTTCCTAGGAGCCTCTCCTGGAGCCCTCACAATAACAAAGACAGGGATACCAGGGGGTAAACAGTCAGCCAGAATTTGACATTAAAAATACAATACATGCGCCAGCTTCAAGAAGGATGAAAGGAATTATGCCTTGAGTACTAGGCCAAATTTGAGGTATCTTGCTGAGTTGACTGTCAAATTTCCTCTGTCGTATGTTATAGACTCACCAGATGAAACAAATTGTTATATAAGGGTTGAAAAAGCCTTCTAATATTCAATGATGATTGCTTTTTCATCTTTACATAACATACAACTCAAGTATTAGAATGAACACTGTAATATAGGAAGCTACAGCAGAAATGATAGATGCAGTCATTAGATTAGAAGTGGGGGAAGTTGTCTTCTGCAGATTGAATATCTAAGAATTCAAAGAAATAGGCAAGTAAAACAAGCATCTATAATAAAACAAAGATAAAATGAGGCAATAAGGGTTCATTAATTATTTTTTTTAAATATTGATGTTGTTCTTTTCCATTTGACATATTCACTGGCTCTTTAAATTATTATTCCTATCATTCAATAGTATTAGTAAAAAGCTGCATACTTTAGTTTGATCTGAATATATTGTCATTAAGATCCAGCAGCCTAATGAAATAAGAATAAATAAATAAAAATTTCAATGTTAAACCATATCTCATATGTAATATTGTTATATCACAATATGTTTTTTAGGCTGTCTTTTTATCTACGTAGAGTACTATTCTTATACAGAATGCAGATAGCCTCATTTAATAATGAAAATTACTAATTGTTCCATAGCTTTATAAGTTGGGCCATATGGTAGATATTCAAATGTTTTCCTCTAGGGAACAAAGAATTTCATGAAGAAAATAGAAATACATTTGGGGGCACATTCTAATCCAGTGTGCAATACTAGATATACTGCTATACAATTCAGAAATCCCACATTTTAAGCAAGCATATATTAAAAATTTGTTTAGAAAATTTATTTTGATTGATTGGTGAACTTTTAGCATTCCTGACTGACATGAAGCTCTATACAGTAAGAACAGGAACCCTTCAAAACAACAATTGAGAGCAACTACTGTTAGAATGATCAGTGGTTTAACATAATTTTTCCTTTCTTTGTTCTTCAAGTTCAGATTAACTTTGGGAAAACAAAATCTCCAATACCACATTTAAAAATTGCAAGCAAAATACTTCCCTGTGTAGTGTTCTCTTTATTGACATGTTTTCTGTAAAATGTTAATATATTTTTGCATTTCTACTACAAATATCTAAATTGCAGTGGAAAAAAAATAAAGTCAATGTTTTGTGCCAAGACAGCACATTCAGTTCTCTAAAGAGCTAAATGAGTTTAAGTAAATTCTTTTCCTCTCTGAACTGGAACCTTTTCCTACTGTGTTTGAATCAAATGCATTAATGCACCAAGGCCCACAGAATCAACTCTATGTCTGTGTCTGTAAACTTCTGTTACATCCAGTTTAATGGATCTTTGAGGGTGGGATGCCAATTGCAATTGAGCTTTCTGTGGAGCAAGAGGTGTAACTTAGAAAAAGTTCCCTTCTTGATGTGAGCAGATTTCACTTTTGTCTCTGGTGTGCTTGTAAATTAAAAAGACCAGTGAATCTTCTCAACATTGTCAACCTTCTGGGATTTAACTTCTATAGATTAAAGATCCCAACAAGGCTCCACATCCCTTCTCATTTCAGATGCAAGGGTGTGAATTGAAAATAAAGCACACTAGAAATTTTTGTCTCAAGGTCAAAAAAGTTCAGCATATTATGTTATTAAACCCAAAGATTTCCTTTAACAGAAAAAAAGAAACAAAACAAAACCCCTATATTCCGTATGGGGTGTTATGATTAATCCCTGCTCTTTACAGTATCGGGCATGGAAAAACCTACAGCCAAGTGTTCCCATTCAAATTAGGATAAACACAACCCATTCAGCATTTCCAGTCTGATTGTCCACAACTGTGGTCAAAGAGACCATGGACTAGGGTTCTTGTTCAGCTTATAAAACTCTGCAGTGAATTAGACTTAGATCCTATGATCAGTGCCTACACAGCCTGAGCCCACACCCACATTTGCATAGTTTTCATCAAAGTGTCAAGTTGCCTTTTAGTAGTTACTGCTTGGCTTTTGAAATTCCTCATTATGGCTTCTTTTAGAAAAACAGACTAGAAAACAAGGGGGCACAGACCTAGACATGCTAAGCTAGGCTTAACCAAGGAATATGCTGCATTGTCTTTTAAAAGCATTGCAGGATTGGCTGCAGGATCTGTTCTCCTGTTGAGAAATGCTGTCCTTTCTTTCTTCTGCACAGGTAAGCTGAATATTTACAGCAGCTCAAACTGCTGCTGGCAGTGCACTGTTATGAGGCACTGGACCAGCATTCTGAGGCAGTAAAAGATGATAGTCCTTAATTGCTGCATCATCCTTGCCACTCACAAGTCTTCCAGAGTTTGTCAAAAACCTTCTGTTGAATACATCACAGCAGGTTTGCCTGGTCAAGCTTAGACACACACTGAGCACTTACCACAAAAAAACACGAGTGCACCCCGTGTGTCACCTTCCAACATTCCACCTTCAGTTTAGAAATAAAGCTGAGCTGACAATAATTAACACTCCTTGACATTACCGTGATATTTTTCTTCAATATTTTATCACTGGTTTCCAAGCCTGATTGTGGACAGGCTATTCATGTATTCTACCTTCTCATACTCCTTGTTATCCTTAAACTGGATTGGATATTTTTTTCTCACATCCCACTCCAAAGTGATAAATATTTCTAAGCAATTTTCCATCTGCCTACTTTTAACAAACCAAAGCAATTGTTGCAATTATTTGACCTGCTTGCAGTTTTTATGCTAAAACTTGTGTAGTTAGTTGTACTGTTCTCTCCTATATATTCATTCTGTCTACTAACGTCTATAAAAGCTCAAATGAACATATCTCATATCCACACTTACTATAACTAAAGAAATAGCCTTCTAAAAAATCTGCCCCAAATGAAAATGTATTAAATGAATAATGCAAAGCAAAGGCATGTGATACCAATTGGATAAGATAATCCTTATCTTACTTATATCATAGCAATCATGGCATTCCTGATTTACAATAAGGATCACCGCATGAGGAACTTTCATAAAACTGCAAGGATTATAGCCAAACATAAACAAAACAATCCATGAAACTGGAAACAGCTTTAAGATCATCCTTTCCCCATAAATATGTATGAATTTATCAAAGAAGGAAAAGGTTCAGTTATTTTATCTCATTGGCTTCTTATCACTTGTCACAAATGATAACTACTCTACATTCTCTCAATATATTACCCCTTCATTCTCAATCTGTGGTTTTTCAATGTGAAAAATTCTGCTTTCACTAAAACACACTCAAACTATGCAGTGGAAGGATACAGATTATTTGGGCACAGACTTGGATGCTAAAAGCCAGCCTCCAAAAATGTAACAGTGACACCTGTCCAAGTTCCATAGCCTGCTTTCGCTTGTGATTTTTCCTGAGAAAATGTTGGTTACATAGTTCAGAAGATCCGCGGATAAAATAATGCATCTATGCTCCAGACAAATCTTCTGAGACTATTGGATTTTTTACTAGAAATAAAAGAACACCAGTAATAGCCATTTGCATAGCTCTCTATGACCACGGATTTTTATCATAAATAAAACCAACTTTTTTTAATGGCTCCTGGATCCTCAAGGCTTTGACTCAGAAAATTCTCTAAAAATTTTCCTTCTGCAGCTCTGTCTCCTCAAATCCCCACACTTTTTTCTTCAAAAGTGTCCATTTTTACAATGCTTTTTCTTCTAAGGTTACAGGTATTCAGCCTTATATGCATTTTAACAAGTGGCCACAATCTACAAGGCAACTTCTTTGAGAGATCAAGGAGAATTCACGGTTCCTTTACAGCCTTTCTATTCTGGAGGATTCAGCAAGCTTTAATCCCTTAGTTCAGGGTCTACGAATAAAAATCTAGTGTAAATTTATGACCTACAGATACTTTCACCACATCAGCACCCTCATGATTTAAAACACTCTACCTGGGAGTCCTTCCTTAAATTCCATCAAGGGGGAATTAAAATGATGGAGTATCTTTCAGCTACAGCCATATAATCAAAACAAAAATGGTTATCCACAGAATCTATTTGTTGATGTGGCTAATGGGAATCATCGATCTAGTAAGTTAATTACATCTTTGATTTAACCATATTTTTGTTCTTTTTGTAATAGATGTAATCGTGAAAACTCGATAATAATTTATACATATAAATGACTTTGATTTCATTAGAAAACTGAGCGAGCAATGTAAGTAAAAAAAATACACAAATAGAAGAGGGAGTGGATCCCCAATCATCTGCGTCGTGTCACCGTAAGAGAGCATTGCCCTTGCTTCAGTTCAGCCAGTTCTTTTCAAGACAGCTCTTCTATAGGGGAGACAAGTCCTAAGATATTCAGGTATGATCCAGTCATTTTTGTTTATACTGATGTTGGGGGTTAGGTGTCCTCCCTTTTGTTTTTCTTACCTGTAGAATTTTCTCCCATTAGTTGTGGGGAAGCCTGATTACTGGTGCTTTTGGGTGCTTGACAAGACAAAGAGTTTGGCTGGGCCTGGGGGGAAGAGGGGGCGGGCAGGTAGAGGGAGGTTGGGGGCAGCTGTGGAGTGGAGCCATCTCGCTCTTCGGCCGGAGAGGAGGACACGCTCGGAGCTGCGGTTGCTTGGAGAAAGAGATTCGCCTTAACCCGGACAGAGCTGNAGGACGGACAGCCCGGGGGTTTGTGAAGCAAGCCTTTTTCCCCCCATCCTCTTCCCGTCTCTGCCACGGGGTCCCTGATTCTGTTTTTGTGGTTAATACCACAGTTATTGTTGTTTTGTGTACCTTGTTATACACACTAGTAAAGGACTGCTATTTCTACCCCATGTCTTTGCCTGAGAGCCACTTAATTTCAAAACTATTATAATTCGGAGGGAGGGGGTTTCCAAGGGAGGCTCCTGCCTTCCCTAGCAGATACCTGTCTTTCAATCCGAGACAACTGAGTACTAATGGCCCCTTCAAGGCCTTTGCCTTTGTATCATGGACACTGGATGCACAAAACCTGACAGCTCCAGAGATTTCAGGAAAACAGCCTACACACCACAAAATTCTATTTCCAAATGCAAACCAGTCCATTCATGCAATTGTGTAGGACTATATTATTTTCTTACAGAATAATATGACAATTAAAAAGTTGTAAATATATTCAGCTCAGCATTTTAATAAGGTTTCATTACCAGATTTCTGAATCTTTTTGAGAAGAACATGGTCTGAGTGCAGTCCTGCAACATGCAAGATTTAGCAGCTATCAAAGGTGAGTGAGATCTGATACTTTCACTTAAAGTGACAACTGAAATTATGAAGAGTCATGATGTAAATTGTATGGAATGCACAGTGCTCAGTATTATAAATAGTGACCTTTTAAAACTGATAGAGTGAATTTGAGAATTCACGACATTACCATTTCCCTAAAAGTGTAAGTTTTACATGAAGGAAATGAATGTAACAGAATATGCCATCACCTTAACCTAACAGCATTCTTAACCAACAGGTTGCTGACTTGAGTAAACACCAAGTTTCTTCCTGGGTTTTACCTTTCTTGTGCAGCAATGAAAACTTATTCAAAGATCCAAGGCTGTCAAGAATGGATACCATTAGTGATAGGAATCAGATTCTTAAAATCCAAATACTGATGTCCAGTACCGGAGTTGAAGAGCCATTCAATTCCTGTTAGCCTGAGACTTTTGAGTAGCACTTGACCAAAGTCACTGGTAGATCTACCACAGCTTAAAAAGTAAGATTTTCCTTGAAATTTACATTGTGTCGGGGGTTGGTTGTTATTCCTTTTGTTCCTTTTTACCTATAGAATTTTCTCTCATTTGTTGTGGGGACAACTTGATGGCTGATACTTATGGGTGCTTGACAAG